>JBBBVU010000024.1:11250936-11261592 GCA_037177055.1 Atherinosoma microstoma | reverse complement strand
TTCGAGCTCAAGGTGGGTGTGGAGGGAGGAAATAAAGAAAGGGGGAGAAAAATTTAGAAAAACAAAGCCTACCCCCCCCCCCCCCCCCCCCCCCATTCTCTTTCCTGCAATGAATGGTCGAGGGAGGGCGGCCCCGGGTACAAGGAGAATGGACAATATTCAACCAAAACAAAATAATGAGAATGCAGAAGTTATGCAAGAGCAAGATTTATTACTCATCGTTCAATGGAGTCTGCTGAAAAACAGGTTTAACTTGCTTCTAATTGAGATATGGATTATTCTCATTATTTGTGATGTTTATTTTCGAGTCTACTTTTATAGAAAATAAATAAATACAGGCTGTCACGTATGCTTCAAAGGCAGTTAATCTGTGAGTTACATATGCAATAAATTCCCACATATAGTTTTATTGCTACTGGATTTCTTTAACTCTGTTTATATAGGCGAGCACAAAGCACGTTTTGTCGCGGAACGATAAGACAAGGTTTTGTTGCGGGTTTTATCACAGGAAAACATCTGCAACACCAGTGGGCACTCCACGAACAGGTGGCCCAGCGCTGAAACTATTCACTTCGCTTTAGCGCATGAACATCTATTCTTACTGTTCACTTGGTCCAAATACATTAATTTCCTTCTTCTTTTCGTGAAAAGGAATGAAGCAAGTGAAACATTTACTCGTAAGGCGTTTAGCGGGGAAGACCACGCAGAGAGCGCCTTTGACAAGACCACTTCATCAAAGTTTAGTAAATGTTGTACACCACTACTTGCCATGCAACAGAACCAAGCCTAAAGTAGCCTACTATGACAGTAATGAGCTATTATAAAATTCTCATAGCGGAGCTACTATCCCACCTGCACTCCAATCACATGCTTTCACTTTCAATATTTTCTCCGGTCAAATTGTATTGTGGCATGAAATGTAGCAGCGTTAGCTATCAGCTGTCTCAAACAGGGTATGCCTATGGTTTATATTAAATTCTATTGAGAAGATGTTTTTGCGGGAAACCTCTTCAGTAAAAAGTTCTATGAATGATTAAGTTTACTGAATGTTAAAATATTATCTCGATATTAATCAAAACAGATTTATTTTGCGTATTTCATATATATGTATATTCTTTTTTTTCTTCAAATTGTAATCGAAAAAAGTCGGACCGTATTTGAAGTATACTGTTTTGGGACATGCGCAGTCGAGCGGAATGACCGAGGAGCGCCAAATTAACCGGGATGCGAAGCAAAGGGAGGAGGAGCACTCATAGAGACTGCTGCAGTTTAAATTAATGTCAACCTGTCTCTTCGTCGGGAGAACAAACCCAGCGCAGATAGCGAAAGTACACGTCTGGTGCAACCTACTGCAAGCCGCTGTCCAGACTGGAACATGACTCGGCGGCCGAGAAACAGGTACACTCAGAAAGAGTAATGAATTTATCTTAATATTCTCCATATTCCTTTTTTATAAATGCGTAGTTAATGTTTTTTCTTCTATTATAAAGATTTTCTGTTGGATACAGCGCGAGGTTGACTGACTATAGATGCATTTCTTTGTAAGCGCTCCAGTTATTTGTCACTTGTTATTTCTTTTTTGTGCTCTTTTTGTCTTTTTGTTTGTAAGCCGTTTTTTTTTCTTCTGGCAGTGTAAACTGAATGGTGGTGTGCTTGTGTGGCTCGCGCCAATGACAGGTGGTGGTCATCTGGCATGTGCGCTCCTCGCGCTGCTGTCAGTGAGAGACTCGTAAACTCACGCGCGCGCATTAACGCCACGCTGTGAGCAAGACGGTGCATGGACACCGGTTTTCAGTGAGTTACCAAATAATAGACAACCAAAGAAAATATTGTTAGTTTAAAGGAAGAGAGCAACTTCAGGCGTGAAACGTAGTTCATGAGGGGGTTTTGAGAATATTTCAGAGCATTACGTTCTGTTGATCACAGTCCGGCAAGTTACACCGCTGCTACTTTCGTTTCTAGCGTTTTTAACGTGCATATTGCGTAAATCCAGCGGGTGCAGAGGTCATTTTAATCCCAACTTCTTGAAGCTTGCGTGTTTTTTGCAGCATCTCTGAGACTCTGAAAGCGCGAGGAGCGCTCAGTGTTATCTGCAGCGTTTTTACAGCGTCCTCTACAGTACACGGACTAGTCTTCAGAAGAAGCTGCATTTTAATTTTGTTTGTTTGTTTGTTTCATCCATGCTGGGAAACACTCTTTCTTTTAATTTGGTTTCTTGTTTTTATTTTATTTTTTTTAATGAACAACACTTTTCCCTGAAAAACATGTTTACTTAGACTAAGCTGGGGGTGTGAAGTTGTTTCTCGGGGTCTGACGGGTTTCAGTGCTGGATATTGGTTTATTTTTGTGGTGCCATACAGTTAATCTGAAAAAAAAAACGTCCCACGCAAATTCTCTTTAAACTAAACTATCTTCATGAGCAGTAAGACAAGTGCAATAATCATGCATTTATTTGATGAGTTTTTAATGACTGGTCAAATTAAAACCACTGCATCGATTTCTGTGCACGTCTCTGCTCTTTGTTTTATGTCTTGTTTTGCCATACTTGCAGATTTTTGATGGTTACACCTGTACATCTTGACTTAGTTAAGTTTTTTATCTTTTCTACACAAAGTTAATGTAATTATTACAGATTTTGTGTATTTCTCCATATATTAGGTTAATTCATGTTCAAGTCACACATTTGAGCTAATGAAGGACAGTACACTGTAAATAACCCTCATGCTCTCAGTGGGGTTCCTGTTCACCTGTTGCTTTTCACCTAGCTTCCCCATTCTCCTTGCTCTACATACTATTTAGTATCTGTGTGTGTGTGTGTGCATGGCTGTGCTGTGTACAATACCACTGCAGGTCTGAACTTGCCAGGGTCACAAAATTATGATGCATGTGCCAATCCCAGTATCTGTGGAAACCAAAAACACTGGAACCTGTTCATCCTTCTCCCTCCCTCCCTCAAAGCTGCTGTTCCTCTCTTTCTCTCTCTTTCTTTCTTTCTCTCTGCTTGTGGGTGTCTTGGCTTAGAGCCTGCACCCAGACCTTCAAGAATGACTGGTTCTCTGCCTGTTATGACACCTGATGAATTAAAGAGCAAGCCAAGTTCTTTATGCACACTGTAAAGAGATGATTAAAGATTATGGCAGACATGCATTGTTCCAACATTTGTCTAAAAACCTGCACTTGTATTTTCACACAGACTTCACCTATTTAATCTATTGCTTTCTCTCTGTGCGGCTGCAGTGTTTACAGTAGTGAGGAGGATGACGAGGAGACAGAGATGTGTGAGCACGACTATGATGGATCGCTGGCCAAGGCAGGGAAACGCCACCTTGGCAAAACACGCTGGACACGAGAAGAGGTACACACACCATCACCTGTCCAAATGATCAGCATGCAATGTTTAACACTGTTCATATGTTGGATAGAAGTTATCTCAGCTTAAATCCCTCAACAGGAATGTGTAAATCCTACTTGTTATTGCATGGCTTCATCTTATTGATTGAATAGTGTCTAATAGCTGGGCTGCAGTTCATTGCATTGACAAACATGTTTTTCTTTTATTCAGGATGAGAAGTTGAAGAAACTTGTTGAGCTTCATGGATCAGAAGACTGGAAACTCATTGCAAGTCTTTTAACTGTAAGTAGATTTTGGGGTATAAAAAAAGGATGTTTGACAGCACTGTCCTCTGCATGCAAACTGACTATTATATTATTTCTGGTATTTCATGGTGAATGCCAAAGTCAGCTTATTCAGAGCTGTTAATCTTTATGACCAAGTGACTTCTCACATTAAAAGTTGATCAAACGTGTTTTTGTTTTGCTAACCAACCAGAATCGGACAGATGTGCAGTGCCAGCACAGATGGCAGAAAGTTCTCAACCCAGAACTCATTAAAGGGCCCTGGACCAAAGAGGAGGACCAAAGGGTAAGTGTCAGTGTTTTATTGGTCATTGAAGAAGCAATGAATTCATTGCAACATTACTATATCACTGTAAACATCAAAATGCTTGTTGGAGAACCATTAGAGATGACCCTTAACAGCATTATGGCTTTGCTAATTTATGAGTCTGTCTGAAGTAAGGCAGTTAGTTTACACTCACAGGAAACATGCCGTAAGCCTATAAAACAATTACTTTATTTTCCTGTGTGATTAAAGCAACCACTCTGAAGCAATTTCTCATCTGCTGTTGCACACTTTTAGCTGCTGTTACTCAAATGAAAACATGTTTTGTCTCCTACAAGGACATTTATTGAGCTAATTCAAAAGAGTTATATTTCCACCCAGATGCCACTGTAATGATTAGCAGGGTGGCTAACGTTCCACTGGAAACTCCCTCACTTCTCACCAGCAGGTGTTCTCAATCACTTCCATTAGTTGAAAAATAGATAGAAGAAAGTAGGGGGGTGAAAGGAAAACCTTTAATGAGACCGTATTTATGATTATAACTTTTTTTTATTGTATCTTTTCTTCCTCCCCTTTGTCTGTCATAACTTTATATCCTTCTACTTCTCCTTCTCCTCCCTGTTATTACTCCTTCCTTCCCCTTTTCTAATGCCCCTCTTCTACCATCCACTTCTCTTCCTTTTCAACCCTCCTCTCCTTTCTCTTTTGCCTTTCCTCTTTCTCTCCCCTTCAAACTGACATCCTTCAGGTGATCGAGCTGGTCCAGAAGTACGGGGCCAAGCGCTGGTCAGTGATCGCCAAACACCTGAAGGGACGGATCGGCAAGCAGTGTCGAGAGCGCTGGCACAACCACCTTAACCCCGAGGTTAAGAAGACCTCGTGGACCGAGGAGGAAGACAGAATCATCTACCAGGCACACGAGAAGCTGGGAAACCGCTGGGCAGAAATTGCAAAGCTGCTCCCCGGCAGGTGAGGCAGAGGGGGGAAAAAAACGGGAAGGTAGATGAATCACTGATCCTTTGCTGGTTAGCTGCGCAATGCTGTGGTTAAAAGGGTGAAACAGAGGGGAGGACATTGAAAGGATAACAATGAAGAGAGAAAAAATAGGAGATGTGGACACAGAGTGTAGAATAGGAGGGTCTAAAGAGAAAATATTTGGAGTAGAGTGACAGGAGAAAGAGATAATTTTAAGATTATTGTAATTGCTTTGTTCTGATAACCTTATCAAGTGCATGCATGCGTTTGCACGTATTGATAATGCTGTGGAGCACCAGTCCTGGACCGGGGTGTCGAGATGTCATGGGTGTGTTTTGCAATAAATAATCTCTAAGTTAATATGTGTCGCTTGTGTCTTGCAGGACTGACAACGCCATAAAGAACCACTGGAACTCCACCATGAGGCGAAAGGTCGAACAAGAGGGTTACCTCCAGAGCAATTCAAAGACCAGCAGCTCCTCACTCTCCATAAGCCATGGTTACGTCAAGTCCACCAATCACATCATGAGCTTCCCGCACCACTCGCCGAATCACGCACATCTGCCTCCTTTGTCGCCTCTCAGCTACCCATACATATCTGACACACACAGAGTAAGTGGATTTTGGACTGAAACCGTCATGGTTATCCCTTTTCTAGAGATTCATTAACTAATATGGACACATTTCTGATTAACAGGTGCCTTTCCCAATGGCCCTGCATTTGAACATCTTGAACATCCCTCATGGAACCGCTGCTATACAAGTAAAAAGTTTAAGCAATTGTTACAAACTGACAGTGAGAGTTACTGGAAGACAGGAAGGTGCTAATATATTCCTCCTACGCTCTTCTCCTGTTAGAGACACTATGGTGAGGAAGACCCTGAGAAGGAACAGAGGGTGAAAGAGATCGAACTGCTGCTCATGTCTACAGAAAATGAGCTGAAAGGCCAGCCATCACTACCAGTGAGTAATATGTCTGTGTCTGGGTTCATCAAGAGCTGAAATTTGAAATTGTGACAACACAATTTATGTGCAAGTGTTTTTGACCCTGCCTTTAAGGACAGGGGTTGGACTTGTGTTTGTGTGAATAAGGAGGAGGAAACATCTGGGGGGTCTGTTTCTGCAAAAGTGATGAAACAGGACCTTATCACCATTTCTGTGTGTGTGTGTGTGTGTGTGACCCTTGTGCAACCCTCCTCTACCCAACACTTCTGCTGCTTTTTACATTAAAGTTCCTTTTCTTCTTCTCTTTTTCTCATTTGTAAAATGCTTAAATATATTTTCACACTGCAAGCCTTCCATTTAGTTCTTTTTTCTTGTATTTTCTTCTGATTTATCATGAGTACTCTGACAGTTATTTCCTGCCCTCACCCTCTCATTCTTTTACACACCAGATGAATTTGCCCTTTCCAAGCTGGGCCAGCCAGAGCTCCTTGATCAGCGGCTCAGAGGGTGCGGAAATGTCTTTACCTCATCACCAAGCAGCCGCCCCAGCCCTGCCGCTTGACCAGAGCTGCCTACCTGAGGAGAGCGCCTCTGCAACACGTGCCCACAGCAATAATGGTAGCAGCAGCAGCAACAGCAGCCATCACAGCAGTCCAACTTTCTCAAATGCAATTCCAGACTTCATGGATTCCGTCATTGATTCGGTAACTTTCTAGTCCACGATAAAAAAAAAAAAAGTGTTTTTAGATTTTCTTTCTTTCTGTTGTTATTTTTCTGTGCCACGGCCAACATTAAATAGATAGCTTAGAAATAAGGCTTTTCCCTGTAATGGGCCTTGACCCACATTTTACTGCCTTTTCCCAGAGCCTCTCCTTAGTGGGTGAGGCTGCTACCAGTAGCTTCATGGATAGTCCTTGGATAGTTGGAGAGTTCTGAAAACAAGCAGGGTCTGTCCCAGTTAGAGCTCAAGAGCTGCTTTCATCTGCTCAACTCCCAAGCCTTCACCAGTCAGATTTCTACCCTTTTCAGCCTAGTTATAACAGCTGAGTGTCATCAGAATCCATCCAGTCATTAGTTTGTCTTCTGACAACATCAACAACCAATCATTCAGAGCAAGTGACTCTTCTGTCATTCAGCTCTCAAAACACAGCTCTTCTTTTTTTCTTTTCCTCACTATTTCTATATTTTGAACTCATCGTACTGCCGGATTGTTTCGGCCTGAAACCTAACCCGTCAAGCTTATTTGATTCATTGGTTTCCTTCCGTTTCTTTCAGTTTCTCAACCAGTCAATGAGCCCAGAAGACTCTGATGACAGTTTACGAATGAGCTCGCCTGTGGACTCCAAGCCTCTAATCGATCACTCCGTCAGGTCCCAGAAAGAGAATGAAATGTGAGTTGCTTTTCCTCTTGCCCTGTTTGTATTACAGATTTGTTGTGTACAAGGCTTTCCGAGCATCTGCCTCCTTTTCATTTCAGGTTCCGAACTCCAAACATTCGCAGATCGATCCAAGAGTCGACTCCTCGTACCCCCACACCTTTCAGATCAACTCTGGCCCTTCAGGAGGCAAAATATGGACCTCTAAAACTACTGGTGAGAGAGCTAAAACAAACCCTGCATCACATTATCCACTGTTGTGTATGCTGTGGTGTCCTGGGGATTAATTGGGAAAGTTGTGTCTTCCAGAATACCACTTTGGAGCAGCAGATGGTCGAATCCATCAAGCAGGAACCGATGGAGTGTGTCATTGAGCAGCCTCCACTTAAAAAGATAAAACAAGAGGTACTTTTCGGACTCCATATACACATAAATATGTCAGAAACATGCAGACAAATGTGAGACTGACATAAGACATTTTAGTGTGTATGGTGTGAAAGCAAAGGCAACAGTGTCCTTTCAATTTTACAGCTGTGGTGGCAAATATCTCTAAATGATTTGAGTTTTGTCTGCTTTGCAACACTTATATGATCAACTTGGAGTTCAGCTACAGTATACGAACCTCAGACATCTACAGCACTTAACCAAGATCTGTTTTGACTCTAAGGTGGAGTCCCCATGTGAGAGGAGCCCGTGCATGCAGTGGGAAGGACAAGAACTCAACACACAGCTCTTCTCCCCCAGTGGCCCTGCACAGGAAGTACCTGTACGTCCACCTTAGAGCTCACTGATTACACAAACTTTTATCTTAATCTTAAATCACTCCTTATTGTACCCGTAAGAACTTGTCATTTATTTCATTTAGATTGAAATGTATGTTTTTCCATTTTCATTTAGGATCTTCTTACCAGCTCATTACTCAGTGAAGATGGACACAAAACCTACCATCTTCCTCACAGAGGCATGAACAGCCCACTACAGGTGTGTGCATGTCTGCATTTATGTATTTGCACATATGAATTAATGGAATTCTTTATGTGGCATGCTTCCCATAAAAACTCATCATTCTTTCCCCGTTTTACCAGCAGCAACTCAGTTCCTGGGAGCAGGTGACCTGCGGGAAAACAGAGGAGCACATTTTGGGCTCAGAGCAGAGCCACAAGTACATCAACACTTACCCTACCAGGACACTGGTGATGTAAACAGAAACAAATGTTGATCGGGAATCATCAACACTCCCTGCGCTGGACATGGCGTTGTGGGTTTCATATTTGTTGTGGTACAACAGTTGGGAGAGGCGTCATGCCACTGGTGTTTTTACACTCAAACTTGTTGGATTTCAACCAACCAAAGACTAAATATTTGTTTTCTTTTTTCTTTGAATATAATTTGACTTGGGTTTTTATAAATATGCATCCTAGCTCTTTTGGTCTTGACTTTGTATTATGATCATTGTTGTATTATAAATGGGAAATGGTGAATATGTTTGCATCGGGCTGTATTATTAGATACAAATTTTGATATTAATATAAAGAACAAGTTGATTAATTTATTGTTTTTTTTCCTTTCTTTTTTGATTTTAATAATGAGTTTGTTGTTGTTTTACAATTGGCCAATGGAGCAGTGTTGTAATTATAAGTATTTAAGCCCTAGTAGCATTATCATATATCCAAAGGCATAATAACGATTTCAGAACTGACCTCTGTATTTCACTCATGAATCTATTTCATTTTCTTTTTTAATGGCTGCATGGGTCTACTGAGAATTTCAAGCTTTTGGTCTGTGCTGCCTCATGTAAACACTTAAGAACTGCTGTGTCTGTTCTTATATCAAAATTCAACTTTGTCAAGCCAAAAGCCACAGTAGTATTACCAGATGGCCACATTGCTACCTTTTAATCAAACCAGTTTTTCCATTTCAAATATAAATTTTATGTCGTCAAAGTATCCTGTATTAGGATCCATTAAATGAACAAATGATTAACGTTGCTAGCATTTCAGTATGCCTTTGTCTGTAAAGATGAGGAGAAAAAAGAAAGTACACTATTCTGGCATTTAAAATCTGTAACGAATGAGCTTCACCCAGTAAGAGTAAGACCAAGCTGCATGTGAATTTTATATTCTCTATAAAAAAAAATTGTGGGATTTGTGAACACTGATTTTTATCATACTACAGTAAAAAGCCCAGTTGAAACTTTTGTATTATTTTTTTAAAAATATCTTCTTGAAAATAGTTTTGTATTGTTTTGTAATGCATACTTCATCAGCATTTTGTTTCTTACAAAGACTGCAGTTAACAATCTCAAACACTTAGCAGACAATCTTTCTGTGATTTAATGCCTTTTTGATACTAGCTTTGGAGCAACTTGTTTTTTTGTTTTTTTTCTACAAAAGCATTTATACATGCCAAGTTTTCATGTTTTTATACTTTTCTATACTGCCTAGCAAATAAAGTGTGCTGTTTTTATGATAACCTTGTGTTATGTGTTGTTTGGAGGAAATTTTAAGCACCACAACATCTTTTAAGCTTTTAATATAAGAAAGCTAGAGACTAAAAACATTCCCTTATGTTTAAACTGTAAAGTCTATAAAAGCCCTACAATTGTTCGAGGTTATTCCTCTATTTGAACTGAATAAGTTATGAACTATCTGGTATCTCCAAAGTTTAACCTATATCTAGTATTCAAATTTCTGTAATGACTGTAGTATTCAAATACTCCCTTCCCCCCTTTACGCTCACAGAACTTGTGACACAATGGTTTGTTGTCACAAAGTTGTGTTGAGCATATCATAAAACTTTCCTTCCATCTGCCGTTCATTAAAAAAATGGATACTTTATCAGCCAGTGAACAAAATAGGCAAATGTTTCCAACCGTTGCATGCTTTTCAGAGGAGAAAATGTCAAACATGAGAATGGGCAGCACACAAATGCACTTGTTCTCTAAATAAATAAAAAAAGAAACATGTATGAGCTCCACATTCAGTCTCTTGAGGGATCTTGCTTTCCTGTGGGGGGATAACAAGCCAGGGGGCCCAGACTCGGACCAGGAGCTATATTTACAACCCCTCCCCAACAGGTTTTCACATCCTTCCCCTACTCCCTCCAGCCACCTGCACCCCCACCTCACCCTGATCCACCACACTGCCCTCAAATATAGATCCCCATCTCAAGTAGTAGTCTCAGAGGGAGACTTGAACAGAAATGACATGCATCAATACAGACACTTCTAGCAGGGACTGTGATATTCAAGGCAGGGCTAAAAAGAAATGGTTCAATTGTGGGTGTAAGTATGCTTAGTGACACATATAGGCTATAGTTATCTCTTTTTTTTTAGTGGTTTTTGCTATTGTAACAGCAATGGTGTAAACAAGGTGAAGATAGAATAGGTTTTGTAAACTCAAAATGTTTGAAATTCCCTGTCAGCATTTGTGGTTTTGTGTTCTCGTGTGTGTGTGCGCG
>JBBBVU010000024.1:11225756-11236727 GCA_037177055.1 Atherinosoma microstoma | reverse complement strand
CAGAGGGGGAGAAAATAGGAAGGTCAAGGTGAATCGAGTTCAGTAAAACCTTTTGCAGCAAGTAAGCCAATAAGACCTTTAACTTTTATTTTTCAAGTGATCCCATCTATTGCCTGTATGTTTTAACACAATTTTAATTAAACTTTTGGGCCTATTTTAAATTCTGTGCTGTCTGGCTTTCATGTATAGTTTCATCTCAACCAAAAGACTTTTTTGTACTGTGGTTTCTTTCCTTCGCTGTTTTTTTTTCTTCACACGTGTGCTGCAGCCCTAAACTTTTCTCAGAATTAACCACAGAGGAAGAAAGTTAAAAAATAATAAATGACAAGTTTAAGACTCCAAAATCATTACATGCAATGGATGATATACCCATATCATCCACTGCATTAAAATGTGGGTATGTTGGGAGATTCGAGATTGATAAAATCTTAATGGAAAAGGTAAAAAAAACTGATAAATTTACCTTTGAAAATATAGTTAGATTTAATTTTGAAAAAACAATTTGTCCAGAGAAATAAAATTGCTTGGATGGTGCTCCTTGACTTCATTCCAAATAAATTAGAACCAAATTCCAAGTAACAGGGTGACAATGGCTCCACATCTTCTTTTGTTTTTTTTTCCATGAGTGTGTAGCAACAGCTGCCCTGGGGCAGACTGACAGAAATGTGGCTGCCAATGTGTGCCAACTCTGACCATCACTGACCATTCATATACATTCATAGACCAGTGGTGCTGACACTGGAGGCAAGGAGGGTGAACTGTCTTGCCCAAGGATACAATGACAGTTGACTGTGAAGAGCAGGATTTGAACTGCCAACCTTCTGGTTTTTGGATGTCCTGCTCTACCACTTGTGCCACTGCGACCCCTGCCCCAGTGCCTTGTTAGATACTTTATTACACCACATCATTGCTTTGCCCATCATCACTTTAATTTCTGAGTAAAGAGGCCCCATTCTGTTGTGCATATAGGAGCAAAAAGCTCTGCCCGGCTCCACCCATTCTGAGCAAAAACCACACACACACACACACAAACGCACAGAGTATCTGACCACAGTAGGTACCTCTTTTGACCACAATTGACTCCAATCAAACTTATCCCCTACACAAACTATGACCACGCCTAGAGGCTCTGTGCTGACACGGCCCTACTATTACACAATACAGAGACCATGCTTATTCAAAGGAAATTTCATTTACAGACAGTGAAGGCTGTGTTTGTTGTTATATTGGGAATCTTTCACATATCAATCTTATGCTATTCGTTTAATCATTCATCAGCATGCGATATTGATAAGTGAAAGTTGTGAATTAACTCCGGGGAACTCCCTGTTGCACAGTCCCTCTAGTAAACTCATATATGCAAACAGGAACACACCTGCCTAAAGGGTAAACCACCTCACTGTGAATGGCCTGCGCTAAATCAATTACTTATTATAACACACAAAATGCTAGCAATAAAGGAAACCCCCTCTGTTGCGTGTGACTTTGATGAGGCGTACAGGTATTTCGCTTAAGTCGTCTTGAGTGCTATTGTCTGGCATGTTAGAAGATAAGTCGTAAAATGCAGGTGCGCAGACCTGTGGACAGATAATTGATGGGCGAGGAGAAGTTTTTCATATGCAAACAGTATACACACACATGCGCAGGTGCATCCAGGTTGATAACCCAGTGTCATGCAATGTCATACAAAGTTTCACACCTGCTATATGAAGATAACCAGGCAAAACACCCACGCTCTACAATCAGAATTTTCTTGAAAGTTTGCATACGTAGGGATACTGAGGGTGTCCGTACTTTTCTTACAAGTGAAATGAATTATAGTAAATGCTTGAAAATTCCAGATTGTAACGTGTTTAGAATGTAACAGACACTTTAACTTTCATATTTACTGACAATAGAACAGAAATACCAAATGTTGAAAGTGTGAAGTTTCGTTATGTTCGGAAAAATACAAGGCAGAGCAAGGGGAGTTTATTTGTCTTGTTCATTTCATCCATAAGACAACTTGAAAGTGCTTTACATAAGACCTTAAAAGTATTACATTAAAAGCAAAGTAGGTGCAAAAGGAACATTAAAAATTACATGAAAAAGAGCAGAATTAAAACAAACTTCAAAGAATAAAATTAAATTAAATAGAGCTACAAGTTAAAGAGAGAAACGGACAACAGATACATGCAGTGGGATATATATAATACAGACATCAATCAGAAATTCACCATTACCACCATCACTGACAATGAACATATGCAAGGAATTCTATTTAGAAAGGAAAAGAAACACTCTATCTTAATTATGAGTGATGGCAAATAAAAGAGTTTTCATACTTAATTTAAAAGAACAAAGTTTTCTAAGTCTGTTCCAGATATCAGGACCTTAACGCTGATTCTCCTTGTTTAGTTTTAACTCTCAGGGGGAAGGCAAACTTGACTCAGATGATCTAAGAAGTCTCTGTGGTTCGTATGATGTCAGCAGATCAGATTTGGACCGGAACGAAAAATCTTCAAATCAATTCATTAAGGCACAGGAAGCCAGAAAGATGAACCGGAGTGCTATGTTACCTGATTGTGGTTTTTGTGAGGACACAAACAGCAGCATTCTGGATTAGTTGCAGTTGTCTTAATGATTTTTTAGAGAGACCTGTAAAAACTCTATTACAGTGGTCAAGTTTACTGAAAACAAATGTATGAAAAGGCTTTTCAGCATTTCCAGGCAAATCCTGTCCACCCCTGGTGCCCCTACTGGCCACTACTGGTCACCTCTGCCAAGGTGATGGGCGCATCTTTCCCTGAGGGTTCCGACTTTATTTACTCTGGAGGACATAGTGTTCTGATTAAGAAATTCCTCCAAGTGTTCCTTCAACCGTTTGATGATATCCTCAATTCGGATCAGCAGTTCTTCACCAAGGCCAAGAATTAGAGGCTAAATTTAGCAATTTAAATACTTTAAATACAGAAAAAAACTGTTTGTTATCAATTTACAGAGTCTGAAATTAGTTAGTTCATTTCAGTTATTTACACACCAAATAACTGTGATGGACCTCCCATTGGTTGGAAAATATTACGAAAGGTAGCGTTACGCATGAAATTAGCTGGTAACTCGTTTGCTTTGTGGATGCACAGAAGAATACGAACCAAGCAGTGGTTGAGATAGCTGCTTGTCTGCTTTATCTCCAAGCTGATGATGAAACAGAACAGCTGGAGAGGAGATGGTAAGAACCAGTGAGTTGAGGTGGAGGGGGAGGTGTTTTGTATCGGCATGTCTCCAGGTTTTTATCAACACTGACCTGCTTTGTTTATCTAGTGACATAATGGAACAAAAAGTAGTTATAAAAGTGGTTCAAAATGTTTTGTCATTAAACATTTTGTAAGCACTAAAGTGTTATATTTAGCTATATTTAGTGTCTACTTTCACTACCTTCCTAGTTAAGTTTAATTCTGCTTAAGTTTCTTTTAGATTTAAGTTATGAGTGAATATATGAATAGATGACGGGTTTCAGCGTAATGGGTCCTAATTAGTTAAAAAGGGTACAGTGACAGTTTATATACCTACATACGGTCCGAATACTGCCTCGGGAAAAGTCATGTGGATGGAGCCATGTACTGGTCACCATTTACTGGCTTTTCTTGTGGGAGCTCCTACAGGACAACTGCAGACATTCTTGTCTACAATGGTGTGGACAAAATGATGAGCCTCCTCTAGTTTAGAGGCAGAAAACTAGAGAAGATGGGTACTGGGTTTGCACAGATGATGGAGAGGAGAAAATGGGATGATGCAGACCACCAGGTGCTGTCAGGCAACTCCATCCAGGTTTGCAAGCTAAGTCTATATCGTATCCAGCCATGAGCTTCCTGCTTCCTACTAACACAGTTGAACACATTTTTTTTCAAATGACTCTTCTTATAAATGTAAATAAAACTATAGTTTTCATTTGTATTTCAAATAAATTGAACAATATTTCAGCCCTCTCCTGGGGCTTCTCTGGCCCATTCTTTTTCCCTCTCTGCCTGTTCTTTTACAAAGTCAAATAGTGTAGCTGTCCCTGGGCCTTGCTTCCTGGCTAGAGTTTTTGTGGCTGGGGTGGGGCAGAGGCCACAGCTGTGTCTGGACCACCTGAAGTGGCAGAAAGATTGTATCAACCGGGTGGACTGAGTGCTGCCCATCCAGATCCATCCAGATGGCAGCAGTAAAACCACTGGTCCCTTTACCTGTTGGTGGGTCCCTAAGTTCCTGAAATAAGATGTCAATTACAACAATATGAAACCGGGCTAGTGATCCCATTCAGACCGATTCAAACACAAAATGCTACGATTCAAGAGTGACAAGGTCTGTGTTTAGTTTTTATGGATTAGCTGGAATAAAGAAGCCATGTAGTTTCTTAAAAGAAAAAATCAGTACAAAGCGGATACAAGCAATGATCTTCTTTTTGTCTTTATTAATGCAGAAAATTCATGTACTCAGGTGTAGAACATTTCAACTCTACCATGCAATTTTTATACCCCACCCCCACCCCAATGTTGGATGTACTCTTTAAAGGGGGGGGGGGTAGAAAACAGGCTGTTCCTGAACCAGCCAGAGGCAGACATTTTCTGGGAGGCCATGAAGAGGATTGCAAAACAGGAAACACAGGGCCTTGATAAGTCTTACACGCATACAAGGGAAAATGCACATAGAAAAAAGTGTGTGTGGGCTGCATAGGTACTTTAGAGACGGGTTAGAATGAAAAAGAAACTGTGTTGACGCTCTTCTCTAAATGTCTCAGTAAGTACAGCATGTGTGTGTTTGCAAGTTTTGAAGTTCAAAATGTGTTTGGAGCTCATGCTGCTTTTGAAGATATTTTCATACAGATGCTTTCGCCTGGCTGTCAGTCACTCTGTGGGACTAAATTGTGTCAAAGTAGGGAGACATCAATCGAGACAGGAAAGACACTTGACAGCAAAACACACATACTGAGTCTGCTGTCTTTTCTGTGAATCCTGGACAAGACTAAACATGCATATCCGCCCATGATGACTGAAACACAACACACGTGTTGAACCGGTCAGACAACACTTGGTGTATTGTAATTCTTCATCAGATATATGAGAGAGTTAAGTCATGACAAAAGGTCCTGCATCTGTGAATGCGATTACAGCATTCAAGGAAAACAAAAACAAAAAAAAATATTTGAGGTGAGTCTTAATCAGAAAATCAAATAGTTATTTGTTTCTATTCAGTTTCCTTTTTATTATTTGAATAGCAACTCAACCTTATGTCAAAATCTAATGTTACTACAAGGACCCACATAGAAAAACACTGCTACAACATAGGCTCAAAAATCAGACGGTGACAACATTTCCTTTGTCTGCAGATGCAGCTCATATGATGATCTATTTATTCAGTGTCCAACATTTTCACCATGTAACGATGTTTGCCATGTGTTGCTGCATGACAATTTACACAGTTGAACTGGTCATTTATAAGGAAGCAAAGGAAGTGAGGCTTATCTTTACTGATGTTTCACTTTGCCATGATTAATAAGAGCTTAAAGCTAAACATCTGGTGACGTGTTGCTGTGTTTTGGAGTTTTAGTTAAAAGGACTAAATCATTTAAAAAGGACTAAAATATATTCCTGATATTGAATTTATTGCAACTTTGATAGCACTAAGACTGCTGTTGTGGATTATTGTGTTACTTTTTGTCCATTCTTACTGAAGAGGATCAGATGATGCTAAAATATCACCAGTCAAGAGTAAACAAGAGTAAAATGACAATCCCCTCATTGCGCAACAGATGTTTCTTTCTTTTTTTATGTTACCTTTGACTTCTGGCTCTTTCATCTCCTGCAGAATAGAAGCTTTAGTGGAATTTCCTCACTTGTTACTCACGTCCATATTCAAGTCTGAGTTCAGGGTTAAAGTTGCAAACAACAGCCAGGCTAATGCAGGTCCATTTGGACTTTGATATACCAACATCAAGAAATGTTCAGCTAATGATGGCATCTATTGACTAATTGACTGTTCTAGCTGGGATAATGATTGACATCCCCTCTGGTTTTGGCAGAGCTGACTTACACACCTGTCATCCACCCCCACATCCACACTGTCTTTCTAGCTGGACAGGCTCTGAAGATCTTTGCCAACATTTTTCAACTTTTTCAGTATTTCTATATGACAGAAGACACATCGGGAGATGGCACCCTGCCTGGGCATGTCCACCATGGAAAACAAGTGCACAAATAACTATTACTGATTGCAAAGTTGAGCTAACACCAAGCACTAAAAAAATGTCATTGCCAGTAATAATGCACATTGTCACATGCAACATGATAGTAAAGAGTCTTAAATGCATAATAAATGCAAAGAGCTAATCTTATCAGCATGTCAGTCTCATTAACAGGGCTACTGGGCTGGATAAGAGGTGTGTTTCTCTGTTCTCTGCTGACTGACTGACTTCAAAAGTTATGACTTTTACAGCTATTTGACTAGCCTCTTAACCACATAGAGACTGTCTCCTTCCATGTTTAAACATTCATTAAAATAATCTACTTTTGATATGTCAGTAATTCATATTTTTGTTTTTAAGTTCCACACATATGTTCGGAAATATAAATGAATTGTTTTATATAGAAGCCATTGGAATGATGTTTCAGATTATCCATTCAATTCAGAATTGTCCTGATATGAAAGTGTAAGAAGTGGTTGCCGTTATAACTCTAATATTTATTAACCCAGGTACTCGTTTGAACATGAGACCATTTCTTAAAGGGGTTGTCACCAGTTAATGTAACGATGTTCATGTCTGAAAGGGGATCAAGACTTTTGAGGTTTCAGAGGCAGAGTCAGCCCACATAGCAAAACTTAGTTTGATGATTTAACACTGCTGGGTCCTTAAAGTTAGATGTAAGGGTGTAAGGCAGGTCTCTGTTGCTGGAGAGAAACACAACGCTGAGATGAAGCTTTATCTTTTCCACAATGGGGAACTGACTGTAGTGTGGCACAGTGGATCTGTGTGTATGTTTGGGGGGTTGTTCTCTGGAACAGGATGTAGCTGTGCAAACGCCTAAAAGCTTCTTTTACTTGTGTTTGCACAAGAGATGAAGCAGAAAAAAAAAAGCCCCGCATATCCTTTACTGTAAGCTTCAGGTCCACAGTGTGCCCATTTCAGGGACTTTACCACAATCTGTCTATCACACTGTCAGTCTGAGGGTGTAGAAATCTCAGTTTGGGATTGACTTGATCATAATGTAGAGTTTTAGTCACACACTAAAAAGCACAACATTTACAGATATACAGCTGAATAGATAACTTGGCAAGTATCAACACAGTAGGATGCAAAACTATGCAAATAAGATGCAAAGTGTGAGTCTGCACTATAATGGAAAATTTTTCTTTGGCCCAGAGATACTTTTTTTCACTCTATTTTTTACTCTGTTAGATCTATGTGATAGAAAAAGAAAGCAAGAAAAGTATCCACCTTTAAAAAAAAGTCATTTTTTTCCATAAATCCCATGTCCAGGAAGAGTTCTCAAAAACCGCAATATCACAGTGCAGCGGATTGTGGCCATGAAGTATGTGTGGGAAAATAACTTTTCCTAGAATTGTTCATAGAAGATCTTTATAGAAAATGAAAAGTAGAGTCTGCAACCCAGACGCCTCCATAAGTCTTCCCAGATATGTAAGGGTACTCAACTAAGAAGCTACAGGTTGTAACAGGTGCGTTTTTGCTCAGAATTCACCAGAACTTTTATTTCTGGAACAAACTCTCTAGAGCCACATCTAGTGAATTTTAAATAAAAGAAACTGAAGATCAATATAATATTTAGTTTTTTGTACCTTTGTGCAAATCACACAAAGTCCTTTCGTCTTTTACTTGCTTATATTGTCACTTTTTCTCTTTTTTCCCCCCTCGCATCTTATGAAAATGTTCACTCACTGTGTTTCTTTGCCAAATCAGTCACGGTGTTCTTCCAGTAAGGACAATGTATTGATAACCAGTTGTTTGCATGTAATGTGGTGCAGACAAAGTAGCGAAGTGCAGTTTCTCAGCCATGGCACGCTGCAGGGCAATGATGGCTCTAGAAATGATAAGTGTTTGTGAACCTATACTGAACTGGGAATTAAGTAGTTTAAACTATCTTGATGAGCAAGAGCAACAAAAAATGAATTGACATTGGTTATGACAACAGATCTTTAGACATTTTGGTTAATTTTATGCTAATTTTTTGCACCGCAAGAAACTTTTAAGTCCTCATTTTCTGATTGATCTTTGTGGCAAATTAAAAACACACTGTCCTGCAGGCAGGTCAAAGGTCAGGGTTAGCCGCAGTTGGGAACCTTGCTCGAAGGCATCTCAGCTGAGCAGGTGCTTTACCTTTAATCATCCTTGATTCCACGTGCCAAGTTGACATGGTATACACAACATCTACAGGGATTAGAAGTATAATAAACTGCTTATGTCTTCACTTAGCTCTTAATTATTC
Organism: Atherinosoma microstoma; assembly: GCA_037177055.1. Lineage (NCBI taxonomy): Eukaryota > Metazoa > Chordata > Actinopteri > Atheriniformes > Atherinidae > Atherinosoma > Atherinosoma microstoma. The sequence goes on along the minus strand of JBBBVU010000024.1, from coordinate 11,228,268 downwards.
CCTGTGTGTTCCTTAAAAGAGCAGGAAGAGGTGGTGAAGGAAATAAATCTTTCCTTATTGAGCTGATAAAAAAAAAAGCAATAACAGGTTTGACAGCTATGACTAAATCCTTAGATGGATGCAAGCAGTAGGTGGAAGAAGACAAGAGAAAAAAAACTAAAAGGTCGCATCACTGGCAATTCAAAGTGCATCATTAGGTTGCATGAAATGCACCACTTGAGCCGCACCCAAACATTTTGAATGTACAAATGTATGTATATGAGTGTCCAAAGAGGTCCTTTTGGCTCATTTCAGACACTTGTTTGAGCTGAACATCACTCACTGTACAATTATCCAAACCTCGTGGTCCAGACGTGGCCTGCTGATGCTTATCTAGCTGTTTTTCTCATGAAACTTGCACTTAATCCCTGTGGGTGTCTGCCTGCCTGGCACTGTTTGGATGTCATCAGACCCCCGCCCACGTCCCAACTGTGATGTGCTCAATCCTGCCCCTTGTTTTCCCATTAGGCTCCATATAGTATCTATATATCAATCACCCTGCTGAGTTCTCTTGCCCCCCTTAGACCGAAAATTGCCTGAGGTTTTTCTCGTGGGAAAGTCTTGGAGAGGTATGCTGCACCGTGAGCAGGGATCGAGAGTGGAATCCCGTTTTTCTGGGTTTAGTCTCACTCCCTGTTCCGTGATCCCATCCAGGACTCGTCATCATAGCCGGCATCATGTCAGGACTTGCAGTAAAGTTTGCCTTTTCTCGCTCAGCCGGATCCAGAGGTTTTGGTTGCACACAGCACCTGTGCTCTATTTCACCCCGACTTTATTTCCTTTTCTGTCAAGGCTTTTTACAGAGTACTTTTAATTTAGACAATTATGTTTCCTAATAGCTCTTAACAAACTCTTGTACAAAATGAGTGTCCAGTGAAGATAATATAAAACCTGTAATACTGGATTTCTTTGCATGCATTTAGTGTAAAAACAACAGACTCTAGCTAAATCATGGAAAAATCCACTGTGCATCTCAGGAGTGTCAAACTCACCAGTCAAGTCAGGCAAATGTCTTTATCAGAAGTCATGTCATCATGTTCAAGGAAGGAACAAATGATGAAAATGAAACTATTTTTCTGCTGCTCTTCTGTGGAAGGGAATTTGGATGTTGTGAAATGCAGAATCAAAAGCATTGCACCATGTTTCAAAGGATATTTTGAAGAAACAGATGAACAAATCATGTAAACCGTAAATATGATTATTTATTATATTTTAATATTCTACACAATGGGTAAAAATGCAGTAAAATATATGTATGCTGACCATCTCCGCTGTCTGTTTTAATATGGTGTTAATTTAAAACCATCAAAATCTTTTTATACTACCAGGGAGGTTATAGTTGAAAATAATTTATTTCATTTTTCAATTTTTATTTTATTGTTTGAATTTAATTGAATTTTTTTCAAGTTAATTGTATTACATTTGTTTTATTTGAACTTTTAATTTTATTCAATTGTATTTCATTTTATTCTAATCTTATTATTTTCAGCGCTCATTGAGTATGTATTATATTGATGCCTGCAATGAAGAGTTTTTCTTTGCTTTAAAAGAATGTTGACAAGTTGCTGGACGGTCTTTGATCCAGAGATTCATTGTTTCCACAGAATAATTGACAGGTATCGTGATTTATTTTTTTTTGCTTTGCTTCTCTGTAGCCTAAAACCTTAAAGAACACCTTGGTATGTAAGAAAATCCTTGCAAACACAGGTGACTATTTCCATGACACCACAGCAGTTTATTTTCAACTCAGTTTACTTTGATCATCGTATAGTTGAATACAGGGAGAGGAAGTGTTTCTAGTTCTCCAGATAGGCAACACCAGACGTTGCTGCTTTAAACAGTTAAATACTGCAGATCAGCCCAAATCCGTCCTTCATGGTGCTCTTTATGTACATAAAAAAATTTTTGGTCAAGTCAAAACAAACATTAGGGGGGGAAAAGAATGAATCATCCCTCAATCAAGAGCATTTGAAAAACTTTATTATCATAAAAACTTTATTTAAGGATCAACATAATTTCTTTTGATTGGATAATGAATACAAGAATTTCACTCTGGCTTAATGAATTTGCCTTTTCACAGAAAATCAATACTTTGAGGTTAACACACATCAGTGTATAATACACTTTCCCACAATTCCATCAGTGCATCATTAATAATTTGCATAGTCTTGGGTCAAACTCTGATGTTCTATGTACTGTAGCTACACTTAACTGTCTTGCAAACAGACTGTCTTTGATTTGTTTGGAGAAATGTAAAAGGCATGCTTGATGAAAGTGAATATGAACTTTCTCATTCGACTTGTCTTCTCCCAATTTCCCAGAAAGAGAAAATGAAACTTAGCTAGCTTGAAACTAGGACGACTCTGTGTGTGAAAAGTTATACACGCACACACGCGCACACACACGCGCACACACACACACACACACACACACACACACACACACACACACACACACACACACACACACACAC
>JBBBVU010000024.1:11189143-11225656 GCA_037177055.1 Atherinosoma microstoma | reverse complement strand
ACACACACACACACACACACACACACACACACACACACACACACACACACACACACACACACACACACACATTAAATCACAATCTAAGGCGCTGTGTGTGATAGTGTAGACTACAAGTCGAAAGCAAGTCATGTCATTTGAAATTATTTTATCCTCATTTCTCTCTTCAAGAGTGTGTTTTTACAAAATTTCAATGTGTTGCTTTAAAGAGGAACAAATCTCATTTGTTCATTTCTGCTAAATAATAAATGTGAATGATAGGGAATATGCTGTTTTGTAATCACTAAGATCGTATTTAGTTATATGATTATCTGAAATTTATTGAACAAAACTACTAATGATGAAAACAGCACATTTTTTTGCAGTTTCAAAACATTAAATAGGTTGTAAACAGAAAAAATGTACACCTGTCCTATTTTTGAATTATGAAAGAGATCATGTTTCTATGAAAATAAAAATGTTCACATATGTAATTCAATGTTAACAGAGTCTTTCTTAAATATTACCTTAACAACTCCCTCATCTATTGAACTTGTGAGTCTATGGATATTTTCTGTCTGCATCTCATTTGAGGATACCAGAATTGCCTCCCAAAGTCTCTGTTTGAAGATTTACTGCGGCGCACTCTCATAGATCTTCCTTTTAAGGATCCTCCAAAGGTTCTCAATTGGTTTGAGGTAAGATGATGATGGCGACCACACAGTGAATTTTTATCCCTTTATATCCACAGCAGCCAAAGATTCAATGGCAGTTTTAGCAGCACGGGATGGTGTGTTGTCTTGATGAAAATTGTTTTATTGCGGAAGGCGCAGTTCTTCCTTTTATACCGTGGTAGGAAATGGTGAGTCAACTACAGCCAGCAGTGTCCTGCGTTGAGAGGTTCTCGGGATTCCATAGACACCAGTAGCTTCACTTGCTGCTCATCAGTGGCTTTTTGACTGCTGCTCTCTCAAAGCAATGCATTTTCCTGGCAAAGACTTCCCTTTGCTCCCTTGCATACACACCTCTTTTTTTTTAACAATTCAATGATCTCTCATCATGAGGTTTTCATGAAACATCCAAGTTTTTCATTTCTTTTGCAAAACATTGCACAATAAATCTTTTCTTTTGCAGAAAGATCTTTTCCCCCATACCATGCATGGACACTGGGACTTGCTTAATAATGCGGAACAACCTCTTGGAGTAGTTTCCTTTTAATTAAGTTCACCTGGAAAACTAATTATCCGACCTGCCTGCAAAAGTTTTCACAAAAAAACCCATAAAACCCAAATTCTTAATTAGCTGAAATCCTACAGGCAGAATAGTTTGGAACACTGTGAGGACATGAAAACAGACAACCAATCACAGATTAAACCAACTTGACAGGCGGGCGAGTTAAAAGCGAATGTCCAAATTTGAGGAAACTAGACTGTAACATACTCACATCATGACAGAACAGCTGATGTCCTCCTTTTGTCGCACAGAGATGGGCCAGGAAAAAAGCAGAAAATCAAATTATTCTCTGGATTCTCTTGAGTCTGAATGAAGAGACACAACAAGAGTGGACAGGAGCAGGAAGTCAGAGACATTTGCTCAGTATGACAGATACACTGCAAATTCCCTCTGGTCACTCAGACACGTAAACACACTCACACGTGCATGCATGCGCGTTGGAGGACTAACATGAATGATGTTGCAAGTGATACCATGGTGACATAATCGCTGTTACACATCTGATGCTTGGGAGTGTTGTATGTTTCTGCTCTCATCTTACACATTTGAAAGGTTTTCTTGTATGATACTCGATGCACACACACACATCCCCCAGCTTTCTTTCACACATGCCATGAAGACTGCAGCTCTATTTTTTCTCTATAAATGGGGAAGATCAGCAAAGGTCGCGTTAAGAGTTTGGGAGTGTTTGTTGCTGGGAAGTGAAAATGTCATTAAGTTAATAAGTTTCACTGGGAAGAAGTTTGATCCTTTATTTTATAGTATAACGACCTCACAGAGAACTTGGATAGAGGAAGTTTGATTCAGGAGGAAGAACAAAGGCAAACACCCAGTCATTTTACATCTAACATGTAAAATATTCCTCTCCCTGATATCCCTCTTTGGGTAATCTGCACACATGCTGCAGAAATACATACAACACCTCACACAACCTGCAGCACATGCAGAGAAGAAAAAGAGGAAATTCTCTTTCAATGAGGTGAACAATACTTGACATATCTTCTCATATTTTTACTACACACTTCCCTTCTCACTGACAACTTCCCCAAAGATTTCACTACCCTTAGAACTTACTACCAGAAGCTCCATATGAATGAAGAAAGATGCACACACATAAGGAAGCAGAGACAACGGGAAGAGAGTTGTTTTGCAACTAGAAAGAGGAAGGTACCTTTGTCACTCATTCTTGTGATTGTGATGTAACACGGTCAACTCAATGAACGCACTCGCACACTTTAACACAAGGCCCAATCTGTTATCCATTCTCATATGCAAAATATTGATAACATATCAAGTTCTGAGTGGATTTTCATTGCAAAAAATCTCTTTAGCCCTGGGACAATGAGGGGTCTGTGTGGGGACGAGATGGAGCTTGAAAGAAAGAATCCACCTTCTCTATTTGCCCTCTTACACATACACAGACACACATTTCAACTGACCCGCCCTCCTGTGTACACTCAGCCCCCCACTTTTCCCTTCCACCTCTCTTGAACAGTGGATTTGCATAGATTTGCCAGTCAAATGAGATGCATGAGAAAAACCCAGGAGTGTCGCTTTGGAGAACAAACTACTGCAGAATTCCCCTTCCCTGGGAGATTCCCAGATACCATCCAACAAAAAGGTCATGGCAGTAGAGGATCCCTTGAGATTCTGTAGAAAGGCTGGACATGCTCTTAATTCCCACGTCCACATTGATCACAACTGTCATGAAGCCAAAACACTTTGTGTTATGAATGTGCCTCACCTAAACTGGCACGAGGGGGGATTCCTGAAACCCTGAAGGATTGTTATTGGGTGTTTGTTGTTTCCTTGGTTGTCTGCTGATTGTTGTGAACTTGCTGTCCTTCATTAGCTTTCACTGGTGGTCTAGTGAAGTTTTAAAGTGTTAGGGCCCATAAAAGTAAGCTGATATTAATTTTCCAAAAGTGTAATGGTACATTGTGTAGGATTTGTTTGTGATGTTGCAGATTGCAGCCAACTCCATAGCCCAGGGTTGTCTTGCAATGGACTACTAGAAGAAAATGGTTTTGGATGGGTGACCTCATGGAGGAGGACTCACAACCTGTGTAGATATATCTAAGCATTACCAAAACACAAACACCACTAGAAACAAACAGTATTTTTTTTATTATCTCACTACCCCTACATGTGACAGAGTGTATTTACTACCTTTAGCAAATAATTAAATCTGTGTGTATTATTCCTTTAGCTAACCATTAGCTTGACTGTTCTCTACGGTTTGTTAACTGTTAACTTCTATTGGCTGGACATAATACTTTTTGCATGAAAAAATTTGTACAAACTGAGTTTAATTGTTCAGATTATCTTGCGTTCAGTTAAATATCACATCTTACTGGAGGATACCACTGAAGGGCACTAGAGGCAGGTTCTGTAGGCAAATTCAACTTTATGTAAAACATTTATGTGGAAAACTGGTGACTGAATTACATTAGAGTGATGATATTTCCTGTTATAAAAACACATAAAAAGGTCTCCCATTTATGTTTGGTTGTTTGCCTATGAAATGTCTGGCTATAAATTGGAACTGATCCCTTGCTAGCCATGTTGGCACATCTGTTTATCATAGTGTAGCTGCAGCGTACAGCTGGACACATGCGAGTGAATGCAACATTTATCTCCTCATTTATTGTTCCAGCTGATGCACTCACTGAACTTGAACAACACTATACTGATGTTACTCCTCATGAGTTTTGCTTCTTGCAGATGTAAAGTATTCATTTTTGTGGACATGAGGCAGCTAACTATGGAGGACCAGGAGAGTCATCGAAAAAGCAATACAACGTTTTCATGATTATTTGTGAAATAAATAAAAAGATTAGTAAATATAATTTCAAATTCAATAATTAATTAATGTAAAAAGAAATCACATTTCCAAAGCATTTTGTAATTATTAAATCCTGTGATTAGAAAATGCATTTTCAAATCCTTTTTCTAAAAGAAGAATTAAATGACACAATTCATAAATATGGTTAGAAATACCTTTCCATGTCATACATATAAAAAAGTTATTCCACTTCCATTTTCTTTTTCTCATGGCATTTTCAAATCCCTTTTCCAAATGCATTTCCCAAATGGTTTACTGTCTTCATTTGACTATTCCGTGACTCTTCTGGGCCTTGAACACACTGAAAACCAAGTTCAACCAATCACAGCTCTGCTTCATGTTGTGCTCCACGTGGTGCTCCAGCTCTCTCGTTGGTTAGACAGCAACACTTGGGTCTCAACCGCTAGCTAACAGCTAGCTAATGGCATTGACAGTACAGATCCAATGATACAAATACACTGTAAGGAGAAAGCTGCAGAAAAGGTGAAACTGTGAAGCATCCACACAGCATCCAGAAGATGAGTTTCTGTTCAAGTTTCATGTGTTTTCTGTGTTTTTACTTGCTGTTATGATCAGTGTTTACCACTAGGTGTCGCTGCTGTCTGAACTGGCACTGTTTGAGTAGCAGAACGAGATGCTCGTCATATGTAAGTTCTGTCTAGCATGGCTACGAGCCGCTAACAATAAAGGTTCGTCTTGAGCAACAGCAAGCCTCCTCCATCAATCAAACACGAACACAACACTTGCCAAATTGGCGAAGCAACAAGACAAAGACACAAATGGGATTGCCTGACCAATGAGAGAGCTGGAGTATTACGTGGGACACAATGTGGAGCGGCTGTGATTGTTTAAACTTTGTTTTCACTTCTCAAGGCCCAGAAGGGTCACGGAAAGGGTAAACCATTTAGTAAACGCATTTGCAAAAATGATTTGAAAATGCAAGGGGAAAAAGAAAATGGAAATGGGAATTATTTTTTAAAATGTATGATATGGAAAGGTATTTCTTACCAAATTTATTAATTGTGTAATTTAATTCTGTTTTTAGAAAAAGGATTTGAAAATGTATTTTCAAATCACAGGATTTAATAACATTAATGAATACAATATGTAATTCCTATTCAATTATTCAATTTCAAATGTGCAATTACAAAATGCTTTGCAAATTTGATTTCTTTTTATACGAATTACTGTAATCGTTGAATTTGAAATAATATTTAGTAATAAAAAAAAAAAATTCACAATCAATAATTATCAATCATGGTAAGCACGGTGGTGTGGTGGTTAGCACCGCAGCCTCACAACAAGAAGGTCGATGCTTCGAGCCCCGGGCGGAGTTTGAGCCAGTGGGGGTTGCTGGTTCGAGCTGGGGAGGGGTTTGAAACAGTGGCCTTTCTGTGTGGAGTTTGCATGTTCTCCCTGTGTATTCATGGGTTCTCAACAGGTACCCTGCCTCTCACTGTCCAAAGGTTAATTGGTCACTGTGTGTGCGCAAACGGTTGTTTGTCTCTCTGTGTTGACCCTGCCATGGACTGGCAACCTGTCCAGGGTGTATCCTGTTTCTGGCCTGATAATTGCTGGGATAGGCTCCAGCCCATCCGCGAAATGGATTAAGCGGTACAGAAAACAAATTAATTAATCATCATGAAAGTGCTGTATTTTTCAATGACTCTCCTGGTCCCCCATAGACTATCCCCGCAACCCTGCATTAGAATAATCAGGTCTAGAGAAATGGATGGATGGACGAAGGCAGCTATCATGCACATGTAAAAATATGTTCAAAACTAATCCACCAAGCCCCTGTTCCATTTCATACTCAATTCATCAGGTAAAGCTGGCAAAGTCTGCTGCAACTAGGCCCTTTAATTGGTTTACTGTCTCCTTACAAATATACAAGCACAGGAGTAAAATCATTAATTGACCTAAGCACATCTGGCTCTGCTACATAGGTGACAATTTGCCCACTCTCCACTCTTAATCATCAGTTTCATCTCTGGTTTAGCTGTTACTTTACAGCAGTGTTTCTCAATCGAGGTCCACGGGACCCACAGCCCTGCATGGCTTAATTCAAAATGTACGGATGCTGCGCAGCTTTGCGATCGCTGAACATTGTAAACATTACGTCATTGTAAGTTACAACAAAGTAATTAACGCCTAATACGACAACGTCACACGTGATCCTACAATTTTCCTGTGAATTTGTAATCTCATGGACGAAGCAGAGAGGACTGCAGAGGTGGAAACGAAACGCAGCGCAGCGCAGCCGGAAGGTGGAAATGGGCCTGTAGACATGTACCTACTCCAACACACCTAAATCAGAATATTGAACTTCCTCATCAAGTTCTTTGCAGCCTGTTAACAAGCCATTCATTTAATCCAGGTGCAAAAGTAGGGTTACCTCTGAAACATGCAAGGCAGTGGGTCCTGAGGACCTGGATTGCGCAACACTGCCTTACAAGCACAATTGACAAACTGGGCAGCTTTACAGCTCTAACCTTCTGGATTGGGATGTGTTGTTGTTTGAAATCCTGCACTGTTTTTGGGTTTTTTACTTCTCCTGATTATTTGCTTCTTCAGTTATTTTGGGGTCAAGCCCAGAGCAGGATCTGTGGTGCGTGCAAAGAGCGCTTAAGCTTGTTTGCTTGGGTGTGTGAATGAATGTTTACATGCAGTAATTGGACTCCTTACCACACCATCTGAATGTGTTAAACTGATGTAATTAAATCTATGTTGATACACTAATGTGTTCAAATTTCAGACTTTTTCTTTTGACAGTTAAAAAAAAAAAAAAAAAAAAGGAATGATGAACTGAATCACTCAGATGGTCAACACCCCGATTAAGCCTCTCTTATTTGACTTGAAGCTAGATGTGGCCTGTGGTTACCTTTGGTTCAGACAATGTTTTTAATTTATAGGATATAACTCAGGTAAATTTAAAGCCCAGCAAAAAATAAAAGTGAGACTGTGAATTACACATGTAAAAAGGTAAAGTTCATTTGAAATTCTCCAGGATAGACTTGGTGTAAAACCTGCAATTCAATTCCACCATAAAACTTAGTCATGCAAACCACAAACAAACATTACACACAACCCCTAAATCTACACAAAATAAACACTGGCACGCATGGACTACTCCACAACCAAATGCCTTGTTTACAGGAGAAACAATATTACTGAGCCCATGTAATCATGGCTTTGATAGCAATATGGTTTGACTAATACTGCAAAGCTGGATGAACAGGTTGAGCAGGTTGGGCTGAACTTGAAATAACAAGAGGGGGCATGACTTACAGGAAGCTGTCTGTATTCGCTCATCAGGAATTGTGAGCAGATGTGGTAAAACATGAAAAAAAAGGGGCCTCTAAGGCCTAACAGGATAAAAAGAAAAACTTTAAATAAACCAATTAAAGTAATTTTTCTATTGAGAATGAGTAAAAAAGTTCTTTGTTCACTACAAACCTTCCAAGTACATAAAATAGTCTTCAGACATGTGAGTTTTACTATAAAAAGGTTCCATGTTAATCAGTATTAGACAAGAAACCATGTATAACCCACTACCAAATATCAAAAACTGCAAAAACACTTCCAATGTGTGGAAGCTCCTGAGGCTTTAAGCGGTTCCTTAGTGAAATCAGGCAGCTGGGACTTGCATGCGAATCTGAGACTTGTGTCAAATGTCCATGAACAAATCAAAAACTAATACACACCATGTAAGTCCTCTCATCTGCCCACACGCTTTTACACGTATTTGCAGTATGCAAATTGTTCAAAGCAGGGAAGAAATCTGTAGTTAGCGTATGAATGCACACACGCTTAAAAAAAACTATTCATTTATCACTGTGAGAGGATGAACACAGATTAATGTACATTGGTCAGATGTGAAGTGATCACTGTCCATTGTTACCACACAGAAAAGGGAGTTTCTGCAGTACAGCTGACTCCTGGAAATGTACATACTTGTTTGCAGTGTGTTTGTGGATGTGTGGGTGTTGCATGTTGAATATCTCATTGCTGCATGACAAATTAACCCTTTCTTTTCCCCTCAAGTGTTAGTTGTAGTCATTCCACAACACAGCATACTGCATGGAAACCACCTGCCGCACAGAGACGCTTAAAAAGGAGGGATGCAAAGTTTAAACCCGCCAAAAAAAGAAGTCTAGATCAAAATATGATAATTCTTTAATTATTTGTATTTACCCTATAAAAAGTGAGTTCTAGATTCCTTAAAATATTTCTAACAGTCTTTTAATGTCCTCTGATAAATAAGATGCTTTACTTGTTCCATTGAAGATATCACTGTGTATTATTTTACCCATACAGTACCTTGAAAAATCTTCTTTCAATTAAAATGTATTTCATATGCGGACATATTCAAGAATCAGCCAGTTCTTAGCGGATCTTAAAATCAGATTAACAGCATCTCATGACCTATTACATCACGGGGGGGGGGGGTATTGATTCACATAAATATCGCAATTTTTTGTGTCACGATTTTAAATCGATTTTTTTTGTTAAAAAAAAAAATCAGTTTTTCCCCCCAAATTAAAAAAAAAAAAAGTTTTGAAAGTTTTTTAAATAAAAAAAATATTTGAATTTTGTTTTATTTTTTATTTATTTTTATTTTCTGTTTACTTGTCTTGTCCGGCATTATAGCAAGCAGAATGGTCTGGCTGCTATGCTGTGTTTTCCTAATTTAGAAGCTTAATTTTCAGCTGGTTTAAAAATATTGCTGCTGAATAAATCTTGAAAATTGACTCACATGTGATGTGCATTTTTGGGGGGAATGTGGCTCCCGATATAGTCTATACATTGTCATCATTCCATTTTTCACATAGTCTGGAGTCAAAAAAGCCAACTAAAAATCACAAAAATTGGCAATATCGAAAAAATCGCAAGAATCACAATTTAAATCGAATCGGCACACTAAAAGTCGTAAAAGAATCGAATCGGGAGGAACGCATATCATCCCAGCCCTAATAGAGAGCCCATTAAATATTAAAGTTCATGGCAGTAAAGATTGAAATCAATTAAACATGTATAACTTGTTTGGAAACCAGGGGAAAAGCTTCTCTCTCTTAAAAGAATAAACAAACAGAAAAATGTGGCAGCACAGGTTTGGTTGGTAATGTTGCACCTGAACTAACTACAACATTTATGAAACAATGTACCATGGGCCAATGAGACCCAAGATGATGTTTGGTCATAATGCACCGCACCATGTTCAGAGTTAAACCAAAGACAGCTTAACACCAAAAATGGTTCATGCACAGTAGTGGAAGGCTGATCCTTGGGGCTTATATTGCAACCACAACACCTGGACCTGTCCATGAACTCCTCTATGAACAAAAGCCCTCGAGTCAAATATATGGCTATCTATCTGATAGCTAAAGCTTGACTAAAACTGTCATATAATGGGAAGAGGATCCCATACATGGAACAACAGAATGGCTAAAGTCCAGAGCCCCAACGGATAGAAAAACTGTGGCAGGATCTTTACAGAACTTAAACAAATGTATGCACGCCTAAATGGACTTAAGAAACACATGTAAAGAAATAAGTGACACAAGCCCTCCTTGATTTAACAAACTGATAGTGTCTGTTAAATAACAGTGTAAAATGTGTTGTTGATCATCTGAGCGACATGGACTAATGACATGTCCAGAGTTCCTCCTGCCTTTGGCTGGACAATGGCTGGGAAAAGTTCCAGTCCATCTTTGCTCAAAGATTAAAAGCAAAATTTTAAAACTGGTTAATTTACGGACTACGTGTACGATTTTAACCAAACTTTAAAAGGTAGAAAATAAGTTAAAAGGGCATCTTATGCACTGGATACACCTTACACATGCACACACACAAAACAAAAAGGACTTGGACCTAGTCCCAATCTTCTGGTTTAGTTCTTTCATGTCATAAAATTGAAAACAGACTCGCCAATCTGTTCTAAGCTGATAAATGTACAGCATGCAAGTGTTACAGTAGTGTAAAGGGAAAGAGCAGGAAACCTTTCTCATGCTATAAATGTATCACATATGCCCGACTTCTATCTGTATAAGGGAGTTATGAGACATGACACACAATAGCACTTTACAGTGCAGGTGCTAGTGTACTAAATGAAACTGACATTAATACCTATTAGTCAAAAATTTAAAAGATAATACAAAGAAAGGGGACACAAACAAGACAGTGAGGATAATGACTAACAACTGGAGATTAACCCTTTTGGTGCAGAGCACAGTAGCCAGACAGATAAAGTGAGACAGGAACAGCATATGAATACCACAAGTTTCTTTTTTCACTTTCTGCACACTGACACTTCATTGTTCATCTTTAGAACAGTCGGGGGGGTTGCTAAGGCAGAGTTCAGTTGACATTTTCATCTTAGGTGTGATTACATCTTATGTCTTTTACTGTACTTTGTTTTGTTTTTTTTTGTTTTGTTTTTAAGGCAATTGGTGAACCTGGTGCTATGTCTCACAGATACTGATGATAGCAGGGTTCCATTTAGAGGTAGATGGTTATCGACACAGGGGGTTAATGGAGTGCATGTTTTTGCAGAGGGAGTGGTTGAATGACTGTCATTTAAGGGGCAAGAGAGGGGCTTTGTTTGCACTGTCAATATTTACAGTGACACAAGCTGGATGAATGCTGACTGACTGTGGTGAATTGTATATGTGTGTAAGTAGCCAGCATGAATGGATGTCTGATGTCACACTCCTATGCGTAGATGCAGGTAAGAAAATGCAACTTTAGTCCTGTCTATAGTGCCTTTGCTTCTTTATGTGTCTCTTTAGGGCACAACCACAGAAATGGACAAATGTTTCACTGTTGGATCTGAACCGGACCTCGGCACAGAATAAAGTTTAGAAAGTCATCCAGTTCAGTGTAATGTGATTTAAAAGCAAACTCTGCATCTGACTATCTACAAGCCTAATTTGCAATGCAAATCATTCATGCAAATGAGGAAAACGCAGCTCTCTGTACCACTTATCAGCTCCCCATATTTTTTCAAAGACAAATTCTGCCTTATGCACCTTCTTTAGTCTGAGAAATTGGATTTTTTATCTGGAGTAGAGAAGGCTAGCAAAGTCCCTGCAGTATCTGTTTTATGATTCAAAATGCTTGACTCATTCATCTTCATCTTTTCTGTTGTCCCTGCAAACTACAACTGAACACAACTTTATGCTTTGTGAATTGAGCCTACCCCTTGTCTACCTTTCAAGTCTTTTGTTGACATAAACCAGTAAGCTCATGGCCCCAAGCTGTGGTTACAACACAGAAATCGTCATGTCGATTCAGAGGTTGACCTAAGTATTATTTTTACTGTAAACACAGCAGCAGGGACCCCCTGCCACCAGGAGTGATGGAAGAGTCTCCCTTTTGTTTCACACGTAGAGCCAAATGGAATTATTTTATTGCCATCTAGTGGTGAATTAGCACTCATAACATTCCCTCATAAAACACATAATTCAGCCGATGTCCATTAAAACATTTATTTCAATGTTCACAGTGCTCAGAGGGTGACTGTCAGAACACAAGTGTACAGAGAGCCAGATGACCCGTCCAGACACCAGCTTCACATTGTGTTTGGATTACTCCAAGGTCATCTTTTGAAAAAATTACAATCTTTGTGACATTAATTCAGAAAGTAGCTGGCATGAAAACAGAGAAATATGAACAATTATACAAAGTAAATTCCATCCTCTGCTGATGATCATATTGAATAAGAAATTTCAAGGACTTCTGTTAAATGAGATATAACTGAAATAGTTTTTAACACCACATAAAAAGTACAAAATAAATTAAGAAAAAGGAAACTTGATACAGAAAAGTCACCATTTCTGTAACAATATACTTATTTCAAATGTGCCAGATTATGTAATGGTGTGATCTATATAAAGCATAATAATACCTGGATTTAAATGTTATCATCTTTTTTCTGAAATCACATAAACTAGCAGATTTTATTGGACAAACCAAATATGCTAATCAAGCAGATAAATAATCAAATTGATGCGACAAACTGTATGACACTTAGTAAAATAAGTATGGCTCAGTTACCCTGTAACAGTGTTTATTCTGAGAGGTATTCAGAAACAAGGCAGCCTGAGGCCAGGATCAGGTCTCCACTGCCAGCTGTTATATGACTCAGAAATAATAAAACACAGCACTTTTTAGATAGTATATATTCAAAAAGAAATGTCTCACTTTGTTCCCAGTTCATAGTTGAAGACAGCTTTGCTCTAAGTGCTGGAAGCTGGAAAAATCTAAACTAATCAGTCTGCTTGTAAACTTTCTTGTCAACAGACTGCCAATGTTAAGACATTTCCACGACTACCAGAGATATAGACAGAAATGAATGGGGCCCACTTTCTAAAAAACTCTATGAGTGACTTTTAACATTATTGCACTGTACCTCATGAAAAAGGCAGAGATCACAGTTTGATTAACTTTAGAAAAATCTGTCATAGAAACAATTTTTTACATTTTCATTTAAACAAAGATTCAATATCTGATCTTAAATTATCTAACAGAATACTTTGTGTCAGCTGGGTTTTTATAATCATAAAGCTTCTCTGCAGCTCAAAGGGAAAACCATGTGCAACAACCTTAAATATACATATTTAGAACAGAGTGATAAAAATATATTGTACATTTCATACTTGGACCAACTAGTATTTTACAAACACGATATATTTGTAGGAAGCATAATGTTTATATGGATCAATCTCACCATTTAGATAACAC
Organism: Atherinosoma microstoma; assembly: GCA_037177055.1. NCBI lineage: Eukaryota > Metazoa > Chordata > Actinopteri > Atheriniformes > Atherinidae > Atherinosoma > Atherinosoma microstoma. Next base: position 11,212,857 of record JBBBVU010000024.1, on the reverse strand, counting down.
ATATATCACAGATATTAAATATAGTTTTGGTCAATGAATTGCATGTTTTTCTATTCATGATAAACTACACTTTTTCAATATTGCCTGAAGGGAATAACTTTTAAATTCAATGTGTGTCGTTATTAAATGGCCCAAGTCTATTCATGAATTTATAGTGCACACAGTGCCTGTTGCAAGTGTAATAAGAAAGGATTATAAAAAGCCTCAGCAAAGACTTGATCATCATAACAGTACATTGGCACCTTGGCAATGACACCCAATCTGACCCTGATACTGGCTGAATGATCAATCATAAAATAAGCTGCTACAGTACTTTGTGTATGTGTGTGTTTCAGTATGCTGGTATGGCTGAAGAATAACAGGCAGGAACCGTAAGTGACTGGTTAGATATCGTGTTTCACTGACGAACTGAGTTGCTGTTAAGGCTTTGTTGTGTATGAGCTTGTAAAGTGAGGTTATAAATGCCCCCATTCAGCTGTTACAAAGGTAACAGAGGAGGTGAGGACAGTTACATTTCCCAATGAGCATACCCAGTGAAGAGATGAAAACATTGCTGATAATTTGGCATGTGACGTGCTAAGGTTGTACATCATATTATCTACAGATTACACTACTTCTATTATTATTATATGAAAACAAACATTAAAAAAAGAAAAAAGAGGTCCCCTTCACATCAGAGTCAGCTCAAGTCCAAAAACGTCCAGCTGACAGCGTTCAAGCAACATCGTCCACGCCAACGTCACTTACTGAAATCAGTCAGCTTATACAGTCTCCACAGATAAAACTGTGACCATGTTACAGTTTATACAACCTTTGATGGACCATCTTAGTGCTTTCAGTTACAAACGCACTTCAGTGAAAAGTAGACAAGTGAGGTTTCCGTATGAAAAAGCATCCAATAGGAGTGCAGGCAGTAAAAAAACAACAACAAAAATAGTGATAAGAGATTAATACGCATTGTTTTAAGGTTTAAAAAGCACAGAATGATTCATATATTTATATAGTCATCTTTTTCTTTCATATTTTCCAGCAAAGTCCAGCTGACTTATAGTTTTGGCTTTTTCATGTTTTTCTTCTTCTAGCAGCTCTCTGAAAACGCAACCCTCGTCTTTTCTTACCCCTCTTGTGTCATCAGCCAAAACCTAATCCAGAATCTAATCCTGCTTTTCTCAGCTCATTCTGAAGCAGATATCAGCGTTAAAGAGAAAGGCAAGTCAAAAATTTGCATTTATTTACTAAGATAAAAACAAGCATCTGCTTCACCATGAATTTTCTCCTTTGCTTTCTTTTTTTTTTTTGCAGTGCTACAGTCTTTCCCTGCGCTCCAGCAGAGGGAGCTATTCTTAACGTATCAGGACTAAACTCTCTTCCAGTGCTCCCACTCACAGAGCCTGTGAGAAACCAGCTGTGGGAGGAAATATGCTGGAGAATAAACACGGAGTTGGATAAATAACTCCTCTCCTCCATGTATGAAGGTAGATAAGACATCTTAAAAATCAAGAAAAGAATTAAGGAATGTCTTCTTCCTCTCCATCTCCTTCAGGCTCTTCGGTTTGCGTATCTGAGGAGGTGTGAGCATATCGGAGGCGGTTCCAGCAAGCCTTGTTTTTGTGCAGGTGGCCCAACATAGTCTGGCTGAGCGGGCTGGGCTCGGTGAAGCGGTGCCACTCCTCAAACAGAGGCTCCACGATGTAGGAGATGAAACCTAAAACATGTGATCGACATCTGTTAGGTGCACATCATACAGCTGTGCAGCACGTGTATTTGTGTAGTAGTTTTGATTTTGGCACATGGATTAGTTTAATGGAAATCATGGATGTGTGTGTGCGGTCTAGTACTCACCCATCTGGATAGCTGGGACTGTGTCCACCTGTTGGTCACACAGTGGACTGATCTCCAAGTCAAACTTCCTCTCCAGGTCACCTGCAAGAAGTCACAAAACAGTGATGACAAGAACAAAACACACAGACTTACCGAGCAATGACTGATGAAGACATGCTGGCAGTTTTTATATTTAAGTTCCAACACAATCTTTTAGATGTTGATACAGCAGCAACACCTACTGGCTCTGTGAAGCATGATTCTGACAGCTTTCCCTCCAATGAATAAGGCAAGGAGAGGACACAACTGGTTTGTTTTAATCCATGATGGAGACATTTATTTGCTGTTTCTGAAAGACTTTTATTCAGGTTTCACTTAGGCTTTGGTCATTTGTTTTGTTCTGAGTTGCTGCTGCTAAAATGCAATACAATTGAGCTTCCAAAGATCATGTTTAATATGTAAAAACTGCAAAAAAAGCAGCTTAGTATTGTAGTTATAGTAGGATTTAACTGCAATGAAAGTATAAAATGTGAGTATCTAAATTAAAAGAACATTTAGAAATGTAAACAACATTCTGCATGCTGACACAGTCACTGTGTAGTCCTGTAGCTTTATTTACTAATAGATACTTTCAGTTAATTTTCTATGTGTGTGCTTCTGCTACTCTAATTTTAGTTAAGATACATGGTTTGTCTGAGCTAGGTCATCTCTCATTGGTGCTCCTGACAGTTGTCGGCTTTGCCTTCCTGCGGGGAACGTGAGATATTCTGTCGACGGTCTATACATGTGTAGCAGGTTGTCCAGATTCTGGAAGGATTGCATTGTTTTCCATGTGGTGTTTCTTTGTCTCTTTTTTCCTCTTATTCCTTTCTTTTATTTATTCATTCTATTTTATTTCATACAATTTTTTTCTATTTTCCTCATCTTTTCTATTTTCTTTATATCCTCTTTCTGTCCCCTCCGGTTGGGTCCAGCAATATTGTGTAAATTTAGTAATAAACAAGCAAAAAGAAATAAAAAGAAAAAAGAATTCAAACTATCAATTGACTTGGCTAAGAAAATTTGCTTGGTACAACACAGCAGCCAGACCATCATTCTGCTTGCTACGATGCTGGACAAGACAAGTTGAAAAAAAAGAGAAAAAAAAAAGAAAGAAATGTGAACAATAATTTAGAACAATTCATTTTTACATAGAAAGAAATGCTTTCTTTCTTGCTGTGCAGTGGCCAATTCTAATTAAGTCTAGAGAAGAAGTCCAGTTCTTTATGCTAATGTGTAGAGGTCAAAGTGCCACTGGTCCACAGGCTATCATGGGAGGAGGAATGAGAATATAAACATGTTTGAATTACATTGGATTTTTCAAAAGTGCAGTGTTTTGATAAGAGGCATGTAACTTGCAAAACATACCAAGGAACGACAGAGTACACAAGCGGCCAAACTAACTTCATTAACTACATCGGCATAAAGACAAATGCCTCAGCACCCATTGTGGAATCAGTTCTGCCTTTTCCCAGCACGAATACTGGAAAGAAAAGTATCAGGACTATTGGTTTCTTTTGCTGCTCACTATTGCTTGAAGTGTAAAGTCCAGGCAGAAATTATGGCACATTGTAGATATGCTTCAATTAAAATTCTGAGAATTCTTAAACTGGCTGACTCTTAAATGAGTGAAGTATATTTGGAGACAGGGAATAGGAAAGAAGGGATGGTTTAATGCCATAATGCAATAAGTATAAGTCCGGGCTTAATTCATATCTTGTCTGAGATGTCTTATTTTAAATGGGCAAAGAAGCCTTTAGAATTCATGAGGAGAGAGCATTAAATGAAACGCTTAGGTTATCTATCATCCAACCGTATACACATCTATCCAACCCTCACTGGATATGCAAAGCATCATATTCCTTGATGCTGAGATGAAGTGAAATGCATTTCACCTTAATGGGGTGAATTAAATCTAGCTTCATACTTTTTGTTCTGCTTAGATATGGGATCATGTGGCGGTGCAGGGAGATGTCTGTCACATAATCCTCAGTGATGGACAAGCACATCCCTACTCCATTGTACAGCTGTGCCCCTAGAATACCATTATCTACATTTCCAAGGTTTTTTTTTATGCTAAATGGCTTCTCAAAAGATAATTCGCAACATAAAACTATTGTAAATGTAGGGAAAACAAAAAGTGCTGTTTGATTGACACTCACCCTGTCTGTAGAATTCCTCACACACCCTCTCACTCCACTGCTTGCTCAGCTCCCAAACCCGACAGGGGTTACAAACATCTGCACACTTTAGAGCAATCTGAAGGTGAAGAAAAAACAAACAAATTAACCAAAAACACATGACTGTATATCTATCTGATTGAGTGAGTATTTTGATTTGGTTTAAAATAAGGTAGATGGGTAATGTACCTGCAGTATGAAGTGCCTATGTGAAGCCAGTTGAAGGTCCAGGTCCTGGTTGTCTAGATGTTCTCTGAATGTCAACAGGAACTCATTCTGCCGGCTGATGTCCGTAGCCAGGATGAGAGAACCCAACTGCTGTTCTATATCCTGCCTGCAGAATTAAAAGAGAACAAAAAACAGTTTGCACTCCACCTGCAACCATGCACAAACTTTTTGTCTGAAAACACATTCAAAATATGATCATATCTGATTATATTCCAATAATTAAAAAAAAAAACCCATCTAATATCAAACTTATAGAGGGATGTAATTTATTACGTAAGAGTATTGCTTGTGTGTGAGTGTGTCTTCTTACGATATGTCAGTAGGTAAATGCGACAGCAGTCCTGACTCTCGCAGCATGCCCACCGTCGATCTCCAGTGGTGACTCTCCAGCACAGACGTGTTCTGCACATTGAGTAACATCCAAAATGTAATCCAGACAGACAACACTGCACCTACCACATGTTCACCTTCACTGACACCTTTTAGCTTGTTTGTGTGTACCTGGTAGAGGGATGCCAGGTGGTGTCTGGTCTTGATGAGAAAGGGTTGGTTGACTCCAGGATGGTCTACATCATGGGCTGCCGCTGCAATCAGACCCAGGAACACATCCAAGGGGGTCAGCTGCTCGGCCAGCTGCAACACACAAAAAGTGATGGTTGGTACTTTCAGTAAAGGGACACCTGGACTCAGAATATGCTACTTTTATAGTCTTTCATTCTGACTAATGCTCAGTTTCTGGTTTTTAATTATGATTTAAACATAATATTAGATCTGAACAGCTTAAATAAAGGTTTCCGCTTTCACAAACTGATTTGAACTCTGCAGATGTGCATGTAGTACTTTTAATTCTACTCCTGGGCCAGTTGCTCCGAATCTTCCTGTGCATGGGTGTGACATAATTCAACATTAAACTGTAATCATGTGGATAACAGCAACTTTCTTGTAAGGTCTCTTCTGAAAGGAAAGTTCTGTGTTTTTCTTCGGCTCTTTTTTTTTCTGAAAAGAGCCTGATTCAGGTGGATGCAAAGTCGCTGCACACAGTTATGAGTTTAGGCTGCCATTTAAATGATCCTATATCTAGCATCTAAACTCTATTTGTATTTCATGTTTCATAGCATGCAGATAAAAGCTCAGTGATGAGCAAAGGAAAATGGTGTATTGATTGGAGAAACTGCAGACCTGTCATCTTCTCTGAGTGTTTGTTATCTGTAACATTGAATTTCATTTAGTGCTTTTAACAAAATAAGGTACATCACAAAGTGCTTTATGGAGCCACAGAGGACACAAAGCACTTACTGAGTAAGGGAAAGATGCAGAGACACTTAATCTGGTCAGGGGGCTTTAGAGAAATCTCTGAGCTTTAGAGGGATGTGTCGTCGAGTCTATGTGAGCAGGAATTATCCCTTGAGGAGCACAGCTAATAGATTATGTCAAGGAGACTCTCATGCCTATTGAAGACCGGCACAGTGTGTAGTATAGAAAGATGACAGCAGATGTGTGTATGTGAGTCTTATTACCTTAGGCTCATTCAGGTAGCAGTACATAGCTTGAGTGACATCAGCAGCATGCACAGCATTGTGATATGGATTCTGGGAATGGTAGTCTTCCTGCACCATGCCTGGAAAAACAGGACATGAAGTCAGACCCTTAGAATATGTACGGTCACCCACTTTAAGCTGTATTTAAAACACTGCTAACACTGCATTTTTAAAGTTCAAATGAAACTATATGTAGTCATTATTATTATTTACATGTTTTATATTTGAGATCGAATTATTCAATTCTATCGGCCCATAGACGTTAAAATACTATTTTCCCTTTTGTAACAAACTCAGATGAAATAGCTTTAGCTGTCCTGTTAGTGGAAAACTATAATCTATGGTGCCCTAATGTCCACAAAATGAGATGCCAGACAGAGTACAAATTAATCTAATCCCCTTTTAGTAGAAATAACCAAAGCCAACAACAGATCTAAAGTTCTGAGAATAAACACATATGAAGCCAGAAGCCAATCAGGACAAAGTTGTGTTTTTACAAAGTTGCTTCAGTTGGAATTTGTCTGAATGCTGCCACTTGGAGAACAGAGGGTGTAAAGATTACAAGAAGAAAAAAAATAGCTTTCTTGCAGCTTACCAAGAAACCTGTGCAGTTTGACCATGTCAAGCTGAAAGTGCTGAATGAGACCATAGACATTGAAGAGATGGCACATCAGGGTGACCAGACTGTTACCTAAACCACACAACAAAACAACAAAACACATCAAAATTTAAAAAGTACACCTGAACTTTGGGACAGTTTGTGGAGGAAGAAATGAAGGACTAAAATATACTCAAATAGGTACATCATAAGAAAATTACATACAACACAAAAAAGTATAAATGGTGACAGAATATGGATAAGTTAGGGACATGGTTAAGTTAATCAATTCAATGTCAAAAATAAATGCTATTAAAAAAAAAAAACATCTCACCATTTGTAAGACGGTCAAAGAGAAAAATGTCAAAGTTCCACGTGCCTACTTTAGATAACATGTGCTGAAAAGAAAGACAGACAGCTGTCAGAACTTATCAGTGTTACATATATTCCCCATGGCTGATACAGAGGTGAGGATATTTTTATGTCTGGATCTGTTTGTGAATTTATTTGTATGTCCTCACAGCTGCTTGTCCCAGGTAGTCATCATCCAGTAAATGTAGGGACCCTGGGGTGTGGGGAACCAGCCCCCTCAGCAACCTGGAGGCGTGGCAGTATCTGTGGAAGCTCAGCAGTCGCTTCGCTTTTCTCCTGGTGCCAGACTCTACCTCCCCCTGCTGGGCACTACCTGGAATTACAGTCAAGGTATAAAACGTATTGAGCAGCTGTGTTGCCTAGATGTGATATTTATATACAACTAAATCCAAGTTGGGTTTTTCATTACATTTATATGGTGAAAGTGTATTTTTGACGTGCATTACGACTATAGTCATGTTATTCTTTCAGCTGTAGCTTTGGTGGGGTTTTGGTCCTGGGAGAAATCATAGAAGAAACATTGAAATAAAAATGTCTTCACAGACCATTGTCTGTGAAGACATTTAGAGCAATACAAAACGTAGCATTTGCATCTTTGGTTACTATCTGATGATAACAGTGGGGAAGACACACTAACGAAGAGTTGAACCTACAGACCTCACTATGCCAAAAACCCTGCTTCACAGCCCAACTCCTAGCTCAAAAGGGTGTCATTCTTCTAAAAGCAGCATGATTGTACGCATTTAGCACATAATTAGGCTGATTATACCTCAAAGGTGTATTTACAGAAATTTGTATCTTGCAATTTATAAAAGGTCCAAGGCCAACAGCAACTAAACACAGAGATGACCTTTATAAGATGCTGGACTCATATTCCAGCATCTGTAGAATTAATAAATATGAAATTAACATTTCATGGGTAAATAAGTAATTAAATGCATTAATCCTCCATTGTCAGTATTTCACTTTAATGTGGAGTAATGCTATTAAAAGAAATGGTCATTGTACTATTGATATCCAAACAAGTGTGCAGAGCTGCACGGTAATACTGAACCATGAAACTACTGCTGAACCACTCAGATGTGCAACAGCAAGTTATAGACTTTAACTCAAAAATGCAACAATAAATCCTAATTCTTGAAAAGCTGAAACCTTTATTGAATAGGATTGTTTTCTATCACCAACTTCATCCTGTATAGATATTGATCAATTTAAAACCCGATTCCAGCAGTACATTAAAAGTTGGGAAACATAAAGAAAGACAGAAAGGTTTATAGAATATATAAGCAATTTTTCCAAATTTTCTGAAGCATTACAATTGCACATCTCTGAGCTTATTAGCTCCTGCACTGATGCCGATGGCAGCTGGAAAAATGTGCTGGGGCTTTCCAGTTTTACGCACGAGCTTATGAGTTTCAGATTCCAAATTGAGTCTCTTTACATCATGCCCTATTACATATCTATTTTGACTTGGGGGAAAACTAATTGAAAACTTATGATGTTTGGGTGTTGAGGAGACGTTGCCAACATAGTGATTTACATCCCTAACAGAGCGATGTCTCTCCTCCTCCGCAGGAACATCTCTCCCTGCTGTTCTGGGAAAGGTAACAGCACCGGTGAGCTGCTTCACGTAGCGCTTTTGAGGAGGCTTTGTGGACTTTACAAGAAAAAGCTGGAGAGATTCTGTTGCTTCCAACTTTCTCTCAGCAAACGCAAATATGACCTAAATCAGCATACAAATGCCATCTTTAATTAGTCTGGATTGTATTCTTTTCAAATGATGCTGCATTTATAAAATTCATCATAGCCTAATAGCAACCTGGAAATATTCTTAGAGAGATCATGAGTTGACAAGTAGCCTTAAGCGGCAGCTTTTTAAGTCACAATTTTAGACCTTTTAATGTGACAGAAGAAACAGAAAAATGAGTGAATAACTGCAGCTGTATTGGGATCTCAGCTGTTCTGATATCTTCTCACTTCCGATCTCTATGGCAACATTAAGGTAATGTTATGTTCCAGGGGGTCTATGGTTGTTTCAGTAGGATGATGCCAAACTGTCTGCACAACTTAACAACAACGTGGCCAAGACAATGGTAAACACAACTGTCTTTCAATTTTTTTAAAATATTTTTTTAATGGAGTGTGTTGCTGACATCAAATTCTAAATTTGCTTATATTTGGTAAATTTGTAGGGAAGGCATTCACATTTTCTGGAAATGAGTTTCACATTTATATTGTTGAGAAATAGGACAAACACGGAACAAAGTGTAATTAAATAGATGAGGAGGCTTACTTTTCAGGATCCGGAGGTTAATCAACGGGTAAGAACCTCGTCTTTCTACCAGCAACACACCAGCATGACCAGTGTTCAGTCTGCCATTAGCTATCCAAGGAGAGACAGAAAGAGGGCCAGGTTAAAGACGGTAAGAGGTGTAAAGTAAAGGGAAAAATATAGATATGTGGTAGAAACACAGACAGGAAGCAAATGAAGGGCTCATGGTTAAACAATACTGTCAGCAAAGCCATCGGTGCTTTAAGAGGACAAAAGTGCTGTTGTAGATTCAAAAAATCAGATTAAGCGTTCCTCCTAAATCAGCCCCGGAAACATGACACTGAATTTCTAGGACGTTGTGATCGCATGTGATCCAAATTTGCTTAAGAAAAATGGATTTCATGCCACTGTGCAGCTGATATGAGGACATGTCTGACTACTTCTTCCATAACAGATTGGTGCTGTACTGAAAGCACAGTTTCAAACTATTCGTTTTGCAGCAGAAGTACTTACTGGTAAATAACAAAGGCTTTCTATTTAATGAGTTTGATTCAGTGACATGGCATCCTCTGTTTAAACACCTGACATGTTTTCAAGCAAAGGAAAACCCTTGACATGCGTTCAGGACTATCCGGGGTTTACCACTGGATGTTTCTGCTCCATTTTAAAAGTATGCAGATGCTTCCTTGGCTGTGTAAGCACCTACCAGATGGAGAAAAGAGCTCAACAGCACAAAGGGATCCTAGACACTGAATTAAAAATGTGCAATTCACACACCCTGAGGCCAGTGACAAACAAGACACAACAGAACTAGTTCTTGAGTCGCATTACACGCGCACGCACATGAAATCTTCACTTGAATAAACAGAAAACTATGGGAATACTGAATAATTTACACATCAGCAGTGAGCAACTGGAGCGTATTATATCCCTTAGGTTGCCAGTTCACATCACCTCTGTGACCTCTGCTTAAGAGATGCTAAAAGTGGCTGTTAATGGATTTGGAGTTGCTGTGGTAACTCCCTGGAGGTGCCAGACCCTGCATTTCCATTATGGGCTCCTCAAAGCTTTAGGTTTGCCGGCAGTTGTTGTTATTGTGAGGAAATGTGTCAGTGCATCAAATATATTGTGGAAAACTGGCGTAATTCCTAATCTACGTTTGTACAATTGAACAAATACATGGAAAAGTGAGTCAGCAGTGTTAAATTGGCCTACTTTGTGCAACAAAGAAGTGGAAGGGGAAGGGTTCTGCTTTTTATCCTGTGCATTGACAGATGAGAGGAGGAGGAAATACATCTTCTGGAAGACACCAGACGAACATATAACTGCTCCAGATTATAGACAAACACATTAACACAAACTCCCCCTCCAGTTCTCCTTCTCTGTTTTACCCTTCCAGTTTTTATTTGGCTCCTGTCTCCACATCCTCCTCTGTCAACGTTCACATCATCCTTCATTCCTCCCCGTTCCAACAGCTGCATGCCCTCTCTCTCTATCTGATCCATCCTTTCGTCTCACCACCCGCCTCTTCCCACTCCGTCCTTTTCTCTTCCCCTAACTCACCGAGTGCTAACTAGGTCATTGTTTCCACGCTGCACAGAACTGGGTCATCTAGGATGAAAACGTGAATCAGGCAGAAAACTGTGTTTAAAGAAGCGGCAACACCCACGTGCCTCCTCACGCACCTGTGCGTTAGCGCTCACTTTGCATGTATACACACACACTTGCAAGTGAGGTTAAATCCTTGTTTCCAAATGGGAAAACATGACTGCACACTTGGCACATATACCTCCCACACACATACGGTAGATAAGAGGAACTAATAGGAATATGTTCACTTGGCTTCACAGAGTCTGTGGGTGTCTGGGGGGACAAACTGTGCTTTGGGGCTGTTTTCCCTTTCAAAAACTGACAGGAGAAAACATCGCTGCCATATGCAGGAGCACTGTCACACAAACGCAAACAGTTCTAAATACTCGATGGGGAAGGATGTTTCCTCCTACCTGCAGCTGCTAATGTTTTTTCTACGAGTAGAGAGATACATGCAGTACATCTATACAGCTGTTTGGATATAATCAACTCACAGCAAACTGTACAGTTTCTCTTTGTGGGTGTTTACGGTAAAAGATTTAGTAAAATATGTGATCTAAAATGTTGACAGCTGTTCCATACAGTTTACCTGCATACATTGCAGGCATGAATGTCAGGGCAGTCATGTGCTTTGAATCATTTCTTTTTACAGGAACATATTAGTAGCACAACACATTTATCAGGAATTATGACTGACATATAGTACACAGTTGCTTAGAACGTTCACTAACATGTGTTATTGTTTAATGAATAATAACAGAATTTGTCATTATTTAGTCCCCGAGTGGTACCTCCTGATCTTTGTCAGATCTACCCTGAGGCTCTTTGAAGTCTTCCATAATGCTATGTATTTACCAGTCCAATAAATCTTGTCAGATAAACCTTCATATGGGAAAATAGAGAAATGACCAACCAAATATCATGCGCAATTTTCCAATAAAAAGATAAATTAATTAATAGGTGTGTCCAAATGGACCACATATGATCAAATAGGAGGAAATGGGGAAAACTGGTTAATTTATTCTTGTTCTGATTGCTAAGAGTGAAGTTGAAATGTTGGGAGAAATGTCAAACTAAATAGAAACCAGGAGACATATTATTTTTATGTCTTGCAATTTTTAGAAGTCAACATTTCAAGAGTAAACGGTAAAGAAATGAATGTCAAGAAAAAATCCTAAATCTGAAGAGTGAAAATGATTCAATTCAACCCAAAATATCAGTATTAGTGCGCATGACATGGACAAAAAATAAAGTGTGTAAATCAGCTGGTGATGCTGTTCTTCAGACTTAGTTGTAACAAAATAAATAAAAAAAACTGGTGCTTTCCTAACTTGTTTTTATTGTTGGCTTCTCGGCTTTATTCTTCATTGTTGTTGACATTTACTCTCTAATTCTTGACACGCTAAGTAAAAGAGCTTCATCTCTTCATCCTCTCATTTCTGAAAAAGAGAGAAATTCCGGTATCTTTAAGCCCCTTTTAAGTCTTCCTCCAGTAAATGTCACGATGACTCACAATCACCGCAGACAACTTATCTGGTAGTGTCTTAACATGTTCATGTGAGCTGCAATCGAACACTGCGCAGATAGCCTTTCACCATCTATAGGAAGTCATCATATGAGGTCATCACAGTAAAAAGGGAAAGTCACAGGCAGGAAAAAAAATTATACCCAAGCCTCTAACTTCCACTTCATGAACCACGACAGGGAATTCCCCAAAGACTGAATCATCACTTAAAGTATGAAATCAATCGAATATAGATTGCTCCATTTCTGACATCAGACGATGACTTACAATTATTCAGTATTCAGTTTTCAGTCCCGTCACATAGCAATAAAATCACCTTTATCAAAAAACCTCGGACAAGACTACATTATGAAGAAATGATCAGTGTATCAGATGGAAAGCATCAGGTCAAAAATCATTTTCCGTACAAATAATAGTCACAAGGTCGGCAGCTTTCTCATAATCAATTATTCAATATGGATGCCATGTCATGTTGTTCCATACCGCCACAGTTATCTGTAAGGATGAACCTCATTCCCTTTAAAACCTTCAACATTAAATATCAGTTTATGTTAAAGCATCCCCGCTTTATTAAACAGATTCATTGCAGACTGTCAACAGTGTTGCTTTGCGTCACTGGACAAACAGACACAAGCTTTATTGATGATGTCACATCAGTGTCATCAGGGCAGCTGCAGCTCAGCAGATGGTACCACAGCTTTATTTATTGGACACTGGGGCTTTACAGCACAAATCCCTCATTTCACTGTCTCATCTGCTCAGCAGTCCGAATGACTCCCGAACCTCCACCTACGTTGCGTTCACACACACACACACACACATGTGTAAGCATGCGGCCGGAGGCGCGCTTGTCAAAGTTAATCCGTCACACATGCAACCGTCCACTTGTCAAATATGCACACATGGACCCAGGCATGGGTGCACGGATGAGAACATTCAAATTCCAAATTGGTGCAAAAAGAAGCCAACAACAAAAAAAGGGTTGAACACAAGTCACAAAACTGAGCTGATAAAAAGTTCTCATCATTTATTGCGCAAGAGATTTTAGACAAATAACACACTGCTGAAAAATGAGCCTACCGACAGTCCTCAGTAGGTCTAACACTTCCTGCCATCCTTACTCCTCCTGGCACCCAGCAGCAATTTTAAACACACAACATTAAAAATGAAATATTTATCAGACATGTGATTGCCACAAGCTTCACTGCTCTCATATCATGTTTCATCTGCACTTTACCTTCAACATGTGCACCGTTGTGGTCTTTGTCCTGCTTGACCTCTTCTACCTCCTCCTTCTCTGCTTTCACCCAGGTGCTGTCTTGACTTCTCTCTGGCCCCTGGGGGCCTCCCCTGCGAGCTCTCCAAGCCGCCCTGAGCTGCCGTATGAGAGCTGGAAGCTCCAGGGCCAGTGACAGGCCACCACAAGTAACAGGAGGAGTTCTTAAAGGTCCCCACACTGGTGAGCCAGGAGGCTCATCTGGACAGACCCCAACTCCAAGACCGGAGTCCCGCATCCTGAGATCTGGGGCCCAGAACCTCTCCAGTACTGGCATTAAAACACCACGCAGAGATGGATGGATAACAGACAGATGCAAAGAGAAGAGAGATCAAAGTTGGATGGGGGTTGAAGTTGAGGATAGGGACAGAAAGAGAGATGGTTTTGACAAGGAAGATGGAACAGCTCACCGTCAGATAGCCATCACAAATGAAGAAGAGGACAAACTAAGACAGCTGCAAGTCTAGATGTAGGACAGAGTAACAAAGACTGCAGGGAAAGATGGAATCAGTAGCAGGAGAGACGGGGGGAGACAGAGAGCAGAGCAATGCAGAGTGATTAAAAAAAAATTAAACATAAAATATGAAGCAGGGAAAAAAAACAGAAAAACAAAAATATAGTCAGTGTGTATCCCTCTCTCCCGGAGTCCGCCACCTATAAGTCTGCTCCTTCCTTCTGCCGCATTCTCTATCCTCTCTATCACGCTCCTCAGTGTTGTTGTGGAGTCTAAAAGCCCCTCCTCTCCCACTCCAAGCTCGCTTAAACACTCTCACTCTGCCGATGTGCTGCTACCCCAAAGACAGACCAATAGGATTTGTGTGAAATGCTGGCTCGTAGTGAGTTCAGTGGGAACAGAGCTGTGTGAGGTGAATACAGCTCACCCCACACCCATCTCTTTCTAACCAAAATATGTTAGTTCCAAAGCAATATCCTAAAATCACTTGTTTTTGATTAACTTTTTGAAAAAAAAATCTAAATCTATTGATGAAAAATGATAAAAAGCAATAAAAGATGCTGTAACCAGAGACTATTTGTAATTCTTATTACATAAAATGATAGAATAATCCCCTATTTTAGAACTTATTTCACATTTTGGCACTTGTTTCTTTTTTTACAATTTTACAATTATCGTCTTTCCTGGTACCATGAGTCATTAACAATGTCACAGGAGGAGACTCCCACAGAACAGAGTAATAAACTTGCCTGAAGGTGAAACAAGGTACACGCTGTGAGTCACCCTTCACCGAGACTTCACTGGCAAAGAAACACTTGAGCGAGTTTTGACTTATTTACCCTGAATTCTCCTGTCCGGGTGACTAACCAGCTTTGGGCTTAAACACAGAAGAAGAAGAACTGCATCTGCATTCATTTATTGGAAGATGTTTAAAGAAATGAGAGAAAAACAAGAAAATGGTTGCAATTCACGAAAGCTAGTGCAAGCATAGAAACAATATCGATTACCAATCTGGACATTCAACAAGAAACCTCTTTTTATATCACAGTGTGTTCTGCAGCTGCATCTCGTAAAATCATTTGAAAGGCCTGAGCTGAACCAGCAGTTTGTGCTACAAGGCGAGTTTAACCTTGGCTTTTCTTGGGATCATCTGATTTCATTGAGCCTGATATCGGATGTCCTTGATAACCGATAACATGACACTGGCTATCATCAGCCTCTCTCAACTCTGGTTTACCTATCCAGCTATGGCAGCGATGATGTCATGTCAAATACACAGCGGAATAACAGGTTAAATACATTGGTTTCCATGGTGACCTAGTCTAACTACAGGTAAAACAAGGCAGCTTCGAGATAGAAAACTCAAGTTGCCTTTTTTCTCCATCGAAACATCAACAGGAGCACAGTTCAATGATTGTAACCAAGTAAAATGTGAGAGTTGTGTTCTTTACATGCACATAATCACAGAGGACGTTGTGTTAAAACTGTCACATTTTCCAGGGAAATGTTCCCTTGAGAAAGAGTCACATGCAGACAAAGTACTGACTCACACAGACTCGCTGATATACAGACTGAGTGGGGCGCATAGCCTTGAACATCACATATCAGAACTCAATAGCAAGACATCATTAGACAAAGAGCGTTAAGATAAAAGATAGACTGCTACAAAATGCATGAAGCAGGCACGGAGATGATGCGCAGCAGGGTAATTCAGTGGAAATGTAACACAGGGACACAAGTTACTGTGACTACTGGCCGGTTATTCAAGGTAAAACGTTGAATTGGCTTATGTGTAGAGTAAGGAAAGTTGTGTATTCCAAAAATGTCTTGTTTTGAGATTATTGAGGTCTTTAATAAAAAATAATAATAATAATAATAATAAGTCGTGACATCACACTTTCTGTTTGACAATTCATGCCCAGATACACACATTTCTGATAAAGACCATTCAGAATTCTCAGTCACGACACACTGCTCTTGTTTGCTTCTTGCTCACTTCATTTATAAAAGGATAACTGCAGCAACAACATTGAACTCAGATTTATGTGATTTGTGGACAAAGGTTGCCAGAGCAGTAAAAAGTGCACAGAGAGAGAGCAGTGAGACAACGAGGTCAGTGGGAGTCTTGATGAGTAAACGCTGCCAAGTGGACTGTCGGCTCCCAATCCAGATGATCCCTTCGTTCTCTTTCTTTATCTCCCACACACACTTGCACGTACAGCACACAAATTTATGAGGCTATATTTGTGATAACACAAATTTTGGTCCTTACCTTTTGCCAAATGCTTCACTTCAGTTCTTAACCTTGACTATAAATTTAACTTAATTCTTTGCCTTACCTTGCATCCATGTTTTTCTTCACTCCCTGAACTAAAACTGGTCCTCATAAGGATACCAGTATATACACATGTACCCATCTACAAGAGGTACAGTGTACAGTATACAGTGTTTTGTGTGTGTTACGGACTCATCTTTTTGATCCTCTTTAATGACTGAAGTGGTCACGTTTCCTGGCAGGTCCAGAGGTTAAGAATTGGGTCAGCTGCAGAATGAAATGACCAGTCTTCAGAAACCAATGGCACATCTTTTGGATGGATTTTGCATTGCTGCTTGTTTTTGTTTGAGCACGTGCAAGGATGTCAACAGGGGAACTTGCTTTGTAATGCGCAATTTTTTCATTTGGTTTTTATCCTCTCTTAAGCCTTGCAAAAAGCAGTTGCACTGTACTATCAGAATGCAGAGAATTTTTAATCCCCTAAACTCCCCCTCCCTGTACTTATTAAAGACATAAACACTCAAGTCTGTTGGTTAGTATTACATGTTTAGAAATTAGTTCCTTCACTTTTAAAATATTCACAACATACCTCCGATATCTTTAAACAATTTAATGTGAGTGGCATTGTGAACAGAAATTAGTCCCACCTCTGTTTTCATCACTTGCCTGGCCACAGCTGCTCATCCTTCACTTTTGTCTTTTCACAGTCTGTTTCAGGCAGGACTGATGTGCCTTCTTGTTTGAAAGGATCTGAACCAGAATGGGGGTCAAAGTTGATCAACTCTGAACTGGCAGTGGAAACAGTCACAGACTCAATTCAGTGTGTTTGTGGAAAGGCCAGCCTAAACCTCAAAACACTCAAAAGACCTCAATAGAAAATCATAGTTGTTGTTGCTCAGCTGCTTCCATTAGGCCGGATTGCTGCTTGAAAGCACACTTTGCCTCATCTATTCAGTCTGTATGAATGACCAAAAAGGGAACTCTATGAGGACATCTTTTTTTGGCCTGATATAGCACAACAACGACATTATAAGTAGCTAACTAATATCAAGGTCATCAGAGACCGTGTTCAGACCAAGCATTAGGAGAAATATTAGTGTGTCTGAACATAAAATGTGGCCCCACAAAAGTATTCAGAGAAACATATTGATCAGGTATTTCTTCTCTGCTACATATTCAAAGAAATGTGAATTATTTTCATCTGTAAAAGGCAGAACACGCTTCCTGTACCTAGTCGATAAAAAAGCCAAAACAAACGAGACAAGATCTATCCTTTGATGGGTTTCCTATCAAATGAAACCAAGCACCATATCTTAAACACAACTTGTATACTTTTATATATCACAGATGTTTGCAAACAAAACAAGATAAAGCAATCTAGAACTTGTAACTTATTTCTTTATTGTACCCAATGATGCAAATTTATGTCACAGTAGGCATGTAAACAAATAAATCGATACTTTTAATAGTATGGGTGGTCGGTGAAAGCTCTGAATTAACAACAAAAATGGAATTGTTTTGTATTTTTTATTTCAACATACCAAAAATGTTGATGAAAGAGCAACAGCCTTATATTGATGTTGTTCAGTTGCAACTCAAAAGTGACTAAGAGCAAATGCTATAGCAGTTTAAGGCTGTAATACAACAAGCTAGCGGTCGACAGTTGGAAATGCCTGTTGCTTTTGTCTTTTTATTGCGCTCGGAGCACAGTCAGATCCCATGCATGTTTTTATTCATCTTCATTTTTTCCCCATCAACATGAAGAACTGATGTTGGGTAGAGCTGCACAACACGAGGTAAACATACAATGTGTGAAATCAAAATCATTGTTGAATATTGCAATATATACTTGCAAGATACAAACAAGCACTTCAATATATGGTGCTGGTCTTAGGTGTACTGGTAAAGGCTGCATTCAGTTTCTGCAGCTGTGCATATTGGTTAGGGGTATAATGTGCACAAAGTCAGAGCTTCCTCAAAGTGGGACGCAGCCCTCATTGATACCGCTGTGCATGTCATATTTCAGGTCAAAATGTCTGTGATAATTAATGTATAAATGTACAAAATTAAAACAACGTTTAAGTTTAAATTGAAATGCAGGTTTTTGAGTAATCCACATGCTAAAAAAAAACACCAACTAAGCAAGAATTGTACTATTGACACAGCAGTGGGGGAAACTGTTGCTGCTTGTTATTGCTGTTGACTTGCTGTGTCAGGATCTTTTGTCACTAGTGACCTGAGTGGCCTTTTCAGTTACCAAGTCTCGCTTAAAAACCTCAGATAATTATTGCCAATTTAATCTTTTTTCCTGACAGATATTTCCTTGTTTGAGTATATGGGTCTAAATGTTTAAATGGCTCTGACAATTGTATAACAGTGGTGGAGGGGAGGAAAAAAAGCATTCTATGGCTACATTTCAGGCACTGAATCCTCAAGGTCTGACACCTGAGTTTTGCTTAATAGCTACAGTATAATTTAATATCCCCGGACCAGACACCACAAGAAATGTGGCTGGAGTCAAACTGCATGTGCACTCGTAAAACACGTGAACAGAAACTGGACAGTGTAAAGCAAATGTATACAGAGATAACAGAAATATGCCTCTGTGTTTGACAGAGAGATTAAACTGGGCAAAAGGTTAGTGAAAGCTTGACACACTCTTGCTAAATATCTGGAAACATCCAACACACACAACTCCCTACAAGCACTTTATTTACAACTTTTTGCACTGAGGTGTTCAGGTGCATTAGTGTTCTTACCCAGCATGCGAACCTGTATGGCATTCTTCTCTGAGCATTTAGACGGGACAGCTCCACACCTCTGTGCAAGAGAAAGATAAAAGGAGGAGGTTAAAAAAGAGAGGCTGAAATTAATATCACAGCAGGCAAAAATAAACGCTGAGCATCATTGACCCTCGCTAACAAACAGATTCTGTGCTAAAAGTCATGTGTGATGCCAAAAACCTTTTTCACAGCTATGTGCTACTCTGTAATTTTTCCCACGAGCCCTCAAGTTCTACAGCTACATTTAATTTCATTTAATTTCATTTAGACATCCATTCATTCTCACATAGGATTTAATTTAAGATCTAAGTAATCTCAAACTTTAACCTGCTTCTACTTATCACTTTCAGTATTCATATCCTCAGCTACAGAAATTAATATTTAAAATAATGCTTTTCCAGTTGTTTATCTGTTATATGCTGGGATCTAAATAGCTCATCTAAATAATAAAAAGGCATCTGTCTAAAGATCGGTCATGATCTTATTGACTAAAACAGGGTAGATGCACTCGGTGACACCAGCATCTGCTGTTCCAGGAGCGATATGTCTGTGTTTTGGCCAATGACACTAAAAAAGTGGGTCATGCAGCACAGTGCCATACATTGCCAATGATTTGCACATCAATCACATGCCCACATGGCTGATCCCCACAGTCAGCTGTCTTTTCTGTAGTTGTTCTCTATCAAAGGTGTGTTTGTATTAATGTCAAGCCACAAGATGATGATCTATTGAAAGATAAGAGAAAAACATAATAACCTGATTCTCATGACTTTTCAACAAACCAATGAATGAAGACCCAAACATGAATCAATATTCTCATGACAAAGTCCCAGAGCCCATAAAAGCATATCCACATTGTGACAAAAATCAAACAGCATTTTTGCTTGAAAGAAACTTTAAGAATTTTTTTATTTAATTAAATAAAATCAATCTTCGGTTCGAGTCCTGACTGACTAAGACTTTTCTAGCTCACCACTCTTAGTTTTACAGCTGAGATGCTGTCGTTTAGCTGCTTCTTTTGAGAACCTTGTAGGTTTCAAATGTCACTTAACCATTTTCAAGCCTTGTTTTTGAATCAGCAACCCTCAAGGCCTTGCTCATCTTTTTGATTAGTTTATATTCTAGTATACAGGCAGCACAGTGCCTGCTACTGTATCCTGATCTTAGGTCAGTGCCAGAGCGTAATTACAACCCGAAGCCCTGCTCCGCAGCTCAGCCAGTCTCAGCTTGGTGCACTTCCCGTTTGAGGTCATCTATTTATAATAGCTAGTAATGACCATAATAGATATAATAGCTTGGCATGTGGGTGCACAGTGAACAAGGGTTGGAGTAGACTGGGTGCACTAAGTAGTGTTATTCAACACGAGGGCTATGACACACACGTTGACGTAAAACAAAAAGCAGGTAAACTAGCTGACCTGATGGGCGCACAATAAATCCTCTGTTAGTGTTTATTTTTACCCTTGTGGAGGAACATACACGCACACATTGTGTAGAAGGATTTACATCTGATTTAGCACACATTGTTTACTGGCAGGCAGGAAATGGGTGGATGGGGGCAGACCAGAGGTAATGACTGCTCATTCAGCCCACGTGGTTATGGCATGTTTACAGGATGCCTGCTGGTGTCAGTATTTTCCATGATTTCTTTCTCTATGCTCACATCATTACTCATCTTTTCCACACAGCTCGCTAGTTCAAGTCTCTGTATATCTCTTTTAATGTGTGCTTTTGCCAGGCAGCTACAAAACAATTGAAATTGATAGGATCTGTAACTCCAAAAACAGTGCAAACAAGTTAAAGACCTCATTGTAAAGCTCCCAATCTATTTTTTGCACATACAGTTATGAGCACTTCATCTGCTTAGGATAATCATAGGATCTGTTAGAAAGCATAAGCCTTTACTTTGTGTTAGGATGCATTATAAAAGATGACAAACCCTAACCTATATATTTTTTTTTAGGTTAGTAAATTCTTACTCAGATAACTAAATCTCAGTATGGGACTGCAACTCTATGCACTTTCAAATTAAGTTGTTGCACAACCTCTTATCTGTCATGTATGTATTTCAAAGTAGATATTGTTTATTACTATCTCGTAAATTTAAATGTCTTACTAAGTATTTATTACAGTCTTTTGCATGCATTGTGGCATACAGCCAAACACAAAGAGAAACCCCTTGAATGTTGTCCGCAGTGTTCAGCTGCAGGTAGACTGCTGTAAATCTATCAATACAAAGACATGACCCATGGCAATAATAAACAAGGCCTACTGTAACATGCAGCAAAGAAATACACACGAGTAAGTGTACGTGAAAACAATACCCCTACCAAAACAAACAAGGTCATAGAGAAGTTTTAACTCAGAATTAAAACCTTTCTAGCCAAAATACACCGCTAGCACACCCATAAAATGATAGTCAGGATGTACCATGAGTAGTTAGACTACAAAACAGTCAATAAAAACTCTGTTTTTTACACTAAACGAGACTTTACAGGTCGTTACCCTGAAACAGTTTTGTTTCATTATGTCTCTGCGGGTCTGTCAAAAAAAACAAAAACAATGTGTACAAGGTGTCTGTTTAGAGGCACGCAGCCGACATAACTGTAAAGTGTCAGTCTACATACCTCGACCATTAAACAGGACATGTAACCATCCTGGCTGCTTGCAGATAAGTAAATGCGACGGAACCTGGCGCGTGCAGTGTGTTTTCATACCACAACGCAGAAGACGAAAGGTGACTGTGCCCTGACTGACACCTGTTTTAAAAAACTAGATGTTTGATCCTCCTATCCCGCCTCGGTTGTGTCAGACCCTGTCTGGTCAGTGTAGGCTGTTTAAAAGGTTAAAGTTGCTGTTTTTCCCCCGCCTCGCCTGTCCGCGTGCTGTGTGTATGTATTTGATGAGCAGAGCCGCAGAGAGCGGGGAGGGGAGGGGCTGTTGTAGCATCCCGGGGGCGGGACTTGATGAAAAGTGGACCAATCAACTACCGCTTTGAATGTGACCGCTTTGATTTAGGGAAACAATTTGGACTATTTTATCAAATTGTAAAGACGCTTTAATGGCATGTTTGCAATAATAAATGAGAAAAATTAGAATGGTTATGTTAAATAATAATAATGAATAATGTTAGGAGGTTTCTTGTTCTAAATATTGTTTTGTTTACCAGCTTCACCTCTTCATTTTTGCAGACAATGTAGGTCTGTGATATCATCTTAATTATTTTATTGTTCGGTTCGAAAACACAACTCTTTTTCAGGACACTGGAGGGCACCAACAAGACTCACTAACATGCACATCGCACCATATCATTTAAGTCTTGTCAGCTGCATGATAGGAGCACCAGAGGTCAAACTTCCTCTGATTATGAATGATAATCAGATGGCAGGTGTGCAGGTCCACCCTGAAATTTTATTGACCTCCCTGATTGATGACTGGTCAAGAATGTTAACATGGAAACTACACTGAATATCTGTTTTCTTGCTTTTATCCCCATCTTCATCATCATTATTTTCATTATTCATCACTGTTGGCAACTTCCTTTTATTATTGTCAATTTTTTATATTTTTATATTTAAAAATGTTTTTCTTGTAGAGCCCTTTATGTTCTTATTTTTTTGCCCTGTACAGCATTTTGAGTTGCTCTTTTGGATTTGATGAAGTGCTATAGATTATAAATAAAGTTGAGTTGAATAGTGTCAGAAAATGTAATTCTGTTTTCCAAA
This sequence comes from Atherinosoma microstoma, assembly GCA_037177055.1. Lineage (NCBI taxonomy): Eukaryota > Metazoa > Chordata > Actinopteri > Atheriniformes > Atherinidae > Atherinosoma > Atherinosoma microstoma. The sequence goes on along the minus strand of JBBBVU010000024.1, from coordinate 11,190,181 downwards.
ATAATGACAGATGACAAAAAATTTATGCTCAACTAAACAGCGTGTGAAACATGGGAGGACACCAGACGAGGATAGTAGGGTTTGACAATTTGGTGTGTAACTCTCTGTTACCCTTAAAAACAGATCCACACCTTAGACAGCAGATTCCAGCAGCTACAAGAAAAGCTGATTGTTCAATCACTGGTCTTTCTGTGTGTTTACTGTAATATAAGGCCTATTTAAAGCTTTTTTCCCCCTGCCATATGAAGGAATTTGTTTGTAATCAATTAGCTCTATTTACTTTTCAAAGTTGATATTGTTCATAATATTCTTGATGAATGAAGAGATATAGTGCATTTAAATGCCACAGATGCTGTGACTGCAATATATTTTGATTTGTCCAATATCAAGAAATAATCAATGCAATGATTACACCAATTAGAAATTATGCAAAAAATAGGACTAAAATAAAAAAAGTACACTGCTACACTTTGGCTACATTTAAGAATTTCTTTTGCATGCTAAACTAACATCTTTGTCTAACCTCGCACCTTAAGAATTCCAACATTCGACTATCTTTCAACCAGTCTAGGCACAAGGAAGACCCTAAACATGGACCCTTTGTTCTACTGGGCTACATGTGTTATTTCTAACTCATGGGCTACAGTGAACAAAAACCAATCCAGTGGTCACAAGATAACAGCAGTTATCTTGGCTCTTTGTTCCCTTAGCAACAGTGGCCATCCCACATGGTCTGGCCCCCCATTGCTTTATTACTTTGATTTCATTCACACTCTCAAGACCCCTTTACACACACACACACACATTCACACAGTTTATTTTTTAAAATTTTTTTCAACCTTTATTTAACCAGATAAGAACCCATTGAGATCAAGATCTCTTTCACAAGGGTGACCTGGCCAAGCAGCACATATCTGAAAATAATTAAAAATGACAATGAAAGTAAAAACATACACAATCCTACATACATACACAAGTTTTCAAAATAAACTGAACAAAGGAAGCTGTAACAAAAATAAATGTCAAATTAAGATTTAA
>JBBBVU010000024.1:11172442-11183318 GCA_037177055.1 Atherinosoma microstoma | reverse complement strand
GGTGTTTCTGTTACGTCAACATGTCCATGGGCTCTATAAGTGACCAGGGGGATCTGAGTACAGAACATGGGCATGAGGGATAACACGAGCTGCTTTCACAAATACACTGGAGTCCTGAAATGTTCTTGAGGTGTTCCAGGGTGGCGGCGTGTGAGAATGTAAATGTCTGCATTAATCACTCCAGACTTTCTGTAGAAATGTTCTACCCAGGCCCCCCAGAGTGGGAAAACCTACAAAACAAATATTCTGGAGCACTTGCTGTCGCTGTGCATGTTTTGGTTGAAGTTTGTAATTTTCTGCTGATCGTTGCTTTCTGTTTTCTCCGTATTAACATAATAAAGGACACCCATCTGCTATTCTAAAAATGTTGTAAAGAAACCAATTTACACAACATCATTTCTACATTACGTACTGCCTCCTGCATGCTCTAAACAGCTATTCTCCTGAACATCCTCCCTTTTCCAGCTGGCACATATCCAACAGAAAGCCTCCACTGTGACATGCCTGTGTGAACAGCAACTGTGAAAAAAGACTGGACCAAACTGTCCAGACCTGTTCCTTAAAACCTTCTGTACTCGTGTGTGAGAACTGCTACATTAAGACATGATATTGTGCATACTAACAGACGGAATAAGGGTAAGCACAGAGCAAAGATGGGTAAATGTGTCTTGTGTAGTGTTGCAAATGACTTAGCAACTTGAAAACAAGCATGCAAAAAGCTTGCATAATACCTGAAAGTGCACACGTGGAGTAGGCTTCAGTGGAAGATTTGTCCCAATCATTCGTACAATGCTGCGATACTGACCACACAGCTGACTGTCCCACACAGGAACCAGCTACAGACAAGATCAAACACAAAATAACAAGATAAAGACAAAGTGACTCGGTCAGATAACACTGTGGGCCCTTTTTCTTGGCATTCACAGCAATTACAACAGAAGTTTGTCTGTACACTTACCATGTCTGGAGGTACTCCAAAATACTCCAGGACCATGCGCAGCACATCCTGAATATCCTCCACTAAAGACATTGGAAGGACTTTTTCCTACACCAGCTGACGACTGCAAAGCTCGTCTTTCTGCTGACTGACTTTATAAAAGGCCAATGCAGAGAGGAGTCACATCTTTACACCTGGGGTGATACAAAACACACAGCTGTAGCAATACCAAAACACCAAATACCCTCCCCAAAAGCAGACAGAAGAAATGTATGCGTAGTTTTAAAATAACAATTTCACATTTCAACAAAATTCAACCAATAATGTGTTTTTTGTAATAATTCAATAACATAAGCCCGGTAAGAGTGCAGTCATGATGACATTGCTCTAATTAATTATTAATATAATCTTTTATTTTCCTAGAAAATAGCTGAAATAATTTACCTGTATGTCATTTTACAGATGTGTTATACTGTGAACTTGCATTATATATGAAGATGTCCACAGAATGTATATTCATACAAGAATCAAATTCAGGTCAGTCTAGTGTTTGTTGCTGCCCCCTTTTTTTATGAGAAGAATCCTGAATATGACCTACAAACCAAATGAAATTATAAACAATGTGAAGAAAAAGCAACCACTGTGGTGTCAGCAGGACATTTACAGAGCTGGAGACACAGTATTTTAAACTGGTGCCCTTTCATACAAATTTAAACTACTGCATCTCAACCGAAAGCTCGGGACTCCGTTAATTCAATATCAGTTAAAATTCGTCGATAAAAACAAAAACAAAACACTTTATAAACTCACAGGATAGTTCATAATGGACTAAATTTAAATAGTGGGAAAAACAGTCTTTCCTGGTTGAGCAGTTTAGGTTCCGCAGTGCAAAAAGCTGTGGTCATCAGAAGTAACGTGCCTTACACCACGGGGAAAGGTGCTTAAATAAATAAAGAAAATACAAAAACGTGTTCACTTACCTTCGACAAATTCTCTCATTTAAAGCAAACCGGCATTCCGGTTAATACACTTTTCCTAAATCGTTTGAGATAAATATATTTATGCAATATTCGTGTAGCAAAGAACTTGCAGGTTTCCTCGATGCTCACGCGTCCTGCCAGCAGATCTGTGAAGTCAAATAAAGCTGCAGCAGCAAACCTTTCTCTGATTGGCTGCGAATGCAGAAGTAAAATAACGAGCCAATAGGAGTGCATAATCTAAAAGCATCCGCAACGGCTGTTCGCCCAATTGCGTTAAACGAAAGAAAGAGCACGAATTTTGTATTTTTGCACACGAGCTAGTGTGGCCTACTTCTACTTTTGGGTAAGAAAACATCGCCAAACTAAAAATTTGACTCATTATCGTATGTTCGGGCTTTGACAGAACATGATTTGCATTAATTTCACAGTTTGTGGTCCAACGGTCAAGTATAGATGTTTATGTAACGCCGTGGGCTTTCTTAACGTGTCGAAAGTAGTTTGCTAGCTTATTGTGCTAGCAATTTGACATTGCACTTAACCAACCCCAATAAAACAGCAACACTAGAGATTTGCGCACTCAACGTCTATTGGTATTTGTAGCATAGTTACAGAATGATGGGCTTTTACAAATTTAACCTCTCTATGTCATTTTGTATTATCTTGATGTTTAGCTTAAATACAAAATTGACTGAGTTGACTGTGAATGTATCTTCCTTTGTCAGGTCTGGTAAGGTTCACAACAATGATGGATGCACTGTCGGTGGTGAGTCAGCTGCGGGACCTGGCTTCAGAACCGCAGAACCGGGAGGTGATAGTCCAGGACCAGGGCTGTCTTCCCGGTCTGGTTCTTTTTCTGGACCACAAAGATCCAGATGTGCTGTTTGCAACTTTACAGGTAGGATGAAGGGGGTGGACCGTTTCTGTACTTACACTGTGTACTACTATGCAGTTGTACTTGATACCTGAAAGCTGTGGAAACAGTCCCGGTAACTGGGAGGCATTTATTTTAAAGGTCATAAAATAGTTTTTTTCCCTTTTTAAATTTCTTTAAAATACTTTTATAGTAAAGAGTAAATATAAATCCCTCATCCTCTTTTGTCCTTAGACCCTGCGTTACCTGGCTGAGTTGACTCCCAACATTTCTACCATGAAGAATGAACTGGGTATGATGGTCAGCTTGGAAAATCTTATTGAAAGGTAAAGACTATCTTAATTGTTACAAGTTGTCATTCAGTCGTCCAGATGAAATGATCAAATATATTTTTTTCTCCATACAGAGAGGGTCTCTCTATTGATATCACAGCATTGGCTAAAGAAGTCCACAACATCCTGAGTAGACCTGCTAATCCTGCACCTCACACACCAGAGAGGGAGAGGAGAAAGAAGTCCCAGTTCTTTATCAACTCCTCCAACAAGAAGGCCAAATCAGTCACGCTGCACATCCAGGGGCTGGACAGCATTGTAAGTAGGGTTGACTATAGTACACATAGAAGCTGTTCTTATGATTTTTACTCATGTAATCTCTCGCTTTTATGAAGCACCAACGAAGCATGTGTGAGGAGGCTCTTCTGAAAGTTAAAGGAGTGATCAGCTTCACTTTCCAAATGGCTTCCAAGAGATGTACAGTCCGCATCCGTTCAGACCTGCCCACTGAGGTAACAGCCATGAACTTATCCGTTTAAACCGATTTAATAAGTTAAATAGTTAGATTTGTAGCGAAGCAATCTCACTTTAGAAAACCATTTAACCTGTCTGATTGACCATCAACTCCCTTCCCTCTTGTCTCTTCTTTTCCAGAGTTTGGCAACGGCCATCGCTGCCACTAAGGTGCTGTCAGCCCAACAAGTGGTAAAGAATGAGAGAGGACAAGAGGTAAAGGACTTTTTGATAAACTTTTGGATCGACTGGTGAAGAACAGAAAATATGAGAATTTTAACTTCAGATTAAAGTTTTAAAATGTTCGACATTGTCTCTTGTCAATTTTTGCCTTTAGGTTTATGTCTCCCTGAACTCTTGTGGAGTGGAGGTGCAACAAAACTCAGCCCTCCCAGATTATCTCCCAGAGGAAGAGGACAGCCCAGTAAAGGAGGTGGACCGAGCAATTTCCCGCACCACAGCTAAGGAAAATTCCAGTGGCAGCTGGCTTAACTCTGCTGCCGGTTTCCTCACAAAAACCTTTTACTGGTGAAGCTGAAGTGCTTCGTAACACTGGGACTGTTATGGAGTTGTGCTGAAAGATTCCCTACTGTTAGTGGAATTAAGATTGTTAGTTGAGACCACGAGTGCATAATTTTCAACTCACGTGACTATAAAAATGTGCATAAGCAGATTTACTCTTGATTCAACAGTGGGGTGAATAACAAAACAAACACTTGAGTCTCTCTTGGACTACATTTGTAAATTACTTTTTCTGTCTCTTTTGAAGCTGCCAGTTCGCTCCTTTCATGTAAGAAGATTCTTGCTACTTTTCTATCATTCAAACCTTCCTGTCTTGCTGTTTATTTGTAGCTTTTTTTCATTTATTGTAAAATAAATGTACAAAATACTTCCAAGTGCTTTCCATGTGTACTGCAATTTGTGTCTGAAAGTAGGAGAGAAAATCATTCCAAGACGATCTCTGAATAGGTAATCAATTCAAAAAGTTTTATTTGCCAAATGATATAGCTGCAATAGTTGTACAGAGACTTCAGTAATACAATGGTTGAAAAAACTCATCCCAGTCACTTTCCTCTGAAGGGTCTGTTAGTTTTCAAAGCTTTGTGGGTTAAAGTGTCCACTCTGCATAATTCATATGATCAAGTTAACATGTCAATGGCATGCCCTTCACTACCGACAGAAACCTGCAGCACATGACATTTTAAGTTTATTAAATTTTGCTGGTTCTGCAAGATGGATAAAGGAAAGTGAAGTGCAAGTTCTTGAGAACCAAACGCAAAGGGAATACTAACTGGGAGGCAAATGGGGGAGAAAGGAGAAAAAAAAAGTGTATTGCCATTCCAGTGTTACACTTCAACTTTCCATAATGAAAAGTTGTATGAAGAACCAATACTTTGACAATATAAGCGCTTATATAGGCATATCAGTCTTTAATTTTTTCACTTGCATCAAAAGGAAGCCACTGAAGAGTCGGGGCACATGGCCAGAATGTCAAAGCTTAACAAGGAATGCATATCTTCACTTCAATGTAGAGAAAGTCACTTCACTCCTACAATGCAGTAAGGCAAAGGAGCATCAAAATTAGCAGCATTTCTTAATCAAAAAGATCAAATTAATCAGATTATTATTCAACATTATTTTAATCCATTTCGTACTGGCTCGGTCAAAACAAAGGTCAACTGCCAACACAGGCATGATAAGCTACAAGCAAGGTCCTCCAACACTTCTCAGTGGCAGAGTTAGTGTGACTGGTAAGAGGATGCAGCTCTGATATGGTTTAACAGTGAAGGGTAAACAAAAGAAAAGGCTTGAAGCCAAACAGACATACCTTTAAAAAAAATGAACAGAAAGTGAAGATAGAATGAGGGAAACAAGGAATCACATTTTATCTGTACAGCAATTAAATAAAAACTTAAAAAAAAAAAAAAAATCAAAATTTTACATCTCGTTTCTCAGTTATTTTGGATAACAGTACTTTCATTTTAGTCATTATTAAACCTAAAGTCCATTATACTCAATCACCCCCATCTCACCCCAATAACTTCTAGTTTTAAACACTGTAGACACAGCAGAATATATTACATTATGACACTTTCAAGTAGTCTCAACACAACTTTAGGAGTTGATATTCCTTCATCCACATCTTTTGTAACATTTCAACAGAAATGTTGAAACATGATAATTACAAGGTTTCAGTTAAAGACAACAAATGGATTAATGAAACTAATCTGAGCCTCTTGGACACGTTCCAGAAATAAAGTCACATAGTTGATGCAGAAAATCTCTCCAAAGTATGTCTACAGCAACAAAAACTTTAAATAACATGACTGGAGACTTACCAGGTGATCTCAGTTTTTCATTCTCACATCAGAGGGTCAAATGTGAGTTCAATGCCCTTCTGTGATTTCAGGCATTTGCTTCAGATTAAGGGAGCTGAGCCTGTACACAGAACAAACATTATGACCAAGTGTAATGGTCAGACACAGAGAGAAGAGCTCTTTCCCAGAGTTTGCTGAGGGAAAGGAAACTTCTCTCGGGAGCAGGGCTTTCTGGAGATCTTTGGAGACGCCATCTTTGGGAAATGGCTGCATCGCTTGTCCGCTGCGGGAAGGATTGACAGAGAACAAATCCGGTGCTGCGAGTCCTTCGTTTGACTCAGCTCAACAGCTCCATGTTTGTCCACCTCCCTCTGACTTCTCCACCTGTCTCTCTGGGTGTGGAATCATCAAGTCCCAACACATCAGGCAACATCTAAATTTCAAAACCACAAGAAAAAAGAAAAAAAATCAGCTGTAATAAAAAATTAATGCAGGGCCTAAAATATTTCTTCATTTTAGGATTAATGAAATGTGCTTCCTTCTTGTGGAAACATTTAATGTAAAACATCAATTCTTAAATGTTTTAAATGTAAAGAAATCCACGTGTACATTTTGTGAGCTGAAGAGGGAAGCTGGATGAAGAGCCAACAGATAAACAAGTTAGACAATTTAAACAATGCTTCAGAAATGCACAGCTCAGTGGTTGCCTCTATTTGCTGCACCTCTTGAAACACAGTAGACAAAAAGGCTTTCTTGGATACTGAAAGACAAACCACAAGAAGAATTTTCCCAACCCGATTTTCCTGGAAGTTTCTCCATTTCTACTTTGCAAGCATTTTTTTAAAATTTGCTTCCTCGTAGCTTTGACAGGTCATCTCCCAAACTATTTCCACCCTTTTTGACAATAATTATTTACACTTTTCCTTTCACTAAAAACAAATGTCCAACTACTCCAGAAAGTATATCTTTGTCGCTAAATTAGCTTGAAGGCATACAAGTTTCTTTACAGTTGAAAGTTTCCATGTCCAGGCTGGAAATGATTGGATCCAAAACTCTCGATTGCTTTGATAAGTACGAGTCAACATCGGTAAAATACAACTTCAATTCCACCATAAGCATGTTCCTATGTCATGTAAACATGTACATAAAAGATACATGCCCACTGCCACCAGACTGTTCAATCTGCTGGGGAAATTGTTGCAGCCCCTGTCTGACATTGTTTGTGTATGAAGAGTCTTTATTCAGGACCCTGGACTTGTTGCTGGTCTTATTCTAGAAAGTGAATGCATCCTTTGAGATGTTGTTTTAACATTAAACATATTAATCAGCCATTTGTAAAATGAGAAAGATAAAAGGGAAAAGATGCAGATGGATGTTAGAACTAGGAGGGCTTACTGACCTGGTCCCTGCTGGGCTGATATGTCCTCTACTCCACTCAGAGGTTTCAAGAGGCCGTTCTCTGTAAAGGCTACAACGGGAACTCTCCCCTCCTCATCCTCCAGCTGCTGCTGCTCCTCCTCTCCTTCAGGGGGTGATAACCTAGAATGTGAAGGCAGTACTATCACCTCTTCAAACTCCCCGTTCTCCCTGTAAACACACAGGATGAAAACAGCATTAATGGAACAGGAAAAAAAAAAGAAAGACGTGGTCTGGTCTGGATATTGTGGTGAGATTTATCTGCGGTGCTGTTGGGATGTCTTTAACTCCACCTCTGGTCATGATGGCTCAGTACTGTGGCGTTTGGGTTGTTGTCAGACTGGGAAGCGCTGCCATTACTACTGTGTGTTGGGGACACCGCTGCTGTAGATGTAGCAGGAGATTCGGGAGTCACTGATGATGACAGAAAATGAATGTCAGGCACAAACCCATGGGAACATCAGAAGATATATTTACAGAAAAGAGTAGGAGATGTATATCAAGTTACCGGCATTGTCTCCATTCCTGATTTTCTGCACAAGAGATGGAAAAAGGTGTGAATTAAATTAAAAAAGATCATTCAGTTGGATATTTTGCTAATTATTTGCCCTATAGCAGTGATATTCAATTTGGTCCGACGAGGTCCGCAATCCAGCAGGTTTTCAATGTGTTCCTGCTTCAACACACCTGCGTCAAATTAAACCTGCGAATCAAGTTCTGCACAATGACTCATTAATTTGTGTTGGAGCAGGGATACATACATGGAAAACCTGGATTGCAGACCTCGTAGGATCGAATTGAGTATCCCTGCCCTATAGAATATATCAGGGCTCCAGACTAACTTTTTTTTCTAAGAGCACAGTGGCTCCTAACTTAAATTTCTAGGAGCGCAAGCAGAAAATGTCGGGCTGCACACCGCAATAGACTTGCAAAGCAAATATTCACATTTACTTCCATTTTCACTGTACCATTGATAAATGCAGAAACTGCTGAATTCCTTGCGTATGATTTCACACTCCTTTGTTGAAACATCGGTGTCCCCATCGATCACAATAGACAGATACGGAGCGTCCTTCATCTTCACTTATGTCTTTCGTCTTAGTGTATCAGCTATGATGCCAACAAACTGTGCACATGCTGTGTTGTTTACGGTGGCCCAGAAGTGTCACAGCAATACAAAAGCCACAACACTCCACAATCAGTAACAAAACAACACAATAAGCCAAAATAATAGCATTGGACATTGTCTTTGGGCTGGAAACTGTCAGTCATGGCCACCTTATGCATGGAGTGGGCAGCAGCGAAAGTGGGCAGGAACAAATAGAGGTGATTTTAAATAAGAAAAAAATGCAGTGGGATTTCTGTTGTGGCTTATTGTGTTGTGACTAATTGTGGAGTGTTGTGGCTTTTGTAGTGCTGTGACACTTCTGGGCCACCATAGGTACCCGACTGGTAAAAATTACATTGATTAAATTTCACAGGTATGTTTGAGGGAGGATATTTATTTAACGAGGGTCGCGGGTTAAAGTAGGATTTTTCATTTTTCGGTCTTCCTCCTTTTTGTGAAGATCAGATTTTTTCTAATCAAGCCGCATTCAGGTTACTTTTATTGTGAACCCCTGCATGCCATGCTGGGCTTCCACAAAGCGCACAGCTGGAGCAAGCGAGATTTTGTTTATGCAGCGATCTCCGAATCAAATAAAGCCGCTAAATGGCCAAATAAGGGACTAAAGAGAGGTAGCAGTGGAAAGGGATGACAAAACAATATCACATTAAACATAAGAATGAATAAAGAAAATAATGCAATGAAGGGAGGGATGGGGTGTACACACATGAACTTAATGAGTTAACGAGCGGATCGGGTTACGGGTTATAAAGGCCCATCAACGGGTCGGGTCCGGATTGGACTGCAAGATAAATGCGGGTACCGTGGGTTGAGTTTGGTATTCATCCTAACGGGTTCAGGCGGGTGCTAGTTTATAAAATTGCTCTCACACATTGGCTTTCATCTCCGTCTCCTTTCTTGCATTAAAGTACATTTCTGTTTTAATTTCAGTCGGCTACTGGGCTGAAGAGGGGAGCAGAAGTTGGTCAGCGACAAAATAAATTAAATAATAACTACAAAAAACCCCCCGGCAAATTTATTGTTCGCACATGCGCGAGTAGATCAAAAATTTACTCGCGCTGTCTCACATTTTTGTCGCAAAATACGACCATTTGGTCACAGTCTGGAGCCCTGTATATGTAGGTAGGATATATGTAGATATTTGCCCTATAGTTTCTCAGTGGTTTTCACCTTCTCTGGTGCGTCTGAGCGTCTTGTTCTCTTCATGATCTCCTCAAGACGCTGGTGGTTAGGAAGAAACAAAAATAAATAAGGTTATGCTGACGATCATGAATGCATGTGTTTATGACATATTTGAGTGCAAGCCACCTTCTTTCTTTCCTGGCGTTCAGCCTCTTCTTTTTGGAAGTGCTTCTCTCTCTCCTGCCTCAGGCGCTCTGCCTCCTCTTTCTGTCGAGCCTCTTCCTCCTCTTTCTAATATACATACATACATACATAAATAAAAGTACATCTGGGGAGTAAGGACCAGATTTTCTCGGCAGCTCAGTTTAACTCAATATTAAATCCTAAATCCTGTTCCCAATTACTACACAAAAAGCATGCAAGCATTCTCTGACCTGTTTCTGGAGTTTCTCTGCATCTTCCCTCTCTTTGTGAAGTCTTTCTTCCTCTGCCTTTTGCTCCTCGTCCTCCTTCCTTATTTTTCTTTCCTCTGCCTGTCTCTGAGCCTCCTCCTCTCTCCGTGCCCTCTCCTCTGCCTTCCGGCGAGCCATCTCCTCCTTTGCAAATCTGTGAAGACACAAACTTCAGTTAAAGTAGCAAGTTAACACATATCTTTAATACCACACTGTCTATGACACTGCCGACATGCCTCGCTTGCTCCTCTTGTTGCCTTCGCTCCTCCTCCTCTCTCTCCCTCTGCTCGCGAACCAGCCGTCGTTTCTCAGTCAGGATGCGACTTGCCTCCTCTGCATCTGTGGTACCTGCTGAAGATTTGATGGCTGAAGGACTGCTTCCACTCTCTAGAAGGCATCAATGAATAACATTTGCTTAAAACAAACGGAAACAAAAAAAACCCCTTGATATTGTGATTATAGAGTGGTAACTGACCGCTGACTCCTGTGGGTGTTGCTGGTACAGGCTCAGTCGAAGTCTTATTCTGACCCAAAGGCTGAGGTCGAGGCTGTGGAGGGCTGAGAACTTGCTCTTCCTTTTCTTCTTGGGCTCTGGTAGGTGTTGAGGGCTGTGAGCTCTCAGGTGTAATCCTGACAGGTCTAAGGTTTCCAGGGTCTTCTGTCCCTGGAGACTTAAGCAGCTTGGGGGTTGGTGGACGCCCTGTTGTCTTCTGAGGAGGTCTATTTGCGAATAAAGCAAAAGAATTTAGCTACAAATTCAGAAAACAAAGATGATTTTAGCCCTGTTTAGAGTTTCTTAAAGGAGCTATATCATGAAAAATGGACTTTTATGAGCTTTTAACCATGTTAGTGTGTTATTTACTCATAAA
>JBBBVU010000024.1:11161308-11172342 GCA_037177055.1 Atherinosoma microstoma | reverse complement strand
TGGGTGCTAAAATAGCATATAATTGCCTAAAGCTGACTTTGACAGGCTTGGAAAAGCATGATATAGCTCCTTTAAAATATTAATTTGCCAAAAATCTTTCTTTAAAATAATGCATTGCACCTGTATTAACACTGTCAATGCACCTTAAAGACGCACAACAAAACCTTTGCAATTTTCTCAGCCCCCTATCGACGGCTAATTCGGCAGTAAAAGACAGTCTTATCTTGACTCTTCTTATCTCTTGTTCCGACTCTCTCACTTTCTTTTTCTCACTTCCTCCAATAATGTCTTCCTGCGTTTCACTGCTCAATCAGCCATGGTCCATGTTCAAAACGGCCGGTGTGTTTTGTATCTGTTTGCTAGCATGGGACATTTAAAGCAAAACTCAGCTGTAACTTCATGCAGTGTCCCGGATGAAAAAGTTGCATAGTGCGGTTTCTCAGCCTCGGGATGCTGCTGGGCAGCGACAGCTCCAGAAATGCACATAATACATGTTACTGTACCATTAAATGAGTCTGGAATGCAGAGTTTTAAGGTCATAAAATTACGTAATGCATCTTTAAAATGCAGATGACATGGGCAATATTCTCCTACCTGCCAGGAGAGGGCACTGTTACTTTGCTTTTCTTCTTGCCTGGAGAAGCTGTGCGTTTGCTGGGGGGTAAAGTGAGAATGGGAGCTAGAGGAAGTGACAGGTTGCTCCATGACTTCCTGACATTGTCACGGTCTTTTGGCTGTTGGTGCAGGTAAGAAAAACACACAGAACAGATTATTCAAGATTTTTTTTTTCCTTTTTTAAACAAAAATAGGGCCAAGCTAGCAGGGAAATGTGACCCCAAACAAGACTAATTCCTGCCCTGCTGGTTCCTATCCTTTCAACTTGTGTGCAGCCAAACATCTAGCTTTCCTTAATGGTCTTTTTGGGAGGGTAAGAGGTCGGCTGCCTCTCAAAGAGCAACCCCCGAAAAAAGAAAAACAACTTCTGTGGGGCTCAGGGGGGAAACTGAGATTGATTTAAAGTAATCTGATGGTATAATGGGTATGCAGATCCAGCTGCTCCATTAATACCACTAGTTGAAGATGATTATCAACTAAATTAATCTCAGACAACATTCCTCTTACTATGCATGACCTGGGACAAGGACACAAACATGGGAGGAGGACACAAAAAAAACACAAAATCAAAGATCAAAATTCTTAAAACTTAAATCCATATTTCACCCATTATATCTTGCTGGTGAAAATCTAATAAAAAAACAAAAACAATACAAGAAACTCTTGTGACCTAGGGTATGTAGACAATAGAAAATATTGTATAAATGGTATACCTGTGGCATTCTGAGTGGACTGGGATAATCTGTGTGCATGAACTGTGTGTGCAAACAGCATGTCTATTAGCTAGTGTGTGGGATGTACAGTGCAAAAGATGCCTTCCCTCTAAAACCTTAATGGCATAAGCTGCGACAGCAGCAGACAGATGGACAGTGGAAGCAGAACTATTTATGTGTGTGTGTGTATGATGACAGAGACACTGACATTTCTCACTGATCTGACTAAGATACTACCAACAAATAAATGAAGGTGATTTAAAGCTAGAAGAAAAAGATTGGCCGCTTTTGTAAGTCAGAATATTGTCCCAGGGATAATTGATAAACAATGTTAGTTAAAGAAAATTTTACACCACTGATAAATGGCATTGAAAACAGCAAATCAAGTGGCCCAACTCAAAGAACAATTCATATTTTAGTTCTTTCATTCAGATACAAATATGAAAAGTAATGGTTCACCCTGGTTCGGCAAATTTTTGCAGTTCATTCAGTTTAAGTACCATAAGAAAATGCTTAGGTAGTGAGAACCCCTGTTGTTTATTCTGTCAACAAATTGGCTAAAATGCTGGCGCTATTCTTATGTAAACAAACATACATATAAATAAAACAGATAATATTAAGGTCAGCAAATATTTAGGTCACGCCTTTATGTCATACAGTACTTTAATCACTATGACAAGCCCAGATGAACTTGGACACAACATGGACACAAAATGAATCAAACGACAAATTTTAGCTCCAAGCATTGCACTTGTATTACCAATAAGGATAACTTCATAGTTCCTGTTTACAGTACATATTGATGATACCATCTACCTGTGTTGTTCCTGTGGTCCTCCTCCGTGGCATAGTAGAGGACGAGGTAGCCGTCTCTCTGCTGAGGCTCCTTTCCTGGCTGCGACAGTGAGGGAGAGGCTGGGCCTGTATAGCCTTGAAGGACATGGAGCCCATGGGGTGGCAGGACACTGAGCGAGGACACACAGGCATGGCTACAGTAATGTATGAGGTGGGGGGGGTCAGAGTGTTTTGAATAAGGTATGGATTGGAACCGTGTGAGGATTTGTAGGACACGAGTTAGGATTTGATAAAAAAGGAGTGCAGCCCATAGGTTCAGGAAGGAGAGGAGGGAATGAGAAAGATGTCAGATCAAAAATAAACAAGCCACAGGTTTGGGAAGAGCAGCGGAGGATTGAAAGGGGGATGATGTTTGGTAAGAAGAGAGAGGAAGAGAAAGAAAGTGTTAGTGCTACTAATTAGAAAAAAGTTGTAAATATACAGCACCCATCACTTGGGCATTTGTTCAATGAAATATAAATTTCATGGAAGAGAAGGAATTAATCAATTTGAATGATTAGATTTTAATTCTCAATGCAACATCAAAAGTGTTTATTGTACTTAGTATTATTCAGCTGAGAATCTATAAATGGGATTGATCTGGCAAACCTATAACTGGTTTATATGCCGCAGTGTTGGAAGCATTTCTACTGTACAATTCAGACCAAATAACACCCATCACACTTTAGACCCAACAGCACAAAGAAGAAGTGAGCATGCAGCAAAATACATAAACATAAGCAAGACGTCCATTTGTACACACTACAGACAATGCTGGCAGAGAAAACTCCAACAAGAAAGAAAGTGTGCTTTGTAAGAGGGTATGGTCACATGAAAAAATTACAAGACACAAAGAAGAAAATGCATTTCCAAGTAATGAATAAATGAACTACTGTGTATTTCTGCCCAGAGGGCAAAATACAAGATAAATCTGTTCAACTCACGTTTCACATCAAACACACAAGTAAAAAAAAAAAAAAACTCAATTAAAGGATACTGAATGTCAGAATGCATTTCTTCAGTCTATTACTGGTTACATATGTACACTTCGTGGTCATAATAAATTTGGAATTATTTACAATATGCAAGTAATTTCCTAAAAACACAACAAAAAAAATTAAAATGCAAACCATGAATGTTCAATAGCTACTGCTGCCATGGTAACAAGAGAAGACCATGCATAGATTCATTTTTTTCAATACTTCCTGAACAGCTTATTTGATTAGACCTTGTGTGTGGCGTGTGTGTGACTGAGTGAGCTTTAGGTGCCTGACACAGACTGTTAAAAGGTTCAGTGACAGACAGTGTAATGCTTTAAGACCGGTCAAATCTGATTATCATCTGAAACTGCATTGGTCAAGAGACCAAAATATAAACAATATAAATACTTGCAACACAAGAAAGAGTGATTTCTGTGTGTTTTCAAGAACACCTGTCTCCCTCACTGCAGCCCCACTCCTGACTCTTTCAGTGAGGAGGGGTTTAAAACCGGTGTGTGTGTATTACCCGTTTGCTGCTCTCCAGACAGACTTATGGCACTGCGGCTGCGAGCCAGGTAGGAGTGTGTTGGCTGCTGCAGGCGGTTCACCACATTGCTCTCCCATGGCGTCAACGGAAGGCGGCGCAGCCCTGAACAAACACACGCACACGTAACATCTAAGGTTTGATAACAGTTAAAACTATTAACTATCCACTGATTAGCCCGAGCCATCAGTGAAAGCAGATTATAAATTGTGCATAATCACTGAATGCATTTCTATTTTCTTTCCCTTCAACTGCACTACAGTGCAAGTGAGAGCTTAAGGGAAGTTTAACCATGCAGGCCCCACCAGCATGCACTGGACTTTAAATTATGAGAAGCAGCAAACACCCTGGAGTGAAATTGCAAAACAAAAAGGCAAAATGAAGGGAGAAGAGCTTTTAAACAGCATAAAGGTCATTTTGCACCTGCATAATAGGAAATAATCTTTCCTTAAACATTATCTCATGAAGAAGTCTGTCTTAATCAGGCAAATAATTAAATAAGTGCCAAGTTTCCAAGCAAGCATTTAAATATAAAGCAAAAAAATCCCTGGTATCTCAGTAAATATGGATATATCAAATCAACTGATCTTCATTATAACCTGATTGTCCATTTACACACTAGAGGTCAGTACATCAGGCAAAACATGCAGCTTCATAGTGCCAAGTTGAAAGCTTAAGTGTGCAGGGAAAAGATGGCATTGGGCTGAAAACCGTAGAAATGAATTAGCCATCTATTCCACTCTGCATTCCAACAATTCAAGTCTATAATAATAATAATAATAATAATAATAATAATAAGTTCATGGTTGAACATTAAGTCTATAGTGATAAAAGCGTATGATTATTAAAAATGTAGTTGTTAATTCTTCCAACAGGAACATAAACAACAGTGTTCCCACAAAAACAAGATTATCCTACAGAGGATTAGAGAAAGGGGGTCACACTGGAGGGGAAAAATCTCAATCCTGCTGATGAAACACAAGTGCAAATAAATGAATGGCGAAATATGAAAATTTATGAATACTGCAATATAATTTCCAATCACATCACTTTGTAGCAGCATGGATTCTTAATAACATTTTGTCATGAGGTTATATTTACATGATTAAAAAGAAACATACCATATCTCTCTGAACAATTTGTGTCATCATATCACTGTGTTTACATTCTGCCCTGGAATCCTTTACGGTTTTCAGCCCCTGATCTTTTTGCTTTGAAACACTGTGTACAGTGTAATAAAAGAGATCAAAAGTCCCCCTGAGGACACCTGTGTTTTTGTGCTGCGTGGTCTTCCCCTGATGTAGACGGGGTTTGGACTGAGCTTTGTTTATGACAGGGGAGGAGGCTGTTCTCATCGGTAAACCTGTCGGCAACATATAAACATTAAAGAATAAAATGACCCATCTGTTAATTCAACACTTACAAAACACGTTATGTTAAAACCAAAAGTTGAAACACTGGTTTCTGCTCTCCTACCGAGTCAGAAAAGAAGAAAAATATTACTCTCATATTTATTGAATAAATCTGACGATGCAGTCAACAGCTTGATAATTCACCTTAGCATAAACAATGACAAGCTCCTCCTAGTTCTATTAATGATAATGTTACTAATTTGTTTTATCCCAACACAAACAAGTATAAAAATGATGAACCCATAGGGTTTTATTGCCTTGCATGCTCATGAAGATAATACAACACTCATTAAACCACAACTACTGCTCATATTTCTCATTTTGCACCAAATTTATTCCACTTGAGTTGTGCTGGCAGGTTATTTTCTGTTGCCTTTACACTGAGCCAGGCTGCAGCTTCATATTTACTGATGAAGGCTTTAATCTATTCTCAGCAAGAAAATAAGTTCCTTTAACATATAATTTTATTTGGTTAATATAAAAAAAGACTGACTGTACTCAAGTCTAATATAAAAAGTAGTGTTAAGAAAACTGGCACAAACAATTAAAGATTATTTGCACGCAAAAGCAGACCATCATAAGTGGACAATGCTGCTGTTTGTGTATCATTCTCATTACCTCGGTCTGGTGAGTGCAGGAGTGTGGCAGAGGAGGAGGAGAGGCGCTTGGTAATGATGGGGTCTGCATGTCTGGATAAATTCATAGTGGACACTGACCTTCTGTCAGCATCTGGAATCGAAGACACATAATAAAAGATAAATCAGTACAACAGGAAATAATTAGAGAGAACCACAAAGGAGGAAAGAGAGCTGGAACCAGCACTCACTGTGAGGTTTCTCTACCTTGGTTAATTCAAGTTAAATGTGAAAAACTACCAACACTCTGCTAAACACAAGCAAATACTTTACATCTGAAAATGAATTAGTGCTAAATGGGTCGTGTGTCAACTAAAACTGAAATGGCTTGAGTGATCCTGCGTTGTGTGATGCAGGTAACACTTGGACCACTACATGCAAATAAAACAACAAACACTAACCATGCCACACACGTTAGCCTACATGTACACTAATGAGAATGAGCTACGACGATTCTGTACAGTTACGGTGCTAATGCTAGTGTGCTAACACTAGCCAGCTAACTGACACACTGCTTTAATATTCACATTGGGAGGTCACTCCATATCTGCGGTAGAGACTGAAAGCACTCTGCATGTGCTCCAGCCCAGCAAGGTCGAGTGGATAGAGGAAAACTGACTCGACAAAACCTGGACCAGGAGTGGGGAGAACAAAGTCGGAGAAACAAAGAGCAGAAAGGAGGTAGAGGGGAAACAGTGAGTCACAGAGAGGCAGCAATGTCAAAGGATCTGAAAAGTTCAAATATAAACATGGCAGAACAATACTGACTTGCTGAGGCAGGTAGACATATTTATTTAAGATACTGTCAGAAAGACGCATTAGGGAGATGACACATCGGAAGTATTTAATAATCTCCAAAGCATTAACAAAGGAAGAAAAGCAGCACTGTAATATAAAAGCATGTTCTCAAACAATGTGGTGGTCTGCAGAACAAGTTTGCATCTTTCAAAACAATGAAATATCTGTTGGAGAGTTTTGTGTTAGGTAAGATCTGCTGAAATACCGGCTGATGTGTTGGGAGGGTTTGTGTGCAGTGCTCCTCCCCATGACCATCGGTTAGGCTTCTGTGTGGTTTTGTGGCCCCTCTCCAGTGTACGGCGGATCACAGCCTCATGACGTGCCTTCAATCAGAAAGACAACAATGAGAAATTCATCTGAAGCAGGAAACAGACACATTTACAGAAATATAGACCGTTTTGGATGACCAGTGGCACCACTATTGATAGAACAGAAAAGTACCATTAAGATGTACTCAAAACCAATGCAAAACTATCCCGTGTATTGCAGAAGGGGACACACTTGGACAAGGAAGGTTCGCTAGTGAGTGATCCAAAAGATATGCATCTTTAAAACCTAATATCTGTAAATGTTATTAATTTCAGAATGAATACCAACATACCAATCAAAGAAATTGACTACAATGACATCATGGTTGTCTTTGGCGGAAAATCTTATCAACTTAGCATAAAATGAAAGAGGTTTTTGCTTAATCGAAGCCATGACCATTCAGTAACCTACAGGACCAGAAAAGACGATGTGAATGAAAGCATCTTATGATAAACATCTGACAAAAGTATACATAAAAGAATGCATTTATCATAGGATTCAGGAAAATGTGTTTACACAAAGTCATCATTATACGCTATAAAACAATGTTGTTGGTCTTTGACTCATCAGTGCTCCACTGCTAAGATCAGGTTCCACATATTTATATCCCTTTCAGACTGTGTGCTTTTTTAAAATCAAAAGAGGGACACTACTCCCCCCCCCCCCCATTCAATTAGAATAAAAATGTTCAACTTGGATGAATATCAGGGTGAAGGCAATAATTAATTTTAAAAGCCAAATATTTAAGTGGTAAAATCTTTCCTAAAGGGAATCATGGCTCTTCTTGGGCATATCAATAACATATTTATAGACCCTGAAATCCAGTTATCTGTAAAGTTACTCACCACTGAACAGGAAACCTACAATCCATTACATGATGCTGAATGTTACTGTTGCCCTATGTTCGAAGGCATCTTGGGGCATTATTATATCACAGTGACAGCAAAAAGTAGTTCCCACATGCTCTTCTCATTTAACCTATAACCAGGATTTCCAGTCTTTAATCAAATCAGTCTCAGTAACTTAAAAAACAACAATGAAAATGCTATAAAATGAATTCTCATCAGAGATTAATAAAGAATTTTTTTCAATTAATTTGAAAACAGGCCTACTTGGAATCTATTTGCGGCATTTTAACCCAGATAATACTCAATCTTCAACTTATTTCAGCATGTAAATAAATGGGAGAAATAAGAAAGATGATGGGAGATTTCAACAACTGCTTGGACATACATGCATCCCTTTGTGTTTATGTTAATAGTTCAAAAGTCAGGAAGCACATGTACAGTATGTACAGGAATGTATGCGACATGTCTAAATACCCGATCCTCCTGCAGTTTTTGCCGTCGTTTCTCCTCCACGGCAGCCCGTCTCTTATCTTCCTTGATTCGCTGCTCTTCCAGCTTTCTCCTCCTCTCCTCCAGGTGCCTCTCATAGTACTGCCTGGCCCGCTCCTCACGCGCCTGCCACTGGGCCTCCTTTACAGCTGAGTTATGTTGCACACACAAACATGCTCAGTGAACATTGATTTGATTTCTTTTTTTTCTTTTTGCATTATTGTGTTCACATGGGTGCACACTACAAAACTTTGCCAGCTCAGGCTTATACCAACAATGTGAAGGGTCAGCTGCACATCATGTGACTCAGCTTTAGCTCAAAATACAAAGCAAATCCCACAGCTGCTTAGTAGGAGCCAAAGGTATGACTACTGTAAAACATTATCAGCATTAACACACTTCAAAAACATAGAAAAGCAACAAAAAGGATTAGTCTTCCTAAAATCCATCTGCTCCAGCACCTCAAACCCTTGTCCCAAAAGAACCTGAAAACACCAGCCATTGTAAAACCTGTACTATAGACTGCCCTATTATGCAACAAGGAATCTATGGCAACAGGGTGGCTGGCTTCAGACTAGACTTTATGTAACAGCCAGGGAAACGGGCAACTCACTGCAGCAACCAACTGAGGTCAGACACGATATGTCGGGGCATAGACGAACAAGAAAGTGAGGGATGTATTTAAAGTCCCTTTAGGCATCAGTGTTTGTGTGCATCAAACGCTTACCATTCTGCTTCTCACGCTCCTCCCTGCGCTCACGGGCTAACCTCTGTCGCTCATCAATCTTGTTGAAGAGCAACGAGTCTGCAGCACAAATAACAGTTTAACAGAAGTCATGCTGAAGGACCGAAAAGAACTGGTAAAACAGAGAAAAAAATGCGGATCTTATTGCAATGCATGCACATCAACCATGTGAGTTACCTGGTTTGGCGGCATTATAATTACTTGGGCTGTTGCTGGTGGTGGTGCGATTAGTGGAAGGGTTGGGGAAAGGAGTCAGGTTGGCAGCATAAGTCTGCCCGGAGCCAGAAGAGCTGGGAAGGGTGACTGTAGACAGTCTGCCATCCTCCGACTTATATTGAGAGTAGGATGCTGGAAAGAAAGCCAAACAAGTGTCACAAAAGCCACAGAAGACAAAAGGAGACACTGACAAACACATTATCCATCACTGACGAACGTTTCAGAACTCCATGTACAAAAATCAGTACAATCACCCATCAGCTTAATAAGTTTTGTGATAAAATTAAACCCATCCATTTAACAGCACTTCCGCAGGATCTTTCGTCCACTGATAAGCTGTTGTATAGTGCTCATAACAAGCTGCATCCTAAACCTACAAAATAGGTATCTGCTGCATTAAATATTCAGCCAAATACAGTTAAACACTTTGAAATGCATCACAAATCCACTTTATGCATTACAGGTTACGTACACCTGTTCATCTCCAAACTCTGCAACCTTTACCCTACTACCCATCAGCATATTCACCAACACAGGATGCAATACACATACATAATATTTCTTTCCAAATCATTCCTCACTGTCTTTCAATAAAGTATGCTCAGAGATATCCCTTGCTTTTCAGCACGTCCTTGGTTTAGGATTTCATCTGAACAAAATGTTGACTGATGGGGAGTTTTCAAAAACTGACATTATAATTTCCCTTACAAGATTAAGAAAATATTTTTCATTTCATAATTACAGCCAGTTAACTTGGTGAGTCCCTCCTATGAAACTGTTGATGATGTTGAGATGAAAAACTTCAGACTTGTTTGCAAAACATCTTTCAGCAGAGCAGTAATTGTTTCCAGTAAAATTCAGTAGTTATGCCATCATAACCGTATATTCATCATTTACAAACTTATACTTTGCTTTAACTGTTTATTAGCAATTATATATATATATATATATACATACACACACATATACATACACACACACACACAAATAATAGTGCAGTTAATGTTCCATGATAATATTAAGTATCCAGAAAGAAGTTTAAAAAGTTGCAGAGGTACAAGAGCATGAAATATACATGAAAAGGATTACGTGATACTGTGGCAGCAGGCTTTGAGGAGGTACCATAGTTGAATGAGCATCTTTCTAAGATAATTTCTACATTAAGAATGCACTTTGTTTTAGAGCATTCATCATATACCCTGAAGAATAGTATAGGATTTTCATTCATTCATTCATTCATTCATTTTCTGTACCGCTTAATCCAATTCAGAGTGGCAGGTGGACTGGGACCTATCCCAGCAATTATCAGGTGAGAGGCAGGGTACACCCTGGACTGGTCGCCATGCCATCGCAGTATGGGATAAACAAGTAATAATATGTTATTTATTTGACCATGCCTCAGTTTTCCTTGATGTCATCATGTTGGGTTACAGTCTAGTTGAAGTGTAAACTAAATTTAAAGTTTGATGAAAGTTGGAATGTTTAAAATCCTTCAGGTTAAGAGGAAACTAGAAAATCTTTACACACTTATATTATCTTGGGTGCCTGCATATTCCAGAGTCTCTGTGCATAATGACAACGCAGGTCCACACATGACTGATGGACATCTAATTCGTAAAAATGGTGTCAGCCAATAAGAGCACCTCCTGATTACCTCATGCAAACCTGACATTGCAGCTATAGTGTTACTGGTGTCCTCTTACATCCACTGTAAGTCACTGAAGCATCTCTACTGTGTAAAGGTCCAAACATACAAAAGGTGTATGAATAAGTGATATATAGCAATATTATCATGATATGTAATAGAAGCTAGACAATACAGGTTATTAGAATAAACTAATGTTTTAAATGGAGAGAGGGGAGTGGTGCAGAGGGACAAGGGGCGATAAATGTTAA
>JBBBVU010000024.1:11150522-11161208 GCA_037177055.1 Atherinosoma microstoma | reverse complement strand
CAGGTTATTAGAATAAACTAATGTTTTAAATGGAGAGAGGGGAGTGGTGCAGAGGGACAAGGGGCGATAAATGTTAAGAAAACTAAGAATAAGCTGGCAGTGTGTATGCTGTCTTTCAGCAAGACATAAAACAAAACAGAGATAAAACGATTCATAGTAAACTGTGCTTTTTGTATGATCACATGTCCCCATTGAGTTGCAGGTTTTCCTCTCAGCCCCAAGCAACACTATTGATTAATGGCCCTATCACCCTATCACACTATGACTCAGCACTTTCAGAGTAGCCTTCTGGATACAGAGCTTTATACTGGTCCTGATGTAGATGGAGAAGGACAAAAAAGATAAAGAGAAAAGGAAACCTGTGCAAACCTGTCTTCTTTTTTAATTAATCAAGAAAGCAATTACAAAACAAAATCCTGGTGATCTACAAATTTGCACTAATACACTACTGTATAATGACATAGCAGTGAGAGAGGCAAGTTTCAATAGTGAACAAATTTCTAAGAAAGTCAGGCACCAAAATCAATCAGCCCCCCTAACTAAACTAAATAAAACTTGACTTCCTAGACATGTCAGCAGAATGGTAAATGAGCAAGGTGTATGTTTTATATCTAATACCTCATGAGCTCTCTACTTTAGTGATTGAGTTTATAATCCAAACTCCATGTGAATCATCCCTCTCCTGTCTATTTCCATACAGCTGCCATGTTGCAGAATATCTTTAATCCAAACCTTTGTTGCCATCTCCACCCAAAACACATTTATTTTACAGCGATTTACAAAAGGGCTTACTTAAGAAAAGAAAAAGGCATGAGGTCATGGCTGCAGAGGTATTACATGTCACAGTCTATAGGGCATCTGCAGAGGTGTGTACACAAGCATTCACAATTACACTCTGCCTCAGGTGGATGTGGTTATGATGGCTATTGTTATAACAGGAAAGGCCAGACTGGGACTGTGTACACCTTCCATCTAAATCATTTTTCTTCTAATAAAAGAGACGCTTATTGAGGGAAGGACAATGACCTGCAACCAAATATTCAATAAGAAATTTGTGGATAGCCTTTTGATTAAATATAATTGCATAAATGAGATGATGTGAACTTTTAACTGAGAAGTCAGTCCCTAGTGATGCAGTGGACCCCCTGTCCTCAGTTTGACAGCTTGAACTGAAACAGCTCACAGTAAATAGCTGGGAATGCTCAGAACCAGAGGAGCAAGAAATTCCCTTCCTGAAAAAAAAGGTCTGCCACAGAAACAGAGAAAGGATCAAGAGGGAGGTAGTGACAGAGGCTGATCCAAAGGATATGTACCTGTTCTATTCTAACCAATAATAGACTAAATTAATCAAATATATAACTGTTTAGAGCAGCAGTGTGCAGATATAACAAAATATTGATCCATTTAATCTTTACAGCCACACTCAGAAACGGGCCATAATTCATTCTTGTGGGAAATTTGTTGCAGGAGGTAGTAATGTAATCTATACATATCTGTAGAAATAAAACACAAATATGATTTAAAGAGAAAAATAAACATGAAGTACAGAATGTCTACTAAAATTAAAAAAAAAAAAAAATTACATAAAATGTGCGATATAATGTGTCCCATATCTAAACAACTCTCTTCACCTCGGTAACATTTAATTTAACTCACACACGGATAATGTCTCACAGAAGATGTGATATGAAAAGCAATTACATGACTCAGAATGAAAATATTTATATGACTTTGCCCTAATGTTAATCAACCCATATAAATATGATGATTTTTACATCAGGTCTGAATGGCTAAATAAGAAATTAGCAGTTCAAGCCTTTTTTCCCCATTTATTCTATATGTTTATCACTCAGACTGTGGAAAACAAGGCCTGATGAAGCAGCACTGATTCTGACTGATGGAGTTTATATGTATAAACATCCCAGACTGAGTCGACCAAATAAACAGAAAGCAGTGAACTCAAGTCATTGTTTAACAGTAGGAGAGGCTACTTTGCTGTCAAAGGGCATCCTGTCAGTTGCATCTATGACCATTTCAATGCAGTGCTGAGTTTTACTATTACTGTACAGTGAATAAGCTTGAGGAAGGAGAAGAAATCATGCATCTTACTGCAAATGGAAGGCAACCAGAATCAGCTGTGTCCTTAGTAGTCAAAACAGGGGTTGGGTGTCAGACAAGAGAATTGAACTTGGCTCATTTCCTGTTACAATAAAACTGATAATCTCTACAGGCTAGAGGGGAAGCGCTAATAGATTGCAGTTGTGGCTCCAAAACATGCACAATGATTTAGACTAATCTAGTAAATGATGCTTATGGTTCAATAATAAACCTGAATATTTCATCAGATTCTTAACATATTCAAACCCTGAATCCTGAACTGAAAAAAAACACTCAGACTTTATAAGACCCCCCTTTTTAAAAGCACTTGTTCAGCTTCCATAAAATTCCACATTAGCTATCCCTACTTAATCTCTCTACATCACTTTTGGTAAATATGCTTTCACACTCCATACTGTACAAATTATTTTTGCACAGTCAGAGGTTTTATAACCAGAATAAAGTGCTTAAATATATCACTGATCAGCTGTACAGCTGTGTCCTTTCGCTTCATGTCACCAACTTATCCATCTGTTGCAGAGGTCATTAAGCCAACAAACTTCAAACAGCACTGAGTATATTTGCCTGTGCGCACTAGCCAGCCAATCAACAGTCTTAGCAAACACACAGTCAATTTTATATGCAGCAAAACAGAGGCTGGCAGTAATAAATGTTAGTCTACAACCAGGTGGACTTGTTCGTATCAAGATCTTTTACCATGTTCACACTTCAGCTTCCAACTTATCTAAAACTACATCAAGCAAATAAATACAGGCTCAACATCAAACTGTAGAACACTAAAACAGGACCAAAAATTCAGGCTTGACGCTACTGTATTTTTTCAATACTGAAAAACCACAAAAGAACAGAGATTATGACACAGTTAGAGCATGATTCTTTATTTGGTCAGACTGGATTGAAAAAAGACAAAAGCTTTAAGAGCTTTTGTGGCTGTTTGAATTAATATCGGCTTAACTAAACAGAACTCACAACTCTTTCGATGTTTGAAGACAAAGATTAAACCATCACTGTTCATCTTACATCCTGCTTCATGTTCAATATATCTGGATGCGTCTTTAAGTCTGAAGAAGTTGGAAGGTTATGGATGATCTGATGTGTTTTGGATGCATACCACAGCATGAAAGATGCCTGGAGCAGCTTAGCCCCCATTTTGACTTCTGGCCAGCAAAACCTTTGTTGTACGTCATTTCCCTGCTCTCTTTTCCCCACATTTCTGATTTACTTCTAGCCTTCTATCCAAATAAAAGCAAAATGCCTTTTTCCAAGTCCTTCAGTGGTCAAAGTACATATACGTATATATATATATATATATATATATTCTTCTTTTACCTGGATTGTGGTTCATAATTCCAGGGGTGTCAATCCCAAAATGGGACCTGTGCCCCTGGCTGGTGTTTCCACTCCAACTAGTTGAATCCAAGAACAAGAATCAACATTCCTACTTCCTGAAAACATCCTTCACAGCAGATGATAAGTTCAAATTCAACGTCCATGGTGCAGTGAGGAGAAGAAACTAAAAACTGGATGAAAAGGAACAAAATATTCCATCCAAAAATTCAACTGTTACCAAAGCAAAGGGAAGGTGGGGAGGGAAAACAAGAGGTCAGTCCGTGTCACTGCCATTGACAGGCAGTGTGAGACAGGTTGTGGCTGCTCTCCAGCCCCCATCCTTTTGTGTATGCGTGTATGCATTTAACAACGGCGTGTGTAACAGAGAGTGAGACGTAGGGAGAGTGTGACTGTTTAATCTGTCCGTCCCTCCTCCTGTGCATGTGTGTGTACGCGCATGCCCTCCCCACCCCCAATCTATCTGCATTCATTGCCAGTCAGATTAAATGGTCAGAGTTGGCGATTAATGCTCTGCTGTCCAGGCCAGTGGGTAACAGGCAAGCACACTGTGCAGCTCCTTCCTCCCCTGCAGCCTGAGAGGATTAGCTGCTGCTAATGCTAAGCCAAACTATAGCCTCCAACCACCACAGAGGCAAAGGGGGCAGGGATGGGAGCCTTTCTTTATAGTTCTAGGACATGCATTCAGGCCTATATAAAAGGTGCAAGAATGGTGGCTTCTGTGTTTTTGTAGACTAAGCTACATTCAGTACACATTGAAGATAAGCTTAAACTATGAGAGAAAAGTCTGGAGTAATCAAATAAGGTCATGACCAATAGAAAGTGTTGATATCCATATTGAAAATTTGATATCTTTACTTCTAAAGATGGTCCAAAAAAGTTTTGTAACAGAAACTTTTTTTAGGCAACTTGTTATTGACGCAAGAGTATGCATCAAAACTGAAATGAGAAGCACTTTTCTTCAGCTAATGTCAGTCAGTATTTTTCTAACATCTACTAACTCACATTAACCATCCAAACACGTAGTAACCAAGCTACATTCTAATGCCTCTTATTAGGGCTGGGAGATATATCGTTATCGAGATGAACTGATCAATATATTGTGATATTGATTTGAGGCCATGTTACTCTATGTGACTCTCTGTTCTGTATATTTAATATGAATTAATTAAGACTGGGACCAGTGAGCACTGACTGGGCAGCTCCCTTGTATTTTCCTTTTTTTGAAATACCAAATTTATCGACATGGGCAAAATGATATCAGTTATCGTTGTAAACCTCAATATCTGTAAATTCTTGATATATCGCGTCCTACACATAAAAAGTCAATGAAATGACATGATTATTGAAGACGGTACTATTTAGTCCAGTCTCTCCATAGCACATAGACTTGGCATAGACTTTACTTGTAAAATAATAATAATAATAATGTATGGAACCTTTTCGAATGAAAACTATTGTCAAGCAAAATCATTTATGTGACCCTATGAAACAACTACTAGAGACTGTGCCATCTTCACAACAATTTCCCAAATCACCACCCAATCTATTCTCCTTAATTACCAATATGAATGTTTCCTCTGAATAGGAAAGTGTAAATCTAAGTTTAATCAAGACAGGTTGTTCTTGTACTACCACAGACTACATGTACTACTGCATGAATGACTTTCAATACTGACTCCTACACAAAGAAACCATATCAATCAATCCAAAGCATGTCCCATTAAACTTTATTACTCTCCTACAATAAATTAGTCCCAGTTAGAGTTACAGGAGCCTGAAAAGCTTTGTTACCTTTTTGATACTGTCAGCTGATATCCAGAATTACTGCAAACTGTAAAGCCCATGATGTCTTGATTCAGTTAACAACACTGAAACCAGCAACAGAAATCATTACACCTCAATATCTTCACAAGTCTTCATACTAAATCCAAATTGGAAAGATAGAGGCAACTGAAACAGTTGTTACTGAATCAACTTCCGAAAGCAGACAAACAAAAACATGTATCATTTGACGCTCGGCCAGTTATACCTGCTGTGACTGCAGTCTTATGCAGGTTTGCTGACTGACTGCTGTGCTTACTAATGTATTAGAGGCACATGCATGTGTGAAGCAGAGTGCACCTCCACTCTCATCTGCTGTCCTTGTCCTGGCCCATCTTGCCTTGTCAGCTGATTTTCACTTACACAAACAAAACTGTCCTTCATCATCAGTTCAGTCAGCCACCTGTCTCCAGATAGCTCAGCTTGATGGGTAAAGAGACTAAAGCAAACAGCAAACCAGTGAACAAATACAGACCTTTATGACTTTAATGCTCCACATTTCCTTATCTATTTTCAGCCTGTCTGATCCTGGAACTCTGAAGACTGCTTAAACATTTCTCTGCCCTGTCCCAGATAATGCCCTCACTCACAAGCAAACACATACAAATACACAAATTACTAAATAGGCTTGAATCAAAAACAAAACAAACACCAAACTCAAACACGCAAATTTACTTCATACCCCTATCAGTTTCCCTCTCTCCTTTTCCACCATACCTCTTTTCTTCCTCTTGAAAGCATTTCTCCGTCTTTGTCCCTCCTCTTCCTCGGTGATGGTGAAGAGTGCCGGGATGGCCGAACCGCTACCTCCCTTTCTCAGCTTCCTCTTGCCTCGGGATGACCCACTTCCACCTCCTCCTTCTCTCCGTCCTTTCCTATCTGGCATTGCCTGTCCTGTTGCTAACACTTGAGCCCCTGGCTAACTCATCCAACCCCTGCCCATCCCACCCTGCAGTGGTGGGTGGGGGTAGGGGGATGGTGCTGGTCAGTCCTAGGTGTTAGAGGATGGTGGAGGTCAGGGTCACCCTAAAAGCTCTCTTCTCTGAGAAGATGCAGGCAGCTAATAGCTAAATGCTAACAGCTATCTTTATCTGGCAACACATAAGAGAAGATGAAGGGTAACAAGGATGACTAAAGAGCAGAGGAGAGGGAGAGAGATAGATGTAGTAGATGAGAAAATAGCTAAAATTGCTAAGTAAGGAAGAGAGTGAAACACAGGGCTGAGGGAAGAGTATGAAAGAGACAAACAGAGCAGCTCACTGTGCCATGTCCATGCTGCCCGCGATGGCAGTACCAGGCATAGAGAGTATGAGGATGAGGATGAGCTCTGGTAGAGACTTAATCCACAAGAGTGGCTCAGATGAGGTCTGTAAGTATTGCATTTCTTTGGAGTCCCGCACTCTTCAAGAGATGCTGCCCCTGCTGTCTCTACTTTTACTGCAATCCCTCTTCCCCCTCCTCTGTTCTCCCTCACTACATCTGTTCTTCATATTTAAACTTGTCAGGAGGATCACATCACACAGGCAATGGCTTTACACTATACATAAATATACGCATGCATACATGAGCAAAGAGGCCAGCGTAGCTGTTAAAATATTCAGTGCGAATCGAGTAGTGGAAGCTGAGCCAGTACCAGTAAAGGGTTTCCCTGACAACAGCAGCACGTGGACCAATGACACAGTTGGTGAGTGCAAGTGTGAGAGCACAGGACAGGAAGACTTTATTGACACGTGTGTACACGTACACACAAAATCAGGGAATCACCCGTATGGACATACTAAATCAAACAATGCAGCACTGGAGCTGTCTTCATAAAAAGGGTGCGTTCAGAGAGCACATGGTATATGGTCCCACCCCCAACCTCCACTTAAAGAGCCATCAGCTATTTCACATGCAATGATGTACAATAAGAATGAAAATCTTTCCATTCATGCACTGCCGACTCTTTACAAGTGAAGTAACCTTATGCACCAAATCGGTGTTAACAGGGCAGTTTGCACTGCAGTAACAGACCCTAAAGTTGTGCCTCACTTATACTTGACCTGACGGTGTAAATACTGTGGATAACAAAAAGAGTGATAAAGAGAGGAAAGACCAAAAACACGCTGAGAATTTCAGCCTGGCATACAAACAATAGAGCAAGTTCAATGGAAGGAGGGTGACAAAGTTATTAGCTACTGAAGGCCACATTATTTATTACAGCAGAAGCATATCAAATAACATATCAGACTAAACTAGCTTTACTTGAGGCGTGTGCTTGTGAATAGCTAGCTCATATTTACAAAAACCAATGCACAGAGACAAAACAACCAGTATAGTAGACTAAAAACTTTGGCATCTTGGCTCAGACCTACCGGTCCACTTGCTTTTTCACTTCACAAAACAGATACATAAACCTTGCAAAATGAAATACTATCACTAAACTACTACTACTAAAAATAAGTGGTCCAGATTATTGGGGATTTACTAGAAAAATGTGTCTCAAAATTATAACTATTTTTAGAGACAGTATTAAAAAAATCCTGCTACCACATCTCCTGAGAGAGCACATGCTGCACAAACCCACACATTCATGGATGAGCAATCTGATCTTTGTCCTTGCAGGACAGTAAAGCTGTAACTCTACACTCAGACTTTAACCTGATAGGCTCGGCTACAGGCACTTCTCACACCTATTGATAGTGGGTATCAGACACAGACTCAGGCAGGGATTGCATGTTTGAATTTAACAAAAAAGCGAAACATGTTAATTGTTAATCAGTCAACACTTTTACCTTATTACGGTGTTACTCCAACCAAAACTGGACTTTTAAAATGCATATGATAAACATGCTAAATTGATCAAATTTGTACGAAATTAAAGCTCTCGGATTCGGATTAGCACACGAAAGTAATGCGATGGGGGATCCAAACACTCCGACGTGTACATGCTCTGAGTCTAAGAGACCTAAATGCTCCAAAGTTCACATTTAGCATCTTTTTGTTCAAACAGTCAAGCTCTGTGTATATTAACACAACTGAATGTCCAATAAAGCTGCTCTCATTCACACATGTTTCTGTTTCTTTTGTCAGATGCATCAGAAAATGTGAGTGGAAACTTGCAAATAAAAACTACATGTCAACTCATGGTGATTACATGTACTTCCATGAATGGCTATTGTTTCATGAGAGTAAAATCCTGATTTTACAAGTGCATCTTCATCTGATAAAAACTGGATGGTGACAAAAATAACTGTACAGTTACTTAACTGTAAGGTGTACATGCTTCCCCACAAAGAACATCAGAAGCAGTAGAAAGTCTTGAGCTTTTTAAATCGCACAGTTCACAGCATTGCAACGTCGGACATATTTCAGTCAATAACTCAAATCCCTCTCGTATATGTAAACTGGCCAGGGAGAAGGATAGTGGTTAAATCAAAGCACCAAGTTGACCTCCAACCGAAGCTCAACTCTACTGTTCGTGCTACCTATAAAAAGCTATTAGAGTTAAACGTTCTAACTTAAGTTAAAAGTTTTCAATGTTCAGGAAACCACGACATGACTGTCAGATATTAAGTAGACAAAACATTTCCTGGGTCGGTACCCTATGCAACATCAGATCTGATACATCATTGAATCAAAAGACAGCAGTTTTTTTACAAGCTGAGGTAAATGAAGTCGAGCACCAACTGAATATGTAATTTGCTATTCTATTAATAAGCATAACGTTCACGGGTCAACTTCCACACAAGAAAATCCCACAACCCACAGGATGCAGTCACGATTAAACAAAGAGGCCAAACCACTGTTGCTACATCACTATTCCAACCTGATATATTAAAGCAAAGTATTTTATTAGAGCGGGAATGACTAAAAAAATATGTTATGGTTGTTGTTTAAGCTGCATTTCTCTAAAATAGTGCAAAATGTTTGAACCTTTCACCAAATTAGCAACCAGAAAAAGATGTTTTGATTGTTTTCCTGGTGGGAAAGCGACAATTTCTTTCAATCTCCTCATAGATAAAGTTGAGCTTCAGCCATCTAGGAGTGCATTACAGAAGACA
Source organism: Atherinosoma microstoma (assembly GCA_037177055.1). Classification (NCBI taxonomy): domain Eukaryota; kingdom Metazoa; phylum Chordata; class Actinopteri; order Atheriniformes; family Atherinidae; genus Atherinosoma; species Atherinosoma microstoma. The sequence continues at coordinate 11,151,876 of JBBBVU010000024.1, read as the reverse complement.
ACTACACCACATGACCCCAATCATGACGTCACCGCAGGTACTTTGCTACTTACAGTAGATGAACAACACCTGTTGTTTTTTCATTAATTTAGGACTTGGCTTCAGTTGAAAATTTCAATTAATAATCAATAAGAGTGCCACAGAACTTCCTGGTTCTGAATCCCAGACAAATTACAAGAAATTATCAATTGTATGATTGTTGATTTTAGGTTGTCATTGGCAAACAGCATTATTAGACTGCCAGCAGTACACAAACATTTTTTTATTTTATTTTTTCGTTCAAGGGATTCCCCCAAGTTACTGTTATCCACCTGGTCAAACTTGCAATCTGTATGTTTAACATGTTAAAAGTTTGAGTTAGCTTTAAAAGTGGTGTTTATTTTTAACAAATGTTTGTAGTAGCCGTAACAGGAGTTGTTTTTAACAATAACCATAAAAGCCAGAGGACTAAGTTTTAGCCTACAGACGTTAAAAAAACCCCAGTTCCTACCGGCACAAGAAATGGCCTCCGTTCATGTCTAATAATTCACCTGTCACGTCAACTAAAGGCGCATTCACAGCGGAGGCACATTGTCAGCAACAGGTGTCTGCCAGGACAGGAGCAGCTCGAAATGTCTCGACGACGACAACAAATGTGTAAGTAAAAACAATTAAGTGGCGCACAGAACAAGTTTTAAAAACGTAAAGCGACCGGTTGGGTGAGTTGGTTGAAAGTTAATCCCACAACCGTGACCGACCGGCTTTAGAGTAGTCTCTGTAATTCAGTGTCAACGTTTAAACGCCGACAAAACCAACCGAAGTCACTCCGCTGACCAGTTCGTCATTCTCCAAACAACAGTTCTGCCTTTTAAAAAGTTTGTCAAAGTCTAGTTTGATGTCAGCAGGAGCTCACCTTGGGACTCCGGAGGAGATGTGTCGCTGCCATCCTGGTCCGCCATTTCTCCTGACGTCAGCTGAGAGGGATCAGCGGCAGGAACCCGAGGGACCTGCTGGAATGATCCCGACCGACCTGGACCAGGGCCCCTCCCACGGACAGGTAAGGATAGCGCATGCCATCATCAACTCAGCAACATAAATTAAAACTTTAAATACATCTTAATTTAATGATATATCAGTATTTATGTGCAAAATAAACGTTTGACTCTAATGTTGAAATGTTTAAAGCGCTTCATAAATCTTGGTATTTGGCAATATTGGTGCAGATATGTAGGCTGCAGTATATAGGGGGAAAAACAACAACCGGCTTCATTTAAGTCACGATGAGGATAGACTTCCTTTTGCATACTGAATTATTTAAATGGGGCAAAGTGCGCAGGTGAAACCACATGTTGGGATCTGCAAGGTGGGCTACCTG
>JBBBVU010000024.1:11093442-11114212 GCA_037177055.1 Atherinosoma microstoma | reverse complement strand
TGATTGCCACATGTTGGCGGCATCTCCGGGTTGCTTCATTGGCCCCCATCCAAATTTCTTCAGAAATTTCTAGTTATCTTTATGTCCATAAATCAGATTTTTTTTATTACTTTCATTAGTTTATTTATTCATCAGTTTATTTATTTGAAGGTTTCCAAAATATATTTTAATATACAAATGAGGTATTATTGAAATAGTTATCATTAAATAATCTTGAAATTATATTGAATTCATTTTTGTTTGAAAAAACCGTTTTCTGTCCTTGTTTGTTGGTTTATTTAAATGTCCTGCGTCGGTCAAATTTGAAACATCCGTTCCCACTTAGTTTTTATTCGACATTATCTCCATTGCCACCACTAGAGGTCAGTGTTATCTCAACCAGGCGCTGAGAACCCAACAGAAGAAGCAGAGGAACCACATTGCGCAGGCGTACACCACGTACACCCGATGCATCGAGCTTTTTTGGCTGGATGCTAGCTGGCTAGCTAACGGTCTGTCAAGTCTTGCACATTGGGTCTGAAGGGGGAAGCGCAGCGGTGGAGAAGAAGAGCGACCCAAGCGCCGCTACGAAATGGCCGGGCAACAGTTCCAATACGATGACAGCGGCAACACCTTTTTCTATTTCCTGACGTCCTTCGTCGGACTTATTGTGATCCCAGCTACATATTACCTCTGGCCGCGGGATCAGAATGCTGGTAAGGCCTGATGTCTGGCTCAGCGCTAACTTAGCTAACTAACTACCCTCAGCTAGTGGAACATCAGGGGTTTTGGGAGCATATAGGCTTGTAAATTATCACCAGCTGGGGTGTTGCTATTCTGCGTCTGGGTGCACAAGTCTTACAGTCCAAGACAGTGATGCAACAACATGTAAATGGAAGCTAGTAAACGTCAAAAAGATGATCCACACGCCTGTTTTACTGTTTAATGCTTCATTGACAACCCATTGATTCCCGATCAGTTTACCTTCGAAACAATAAGCTATTATTGTTTTTGTCTGTTTAAAGCGAAGTTCTGTCTTGTTAAACTGAAGCTCCAACACCAAAAACCAGCGGCACCCTCACAGGTTCTCAAGTTTGCCTTTATGCTTTTATTGACCTCATCCTGATATGTTCTTATCATAATGCTGCTATCTGTTTGTCAACACTATGGCACAGCAACCATATGCTTTTGTGTACCTTAAACCAGCAAAGTTTACCTAAGTGGTCTGGTGGAATGACTAATCGCTGGTGATTATTGCTCAAAATGCCCTTTGTAGTTAATGTGACGTAATATTAGACATTTTGTCTTACGATTAAACCTAAATTAAGTAAAAGTTTATTTCTGCCTCCTTGCCTGACAAATTCACCAAGTGTGACCTGATTTACAGTTTTGATGTTGAACAACAGTAGTTAGTGGTATTTCAGTGTCAATCTTATTGCTCAGATCATGTTAATGTGTCAGTAACCCCTCTGTAAATCCGCCTGTCCAGAACAATTGCGTCTGAAGAGCCTGCGGAGGGTCCATGGCAGGTGTCTGTGGTATCGGCTGCGGCTGATGAAGTCACAGCAGAGCATTGTCCCAACACTAAAGTGAGTCCAGTAGAATTGAACTCGGTGCTTATTTTGTGGTATTGTATAAATGTGCGTGTCGCAGACTAATTCATAACCCTGAATGCTTATCACCTAATGAAGATTGAGCACAGGTCATGCTCCACATAATGTAGGCACACTCAGGTTTGCATGTATCTGTGGAGAAAATAGCTTCAGTTCTTTATTTTTTGGGGTCAAAATAACCCTCTACTTTGCCTTTATGTGTAATCCACTCAGTGACATTTGCATGTTGCTATAACTGCGCTGTTGGACTGCCTTACATGTCTGCTAACATCCCTGACTTGACTCAGAGCTGTTTATCCTCTGTGTGGTTTATAACAGCTTCTCAGCTGTTTGTCTTCAGACGCCCACCGTCCACTCTCAGTCTGTGACTACACCAGCATCCGGTGTTTACAGTCCAAAATATTACTTAAATCCCCCTTTAAGTTGCATGGCTGCATTTGAGAGTGAAGCTGGTAAAAAAAAAAAAAAAAGAAAATTGCACAGCATGTTTATCAGGATGGTTAAATCAACACAGCTGCTTCCCAAAATCTCAGTATCTGTTTCCTCCTCACAACCGTATCATAGTGATAGTTATTGTTGGAACACATTATGTGTCTTTCTGGTGAGACAACTGAGGCTAGTGAGATGTTGTCATGGCAACAGATGCTGCAGCACAGGCCACTCTTTATTTATTTTATGTTATTGTCATGGAAACAAGTACAACTTTCTTGTATAAATGCCAAACAGTATCTTAACGTGGCTCGCCCTTCTGTTTGTATACAGTGGATTGAGATGGTCTTGCTTTCTCGTGTCACATTACATAAAATGATTGATTGTGGCTTAAAATGTTATATGACAGGATTCAGGTGTTATTGCAAGCCATGGTGTGAAAATCTTTCTATCAAAAGACACGCTTGATAGACTGAGATATTCCTCTTTGTGTGTGAATGATTTCAGGAAAGCAGCCTTGCTGTTTGGGTGGGCTGTGTTCCTGCTGCTAGCCTACAAGGTGTCCAAGCTGGACAGAGAATACCAGGAATACAATCCATATGAAGTCCTCAACTTGGACCCGGTAAATAGATTGCACAGAGTTCCTAATGTGTTGTTTTTTTGGGTTTTTTTCTTCATGAAGTTATATCAAGAAATACAAACCATATTTTACTCAAGGCTATGCTGCTATATTCTTTCTACACTTCTGGAGCAGTTTTCTTTCAAATGAACCTGATTGCATCTGTATAATGTATCATGTGTTGCATGCTGTGGTCAATAGTTGCTTTAACTGTATATTTTTGTTTTTCTCCAGGGTGCGTCACTGGCAGAAATTAAGAAGCAATATCGTGTACTGTTGCTGAAGTACCACCCTGACAAAGGTGGTGATGAGGCCACATTCCTAAGAATTACCAAAGCCTATGCTGCGTAAGTGTCATTTTGCTTTGGGCTTTAAACTAGACAGCAAGACTGTATTCATGGAGGATGATGGGTTGCTACATTTTTAATGAGTTGTTCTTCTACAGTCTAACCAATGATGAGTCCCGTCTGAACTGGGAAACCTACGGTAACCCGGATGGTCCAACTGGTGAGTTAAAGCTCTTTGTATTGACATATCTACTGTATTAATGATGATGAGTCACACTTGTTTGCATGAATGTGTTAAACACTAAAAGATTAATTGAAAGCATCAGCAGCTCATTTATTCTCATGATAGCTGATGTAAATCAATAAAATGATGTCTTTGTTTTTACTGTGAGTCTCCTTTATGCACGTTTATTTACTATCGATCATCTTAATACTTTAATGCAGTGGTTAGCGACTGGGCGGCCCATGGGCCAAAATTGGCCCACCGCCAATAATACTATGCCTGGCAAATTATTTTGATTTTAAAAAAACAAAACAGAAAAACCCCAACTGATTGCAAGAGTTGTGCGTCACTGCACAGAGACATGGTTTTGTTTATATTGCTGGGTTAAAAGAACATCCTGGCGCCTTTTTAAGGTCGAGCTAAGGAGGGGGAGAGAAAGAGAGACTGCTGAACGTCAGCGGGTCTGACACATCGCGCAGGTCTGTGTCAGAGCAGGGGAATGTCGGAGCAGAGACTGGCTGTTTAGCAGTGAATGTTTTTGCCACAAGCTATGGCAATATGTGCCACACAGCTCTTTTAGTTCCATCAGAGTCCCGTGTCTGCCTCACCGCTGCTGGGAAAAGTAAAGAGATCAAACCCTGAAGCTAGCAGGAGCAATTGCCTCGCCTCCGCCTCCCAAGCTTGGCTTGGAAGTAGAAGCAGGAAAGTTTATCAGCTGTTTCTGTCTGAGTTTTCAACGATGGAGGAAGTAACAGGCCAGAGCAGCACGGTTACTAAACCGTTGCAGAACTGTTGCAATTCAGAATGAGGAAAATAACTGGTTGTGTTGTTGCTGAATGCTCCTGTGGGCGCCATATTTAGTTCAGGCTTCTGCTTGTCTCACACAACGTTATCTCCGCATAAAAACAGCAGCATCCGGATATCATGTGAGAATAGTTACTAACGGATAGCCAAATCCTTACAGTACATGTCCTTAAAACGGTTAATACGTTAGTTCGGCTCAGGGAAGTATTTATTATTTAAAATGTTGATTATTTAACCATTATGTCATAAAAAAGACAGTGTGAGTGGATGATTAAAGACAGCAGCCTTATTATCACCAGGTTACTGTCTGTTTCATAACACAAACACAGTGTGGAGCCAAAACAGTGGCACAGTAATAAAAGTCTGTAGCAAATTTAATTGGTTTTAAATAATTAACTTTATTAAATTATGTTTTGCCAACCCCTGATTTCATGTGTCACTTTCTAAGATAATGCATTTACAAATCTTTTCAGTTGCATTAAGTGATTTTTATTTCCCCACATAATATGGCAAAGTGCTTGTGCAGAAAGACAGCATGCAGTGTGTGTGGACAGAACAAGAGATTTTTTTTGTATGTTGATTGAATGTTTCTTTCTAGCCACCAGCTTTGGTATTGCCCTGCCTGCCTGGATTGTTGACCAGAAGAACTCAATGCTGGTATACATTTACTGATTCAAGTCATTGTTGCTTTAACTGCTTGTGATTGTTGTATTTGAATAGCTCATATTTGAAAAAGCAACCCAAAGACCTGCTTATTTAGGACTATTCATGCTGTTGTGTCCAATTGAAATCTCGATCTCCTCTGACAGCTGGTTTTTCCTTTTGTAGGTGTTGTTGGTGTATGGACTTGCTTTCATGGTCATCCTTCCTGTTGTTGTGGTAAGTTTTTGCAATGATCTGATTTTTAACTATGGTCTTATCAGATAGAGGTCATCTTTCTCTTTACATCCATATTTCTCTGATTTATTTTCTGTGTTTCCCCCTCCAATCATCAGGGCACATGGTGGTACCGTTCAATCCGGTACAGTGGAGACCAAATCCTCATCAACACCACCCAACTCTTCATGCATTTCATGTACAAGACACCAAACATGAACATGAAGCGTGAGTTTCCTCTTGCTTCGCTGTAGCTTTCTGCATTAGAGCACACACATGTTCGATTGGATTTTGAAGATGAGAAATTGCAATGATTTCAGTTTTACAGGCTACACTACTTCAGTGGTTGCTTTTTTTTTTCTGTAATGATTCATGAAATGGGTGTTTTTGTTTTTATGATGCTTTAGGATTAACCATGGTGTTGACTGCAGCATTTGAGTTCGACCCTCGCAGCAATAAAGAAGCCACAATAAGACCCACAGACAACATTGAAGTGCCACAGGTAAAAACTTCCTTCCAGTTTTTTAACTGGTTCATTGCAGATGAAATGTGTTACTCTGTGAAGCTGAAGCATTTGAGAGCAAAGGACAGATTGTAAAGCAGTTCTAATGTTAGAACAATGGAAAATGAAATGTCTTTTCTTGAGAAAATGACCTCTTGAGGAAGGAAAGCACATTAACTCTGACCCAGCTGGATCAAATGTTCTGAGAAACAATAATTCCTCATCATTAAAGCATTTTATGTCATCTAATAGAAACAGGAAATATGGTTATTGGGGGAAAATTCCCATTTATGACTGATTTATTCTCTTTTTGTAAGACTCTGTGCTTATCAACCTAAAGACGCAAAGACTCTCTCCTTTCTCTCTTGCAGTTGATTCGTGAATTAGGAAATATCAATGTGAAGAAGAAGGAACCTCCGTTCTGTTACCCTTATAGTTTGAAGGCCAGGGTGTTGGTGCTTTCCCACCTGGCCCGCATGGAGGTGTCAGAGGAGTTGGAGGAAGGTAAGACGGAAATTTAAACAATTTAGTTTAAATAGAAGGTGGAGACTTTATTTACTTTGTTTCATTAAATGGTAAAAACAATTGGTGTAAAACCACTGATAAAAATTAAAAAAAAGAACAATAAAAACACATTGAAATCCAGATATACAGTATATATGCTGCTGATGCGCTTTTGAAAATAAAAGTTTTTAAAAGTTTCTTAAAAGACTACACGGTCTGTGGAGCTCTCAGGTAGCCAGGTAGAGCATTCCACAGCCGTGGAGCTGCTGCCTGGAAGGCTTTGATGTCTTGAGGTTTCTGGTATTTTTTGGTGACTGGAGGAGTTCTTTAAAATATTCAGGTGTGTTGCCATGTACGGATTGGAATGTGAAGAGACAGGTTTTACACTCAATCCTCACATTCAAATGGAGCCAGAGGAGGGAGTGGAGGACTGGGGCGATGTGGTCAGACTTCCGTCTCCTTGTCAGGATCCTGGCAGCCCTGTTCTGGATATTCTGGAGCCTTAGAGGTTCCTGCCAGGAATCTCGACAAGCATCACATTACAGTAATCCAGCCTGGTGGAGACAAAGGCATGGGCCAGGCTTTAAGCGTCCATCAGATAGGGGCAGGGGCAGAGTTTAGTGATATTTTTCAGATGGAAAAGTGCAATTTTAGAGTTGTTGGATATGGTGTTCAAAAGATAGGTGGGAGTCAAATTTGAGGTGGATTTCAGGTGGAACAATCTGGCCAGAAAAGAGATGTTGGTGACAGAGGAGGATTTGAGCGAATGTGGAGTGCCAATGAGAATGGCCTCGGTTTTTATGCTAGTAAGCTGGAGAAAGTAGTTGTTCATCAACGCCTTTATCTCCACCAGGCAAGTGGTGTGGCTGCAGAGGTGGGGGACGTGGGGGTCTGTCCTGAGGTAATTGAGTATCATCGGCATATAAAAAGCTAGCATAGAAAGAGATTCCATGCCCAAGGACCGACCCCTGATGACCCCACAGGTGACATAGTGGGGCCTAGATTTAGCCTCCCCCAGGGTCACATACTCAGCCCTACCTGTCGTGTAAGAGTGGAACCATCTGAGGACAGTTCCACAGACTCCAGTGTGGGGCTGTTTCTCAATTCAAAGTACGCAGAGAACATACTTGTATACTTACTAGTACGGACTTGCTGGAAGTACAAACTTCTGAGGATGGAAGGACGTGAGTACGCATATTATGCATTTGCAACGGAAGCGAACGTCATTACGTTAAAAATGTTGCTCTAAGAACAACAAACAGAACTATTTGCAGGAAAACCGACAGAAAATGAAACGAGCTGGGCTTGCAGTTGCGGTCGGTTTACTTTATTTTGAAGCTGAGGAGGAAGTGACGAGGTTTAGGAGCGAAGATGCCGGGGGGTGGGGGGGGTGTATTTATGCTATTGGCATCCATGTCGACTTTTGAAAGTTTTTTCCCCCCAACGTCATCTTTTTTTTCTGTGTTTACAAAGATACAAACAGTAGAAAAAAATCGATGATTTTAATAATTGTATTCAAAACCAGCATGATTTTAAAATTTTCACTATGTGAAGGAAGTTGGCATACATTAACAGGCTACCAGGCTGGAAAAGAATCACACATGAAGCCTCTAGTTTAGTTAAACCCACAGTGCTGTGATTAATTTATGAACCCTCTTGTCAGATGCATTGGATTTAGATGTTAATATAATGCAGTATGTCTGTCAATATCTTCAAAATATTTTTCCCTAAAGTAGCAAAAGTTGCAGAGAACTGATTCTTCAGACTTCAAATAAATATGAGCTGGCCAGAGCTCCTTTACTTTTGGCCTCTGGTTTTATTTTCAGCTTTGATTTCCATTAGGGTGAAGCAATTATTATAGAAACTTTAACAGTGCTGTCTTTTGAATTGATTTCCAGATTGAATAATGCTTCTTTGTGGCTTTAACAGGATGTAGATGGGATTTTTTTTTTCAAAATCTGTTTTGTGTGATTTTGTTCCAGATCAGAGGTTTGTGGTAAGGAAGAGTCCAGCTCTCCTCCAGGAGATGATCAATGTAGGCTGTCAGCTAACCATGATGGCCAACAGCAGAGGAGGTACACACACATTGTTGTTGCTTCAAACTACTGCTCCCCTCTCCTCTTCAATATTATCAACAACATGACACCTCTCTCCAGGTTTCCACGCTCCTCGACTGGTTACTATTGAGAACTGTATGAAGCTGACTCAGATGTTGGTTCAGGGCCTGCAGGAATCTAAGTCGCCGCTGCTGCAGCTGCCCCATTTTGAGGAGGAGCATCTCCGCTACTGCATTTCTAAGAAGGTGTGTACTAGATGTGTACACTAGGGCTTAAACTCTTATTGAGAACAAGTGGCAAGGTGGATGTACTTCACCACATTTATAAAAAAAAGTGTTGGTAAAAACATGACTGTCTTCAGGTTTGAATGATTTAATTTATCCTAATGAACATGATCTTGGTAATAGAACAAGTAAAATATTTAGAAAAGTACAAACATTACTTGAACATCTGTGAGCTGCCTTTTTGGATGAATGACATAAAATAGAGAATTAGCTTTTAACTTTAGTGTCAAAGTAAGAAATCCGACCACTTTTATTGATTTCTAAGTGGATGCCTTCAAACATGCCATAAGCTGATAATATCCTGTTTGCAACAAATATGGAGAATACTTGCAGGAAAAACCCTTCTGGAAGGAATCGCCTCACCAGAAAAGTGACTACCCTAGTTCTTATATAATAGATGATGTAATAGGCATGAATTGTTAGGTGATTAACGGGTTATAAATCCTCTCCCTGCCATCTTCATCTCGCCTTCTTTAGTATAAGGTGCGGACCCTGCAGGACCTGGTGAGTCTGAAGGACTCCGACAGACGCAACATGCTGCGTTTCCTGGGCGAGGAGAAGTATGATGAGGTCATGGCTGTGCTGGGCGGCTTCCCTCACATCACCATGGAGACCAAACTGCAGGGTGAGTCCTAAAAGAAAGACATGATTAGACGCTCTTTGTTCGGAGACCTGTGGAGCTTTGTGTGCACGTCTGTGTCCGCACCTCGCTCGTTTTCTGGACGATGGCAAAATGCTTTTATGATGTCAGTTTTTTTAACAGCTGAGTGCAGTTTGAAATGCATTCTGAAAGTCTACATATCTGAATTTGTGTCCAAAATATTGATAATAACGTTACTTTTGTGTCTTTGTCAGTCCTTGATGACGAGGACAGTAATAACATCACAGCAGGCTCAATCGTCACAGTAACCGTCACTTTAACCAGAGAGCGGATGGCAGTAAGTATTTAAATCTAAACACTGACATATTTTGACATTTCAATAATACAAGAAATTTTGTTTGTGCTTAAAGGGCATTTATTTATCCAGGTTCTTTGCATGCCCACTAGAGTGTGCTGTTGACTCTTTGATGGTTGGAAAGTATCGCTGAACTTCTTATTTATATACTCTTTGTGTAGGATATGTTTGAAAAAGAGCAGGAGTCATCACCATGTCAAGGAGAAGAGGCTGCTAACACAGAGGAAGCAGTAAGGACGGCACACAAAGAAAGCTCAGATCAGTCACAATTTAAAAATGTCGTGGTTCATGGTTTCTTTTTTGTTTTGTATAAAGCAAGCAGACACGAGTAAAGCCAAAACCAAAGTGTGGCAGAACAAAAATAAAGGGGCCAAGAAGACAGCCAAGTCCAAGAAGAAAAAATTGACCAAGAAGAAGGCCACTCCTGCTCCTGCCAAAACCAAGCAGGCTAATGGCAACGTGGCAGGAAATGTAAGAATCCTGTCTGCATTTAAGCTGCTGGAGGACTCATTTAAACACATTTAATGACCCTGCTCATATGTATTTGCAAATGTTGGTCTCTCAGGAAGTTGAAAAACAGACAACAACATCAGCACCAGCGAAGGAGGAAGAAGACGAAGGCTCAGACAAAGGCAGCGAGTCAGAAGAGGGCGAAGCCAACAAGGATTCTCCCAGTGAAAGAGACGAAGACAGCGACAAACAGAGTGACACCGAGGTCGATGAGATAGCCGGTGATGATGAAGAGGTGAGGGAACTTTTTATGGCTGCACAAGCCCGGATTGGAATGCAGATTTTTTTTTAAGTAACCCTAACCCTGAAAATACAAGTCAGGACACACTGTTTGCACTCAACCTAACCCACATCTCTCCACACCCATCAGGAGTGGGAGGCGTTGCAGCAGAGCATCCAACGGCGTGAGCGTGCACTCTTAGAAACCAAGTCAAAGATCACACATCCGGGCTACAGCCTCTACTTCCCCGAGGAGAAGCAAGAGTGGTGGTGGCTCTACATTGCGGACCGCCGAGACCAGACCCTCGTCTCCATGCCCTACCACGTCTGCACACTAAAAGACACAGAGGAGGTGAGACTGTGCTTGTTTAGGGTTCTTTGTGTTTTAATGAAAATTTTCATTTGTTAAAATGGCACAGATTCAAATGATGATATCCATCATCCCACATATTGTTAAATTACGAGGACTATTCAACCAACAGACTTACAAAATTACAATATCAACAGTTTGCATTGATATGCTGAAAATGACTCATTTGAACAATCTATAAAATATTAATATCAGCTTCTCTTCTATTCAGATTTTTGTAATTGCAGTATTACCCTCCAAGTTCTTTGTGCTGTATTAAAATACCAAGATGGTATTCTGTGGGTTGTACAATAATCCATCATACGAAGGTCTTTATAAATTAGTATCTGTACACATTGCTTGTTCCTTGTGCACTGTAACCCTTTACACATCCTGTTGCTAAGCAACCCTTTGCACTTGTCATTATTCCTTCAGAGTAGTGTGTAGGTATGTGTATTTATTTTGCACACATTCTCTAGCAACAGCACAGATTGACAGCAAGGTAAAAGCTTAATGAGAGCCCCTGTGTAAGTCTGCATGACCAGCTGTCACCGGTCCGAAAGAACGCAATCATACGAGGTGCCCCCCTTTCATGCATGATGGGGCACAGCGTCGCAATCAGCCTGTCATTTCAACAGTTTCCTGTGCTGTTTGTATTGCATGACTGCTTACGCGCTCCCTGTGTGGCAGAGGTGCTTTTATAAATGCGAAAGGGCTGCATTCATCAATAAGAAATAGCAATAAATGGCAGCCATGTTTATCGCTCATTCTCCGATCTCAGGCTGAATAATTAGCCTCATTGTGCGGATAATGAGATGTTTGCTTTATGTAATTGCACAATCTAGTAATCACAGCCAGAGGTAGCAGTGGTCTGGTATTTACAGTTGGACCCTGTCATCATGCATTGTTAATTTGTGATCACCTACCTCACTGCACCCTAGTGCCAAGAGGTAATTTGTAAGGGTGAGCTTGTTGAGTACCACCATCTTGTTTCTTTATAAGAGGGCAATTATATTTGTCATTAGAGGCAGCAGCACAGCCACAGTGTGGTATTGCAGTGTGCTTTAATGTAACAGTACAATAACTATATGAAGCAATGTTGAGCTTACAGAGCCACGTTTTGGAACAGGAAGGAGGAAATGCTAGTGCAGTATCACAATATATCTCCCAGCAGCTTTTGCTATGTTTCTTTATCGAGAAGTTAATTATTTCCTTTAATGAACAGTTAAGAACAAATACTTGTGAAATGCTTTTTTGGAAATGCAGTCCCCAAATTGAAACTCGTTGGAACAAAAATGAATGTCTGTGAACGCTGATACACAGCTGAGTAAGCCTGTGATTGTCCAAGATTTTTATAAAATGAAAGGAGCTGTAGGCCGTGTCTGTCTGTGTTGTGGCTCCAGACAAACAAGAATTGCTGGTATTGTTAGTCTTCATGAGGATTATGTCTTTCAAAGTTGCAGCAGTACTCTGGAGGTAAAGAATGGTCCATAGCTTCAACGATGGCTGTAGTGGTAGCCCTCCTAAAATGAAACAAGACAGCGTTCTGTTTGAAAAAAATGTAGCTTTGAAAAATACATGAGTAAGTTCTTCACACTTGGTACAAAGTTTATTAGTGAACTTTCTCTCTGACAATTCTCTGCAGCATTTCAGACCGTGTGAAGGAGAATAAATATCACACCCTGTAGATGGTGTCCAAGAAAGGAAAAGTTGTTTAATAACACTTATTTTTCTTGAATTCACAGGTAGCTATTTTTATAAAACACTGAGCATGATAATAAAATTACATTATAATCAAAATCAGTGTTCTGGGAGTAATCAGATTACTGTAATAATCTAATAAGATGCATCAAAATGCACTTCTGAAATACCAGAATAAAACAGCGTTTCTCCTGATTCACAGCCAGAAATGCTGTGGTGAAAAAAGAAAAGAAAAAAAAAGTTCAACTTTTTAAATGTCCTGATGAAACCATTTCATTCAGTGGAGTAGCTCTAAATATCATTCAAGTTCAGGTCTTAGAGAAGGTGTTGACGTTAATAAAACTTACAAAGAACACTGGATCCATTTTAAACCCTGATATATCAGAATATCAGAAAGTCTTTATTGTCATTGTACCCGAAGATATGCCTCGGAGATTCCTACAATGACAACATGACACTCTCAGTGAAACACCAGAGCAGGATTAAAAACTCCAGCTGCTTCTCACGAGAGAGATGCTTTCCATCTTCACTTCACCGACAGAATTTTTAAAACTCTTATTTTTGTTTGATTTTGTGATGCACGCTCTGTCCACAGATCACCTGTGTGCACGCACGTGTCTGTCTGTGTGTGTATGTGTGCGCTCATTGCAGAGGACACAGAGAGCAGCTGTATCATGTAAATCAGATCAATAACGTCAGACTGTTTAGTTTTTAGTAAAAGGACGAAGTGTAAATCTGTTCTAGAGGAAACGTGACATAACTTACTTCTGGTGAGTCGCCCAAATCGGAATTATTTTGGAGGTACATGGGTGGTGACATCACGTCCTGTTGTTGAATGTGGCGGCGCTCGTATTAGGGCTAGCTGCTAACGTGAGGGTAATATGCTGTTAAATAGTTTAAAGGTGAATATATCCACACTGGGGAATGAAAACATTTGAATCTGGCCTTATCTCAGCAAGAAAAGCTGATTTTTTAAATATTTTTTTTATTTTAATTTTATTTATAAAGCGCTTTTCATACCGAAGCAACACAAAGTGCTTTACATGATAAAAACGATTAAAAAGAAAAAAGTATAACCTTCTTACAACAGTAACAGAAATTTAAATCATACACTTCATTTTCTCTTTCACACGTAGTCATAAATGTAGACTGTCCGGCACAGAGGATTTGTTGTTACTAACAGTGAAGCACCGAGGGGAACGTATGATGACATGGGGCTGCATGAGTGCAGAGGAGGGGGTCTCTATGGATTTACAAGGATACTGGCTGACAAGATAACTCAGTCTCATATTCTAGTCTGTAAATGATCCAAAGCACATTGCTAAAAAACCCACGAGTTTGTAAAGCTATAAGATGAAAGCTTTGATCTGAGAGTATCTCATCTGACTTCAATCCAATATAACACTTTTTGTGGTTATGAATGATGTTGAGAAAAGCTATAACCTTTTATATCACTCAACTCTGCACTCCTTCAGCCTCAGCAACCAGGGAGATTTACCAGATTTTCAGCCCTGTTATGTCTCTTCTTGATAGTTCAAGTCATTATGCCGTCTGATGCCTACAAGAACAAGGAGAAGTTAAAAATCCATTGGATTGTGTACATGGATCACTCAGTGTTTCTGAGATGGTTAAAGTGAAACTCCACTGATGATCAGTTGGGTTGTTTGAAATGAACAACTCAAACAAGTCTGCTTTTAACAGCTGCAAGGAGTCGCCCATCATAGTAAACTTCAGTTGGTAGAACTACTCTGTAAAGTCAGGTTTGACGTTAGTCTGAAAGTCTGTGATTTTAGAATCTGTATGGAAAACTGAACTAAACCGTAGTTTGAGTTTTTTCTTTAGGTTTGTACCTGGATAACAAGAAAAGTATTAATGTACTTCAGTAAACTGAAATGGTACAGATGACATCCCAGAGTGGAATATTTTAGTTTTGCCAAAGACTGAACTGAACATCATGGATCTGGACAGAAGTATTTGGAACACTACATAAGTTTCCAATCTAAAAAAACTCATTGCTTCTGACTCCTTATGATAGCACACTGAGATTTCTTATGCATATTCATGGAGCCATCATTGCCCAGCAGCGTCCTGGGGCTGAGAACCCGCTCTTCACAACTCCTTTTTTTTTTTTCCCAACCCTGGGAGTCACATGACGGCTATATTTTGCATTATGGCACCACAGTACATGCCAGCAACTGGTTATCAACTCTTTGACTGTTTTGAACGCGTGCCATGGCAGACTGAGCAAAGAAATGCAAGTGGACATTTTTGGACGAGGCAAAGAAAAGAAAGAGAAAGTGACAGAACGATAGATGAGATGAGAAGCGACATTGCACTGACTGGTTGGAGAGAGCCCAGGAAACAGACAGGGTGCAAGAATTAGTCGGGTGAACTTTGGTTACGAGGCAGCAAAGCGCAAAAAATCTGCGAAAGTTCAACTTCATTTGAACTGATGGTGTGTTCGAGTTTATTTACATACTGAGTTATGAGTTGAATATTTGTTTTAGACATCGGATGTATTTTGGTGACTAGTCCAAACTTGATCAAACAACATATCAAAACAAATGAATAAATAATTGAATCTCAGTTACAAAGTATGCACTAAATTTTGTTGCATTATGTTGGTTTAAAAAAAAAAAGAAAAGAAAAAAAGAACTTTGAAAATTTGTTCAGGTTACATAAAGGAATATGCTTGTGTTTTCCAGGTGGAGCTAAAATTTCCTGCCCCTTCCAAAACCGGCAACTACCAGTACTCTGTTATCCTCCGTTCTGATTCCTACCTGGGACTGGACCAGATCAAACCACTTAAGGTGACAATAAATGTGTTTTTTATATGATTTGAAAGTGTGTTTTTTTTTTTTTTTCTCCAACTGGTGCGGCGCTCTTTTCAATGTCGGGTATTTGCCTGAAAACATACGTCTTTGACTTACAACATGAGGAAATAGGTGGTTCTGTGCAGTTTTATTATTGTATTGTAAAATGACATTAAGTCAAACTCGTGTCATGAGCGCTTTGAAGTCTACCTACTATTAGCCAAGAGTTGCCAGTTGCAAAGATGGTTCTGTGATACTCGCTGCAGAGGCAACTGAACAAAAATTCCAGTTTATAGTTCTTTACAAAGTACTCTACAATGACAACATTCACAGTGGGGCACCTTTAATTCAGCATGTTTTGACGGTGAAAGTCGTGACGCGCCAGTTCTCCGCAGTTAAAACGTGCTTCTTGTGTTTTCTTAGCTGGAAGTCCACGAGGCCAAGGCCATGCTGGACAACCACCCACAGTGGGACATCCCCGACACGGAGGAGGAGGACGAGGAGCAGGAAGACAGCGACGGCATCGAGGAAAGTGACGACGATGACGAGGACAACGACTGAATGCGTTAGACGCACACACTCAGCCCTCCCGCCTTCCCACCCCCACCCCACCCCCCTCGCTCAAACTGGCCACCTATCCACTAGTGATGAGGAGCAGCGAAGCCGTGCCTGCCACAAACCGAAACAAACACACAATAAAATCACCGGGGACAGTTTCTACACTCAGAGCCCTCCACCATCCCACCTTTACAATATCATAAACTGTGACTCCTCCCCCACCCCCACCCCCCACTCCCACTTTCCCTTTTCTACAGAGACTTTTCATTCACTTTCCGCTGCTGGTGGAAAAGGATTCTGTGAATACTAACAGGCTTGGGTTTGTGTGTGTGTGTGTGTGTGTGTGGGTGTGCATGTGAGTGTGTGTATGATGTGTAATGTAGTATGTCTTTGTACAGGTATGAAAGATGGACACACTGTGGACTGGAGGACCTATTATTATGATATGGGCTCTTTTGTTTTTTTTTTGTTTTGTTTTTTTATTGATTGGGAGAGTGGATGTAAAACGGCTAATTCCATTTCCAAGATTAACACAAACAACTGACCTCCGTTTGGAAATCATGCCATCACTATTGCTCCTGCTTTGACAAAATTACTCGGCGCCAATATTTTCCACACCAATGATACTTTCTATTGTACACTTAATCTGCACAAGTTTGAGCTTTAGCCCTCTTCTTTTCGAAAGTTCGGAGTCAACTTTTTGGGATGGTTTCTTCTCCCTCTCATGGGGGCACAGATTTTGTTTTATTCTTTTTTTTAAAATTTCCTTTCCTTTCATCTTTCCACTGTTACACCTGCCTTTCACGTGTACTTCCTGTATGTTGAAGGAAATGTCTAGGTGAGAGGTGATAATTACAAAGAGGTCCCATTAATGATGCCTGTTCTGCCCCTGTGACTTCAAGACAACCAGTGGTGGATTGATGACATGAATTGAGACCTCAGGTGTCGCTGGGGGGGAACAAGAAAACTTGCAGTGTTAAAATATGATTGACTTGTGAGTACTCTTCATATAATACATAAAATCTGAGTCTTCAGTCTTTTTTTAAGAGGCTAAGATTCATTTATCTGCTTTTTTTTTCTTCTTTTATTTTGAAACAATTGTAGCACATTCCAGTGTATACTCATTGTCCAAAAAGGCCTTATGAATACAACTGAAATACTACAACACACAAGTCCTTGGGTGCAATGCACCAGTGGTTGCTTGGAGAGCAGATAAAAAAAAAAAAAAAAAACTAAGAAAAAAAAAAAAGGGTGGGGGGGTTGTTTTTTTTGGGTAAAAACTAAAGTGTTTGCTTCCATTTAGAGTTTGTGTCTTCATAGTAATCTATAGCTTCTCAGTCTTGGGGATACATATCATTCATCTTGCCATCAGAAAAACCTTCAGTGAAAACAGTCATTTTGCAGTTTTATGTGAAAATTGACTGTGTTTTCGGGATTTAAGTAATTGATCCCTGCCAAACACGACACTTGCAATCTGAGAACTGTCCTGAACAAAGACCCGGTGAAAGTAAGTTGTTGTGTGAGACTAAGCGTACTTTCTTGAGCACCTTTTCTTCTTAATCATCATCAGAACAGGCTTAATTTTTGTGATGGAAATGAATTTTTCCATCAAGGGAATGCAAAGCTGTTCTTGCTAAGCAAAAAACCTTACCTCCCTTACATTTAACGTCTTTTTTTTTCTTTTTTTTGTCTCATTAAGAAGTAGTTATAAATGTAACACAAGTCTTGTTTTGTTGCATTCTAACCTTGATTTTTACATGTGTTAGATTATGGGGGGGGAAGAAAATCGGGGCTTCCTCGTGTAGCTCTGTGGGCTCTCACTGTGTTAACGACTCTGTAGTTTGAGATTTTACATGAAATGCGTAACCTTTCACAATGAATATCCGTATGGTTAATTTTCTTACAGCGCATACTCGTGTGTAATTTTAGTGGGAGAGATGGAATTTCCAATATTCGAGGGCATGCTCTCCCATCAACGCGCACACACTCATTTAAACTATACCCTCCTGTACCTGTTCGGAGCAGGTGTATGCTAACGTTAACATTGTATTCTGAGTATTATCGCTCTGCAATAGAATGTAGCATCAGTGATTTAATGCTGTGTGGGGAAAAAAAGAAATAACTGCAGTGAGGTTAGGATACAACACCATCTCTCCCATGACAGACCTTATCCAGGTGATTGGCCAGCAGGCCGCCTCAGTTTGGACAAGCAACTACCCAAAATGACTATCGATCTGCCACTTTTGTTTACAAAGGAACTGTCATTGTAAATGGAAAAAATATATTATTTGTATTTAAAATCATTTCAAATAAAAAACTTTTAAATGAGATGGTTTACTTTGTTTTCACTCTATTGCATATGGTTGACAGCCTGAGTCACTTATTGACTTATTACAATCAAAGTGGTCATCTAATGTCAAAAGTAAAACAAACATTGTAAAAATAGTTATTTAGTTTGGATGATACCACATTGTGTGGCTTGAATTACTGCTTCTATTTGAGGAGGAAAAAAAACAAGCTTTCAGCCAAATCTTAAGATTGATCTTTTCTGCAGCATTCTTGGCAGTTTAACTTTGCACTCACTTGGGCATCTGTGATTTACACCGGTAAAGGTCAGCTTACATTAATTATCAAATTTTTTTTTGATTATCAATTTTTTGGAGTGGCAACCGGCCATATTTTAGGGTTGCCTCGTTTCCAAGCCCTAACAGCTTTTTTGCAATTCTTGTGAATTTACTCCATTTACGCTCAACAACGCCTACTTTAAGATGGATCCTGTATATCTAATGTATTGTTGATGAATTCTGTGTTATGTCTAACATTTACAGGCTAGGGTTTGTGTTTTTACTGTGGCCCTATGTTGGGCAGTTAGAGGAAATGGTGGCTCAACAGTTTTCACCTGTGCAGGTGTGGGAATTCCCTGACAGTCTGTTTTGCAAATTTAGGGTCAGTTTGCCAAGTTAACAAAATTATCTGTCAAATATCCTCTTTAAATAATAACTGAATGCCTTTCTAATGGTCAATATGTAGCCAAATGTAACAACCCAGACAAGGAAATGAATGTTAGATTGTCTCAAACTCTAATAAAAATGTGCCATATGGGGCCAATTGTTATGCAGCACTTCAGTTAAGGAGTTTTTTTTTTAAATATATATATATATATATATATATATATAAGGGGGATGAACCTTTTCAGTTTGAGAGCTCTTGTTTTATTCATACAGTCGCCTCTCCTTTCTGAAGCAGCGGAGATAAATGAGCTGCTTTTAAACCAGATAAGAAAATAATTCTAACCCAAACCCCCCCATTTCCCACTCCTTTACACTCCCTTCCTAAGTTGCGCCATTTCAACTTGCGTCAAAGATTTCCGGACAGTGTTTTCGGGACGGTGAGACTGCGGCTTCGCCTCGCGCGCCTGCAGAGACTCCAGACCAGAACATTTGGCAAGCTGTTAATACGGTACTCGCGCGCGCTTCCCTGCCGCATCTGCAGAGGTGGAACCCGGGCTCGTCCGGAGCTGGAGTCCGCCCTCTGCTTCTGCGGCTCCTGCTGCTCCATGCTCGGGCTTGTGGATGTGGATTCCCACCGATGAAACGACCACTTGAAGATAGGTAAATACACCTGCCATAGAGGCGATCAATGAGCAACCTTTAGTAAATACAAATGAAATGCTTAGAATATAAAATGATTCAATAAGCTTCGAGTCTAATCTGAAATGTCAGAATAGACTTTTAACAGTGAATTTTACAGATATGCTCTGACTTGTGTGTGTGTGTACTGACAGGCCAGGCCATTAAACATACCAATACATAAACTCATCACTGTCCACATGCAATGTTGCAATATTCATTTTATTCCCATGGCTTTGCTTGCATTGTTTGTCTGCAGACATTTAGCTAACCCTCCAAAACATATAGCCTAATAATTTGCTGAACACTTTGTGTGAGTGTGTAAGTTGAGTTTCTAACTAATGACTTGCTCATTTGGAAATAATGCAAATCCAGCTATGAAATGAAAATCCCTAAAGCACCTGTCCCCCTGCTAACATATCAGCAGGAAGTTTTACTTTTGTCCATGAGCTTGATATGGGGTTGGTGCATTCAAAATAGACCCACAAAAAATCTGCCCTTCATCAGCCCTTATGGGTGAAAGTATACAATTCCCTTTTTTAGAATGACAATTACTGTAGTGCGCCTTAGTGTAGTATACAAATGACTTAGAGGGGTTTCCCCTTATTTTGATAAAGAATTTGGGAACTGATTATAATAGCACGCCATTAAAACTAAGTGAAGAGTTTTTTACATCACATACTGAAGTATGGCGTCATGCAGTCAGATGAAGGTCAGTATTCACAATGAGAAGGCAGTTAACACTGAACAGCTTGCTGGGTATGCCTCTCCTGCATGTTGCGCCTTGAATATTCTCTGATCTTTGAATATGTTGGATCTAGATGCTCCTGACAGGATGTCAGTGTCAAATGTTAGCAGTAGATTAATTGATTTGAAATGATTTGTGAAAAAAAAGCTGTTGATCGAATGACAAAGTGCAACTAATGATGCTCAAAAGCAAAACATTTTTACATTTCAGATTCAGAAAAGTTCATGTTTTCAGTTTAATTTAGTACGTATACAAATACAAATATGAATACAATGTGGATATCTTATTTTAAAACGTGCTCACATGTCCCTTTCCATATGCCACACTGACTGAAATGATGATAATTGTTTGATATCAGCACCTGCAAGTAACAACGTACCACATTATTAATGTCCAGAACATCTTTATTCAAATCTATTTTTGTGGTTATCTTGGGCTGATTTCTGCTAAAAGAATGCAAACTATGATGTCTATGATAGAAAGGTACAAAATGTGGAACAATCAGGTCTATGTACGAAGTTACACACCACTGAGAAAATATCTCTTTCAAGCCTTTCTGGTGCTTTTTCCATTTCAACATGTTCCTCAGAACTATATGTTTGAAATTATATCTTTAAAAAAAAGTTGATTCTGTGTCTTCTTCTCTTATGGGAAATAGAGCCTGAAGATATTAATAGAAACATCCCCTGTGTGTGTGAGTGTGTGTGTTTTGGAGCATGTGCAGACATGCTCTGGGTTGCACTATGTTTTCATCAAATATGTTTTTCTTTACTCTTGTTTGACTGTGCAGAGTGTGTGTGTGTGTGTGTGGGTGTGTGTTCAGGATGAATGTTTGATGTTCCAGATTTTTTGGTAAATGGGAATTTTTGAGGTGGGACCAATCTTATATTTCATCTTCATCATGATCTAATCTGACGGGTCGTTTCTGAATAGTGTTTTATCTCCGTTTGACTTTTTTCCCTTCACTGCTTTTTTGCCCCCCCACACCGTCTTTGATATTTTATTCATTATCACTTTTTGGAGAAAAAAAAAAGTTTTTTTCTATCTGCATTATTATTAATGTTGTTATTGCCCCTATTGGCACTTGGACCTCTTCTCTTACATTGTCCC
>JBBBVU010000024.1:11074422-11092028 GCA_037177055.1 Atherinosoma microstoma | reverse complement strand
CTGAGATGACATTGTCGTGAATTGGCGCTATACAAATAAAGATGAATTGAATTGAATTGAATTGAATTGAATTGAATCTTTTGTTAAAACTCAGCCTTTGGTACATGGCGTGTATGGTCATCTCATTAAGCTACAGGTATACCCAGCTGGTGTGATGGATTCATGAAGTCTGGCTCATGCATTTCAACTTCTTATTTTCCGATTTTCCGCTTGGCTCCTCACAGAATCAATCCACATGCCGTTCCTAATTACCTCAGCATGAGCATTTTAATTCAGCCCTTGAATCCATTGAGACTAACACTGGTTCTTTGAGTCTCTGGCAAAAAATATAATAGCCAAGTTGTTCCACAGCGCTTAACAATGCAGTTTCACAATGAAAGCTTAAAAACTGTTCCATCATTATGTTTGACTTTCATATTTCTTTAGTTTTAAGGTGATAGGAACTTATGTGTTGACCTATAGGTTCCACATTCACATCCCCAACCATGCTATGAGGTTCCACATGTTATTGCGTATCGACATCCTTCACCTGTGGTATCATGCTACATGATGACACTGTTGCTCACTGTTGATTTAATCACACATATAGGGGTGGAGATTAGGCTGCTGGCTCTGATACAAAAGAACCCAGGATCAAGGCCCATCTGTTTTCTACTTCTACTCAGCTCCAAAGTGGACAGCTGAACTTAATACTTGGACATAGATCTTTCACAGCTGTGATGCTGCATTTAAGTTTGGTGTGTCCCTAAATGATTCTACCTTCTCTTGATTTCATTAATTCTTGGAAAATTAAGTAAATTGTTTGACAAGTCTGACACATGGAAGCTTCATGCCGAGCCCGTGTTACTGGCTCAGGTTTGTCTTGAATAGAAGTTTCATCCAAGTCATGGATTCATGATTTCTGACCCAATCAAAACAAAAACACGTGTTTTTCTGAATTACATTTAAATGGATCATAAAACGTTTCCTAATTGACTTCACTTTTCATAGAGAGTGACTACCTCGAACTTTTATAAAAAAGTCTAGTTCACACTATTGTAAACTATTGTAAGCGTAAATAACAGCACATTTTAACATTTTAACATTTAAAATGGATTAAATTATCAAATCATACAGAAATACCAGAGAAATGCTTGGATGGACTTCCAACTGGACTACTGATAAAAAATATAGATTTTTTCCATATTGAAGGATATTTTCCTTCTCTCTATTTTTCCTCCCTGCATTGTCGTATGACTATGTTTCATTACAATGTGTTCATTTTGAAATATCTTCACTAATTATAATGAGCAATTTGTTTAAGCTAATTTTGTGACAGAATTAATGATATTTTGTGATAGTAAGGCATTCCTCTTGTCTTTGTCAAACTGCACTTGCTGATAATCCATAAAGCCTTTGCAATAAGAAGTCTTTGTCTGAGCATAAGCTCTATAATTAATATTTTTTGGGGATAAGACAATGCTTTAGAGCTTCTCGTAAATCTTCATTGGTGGAAATCAAAATTTAGCCTTGAAGAGGGAAGAAGGAGCTAAAATTGAAAGGGTGTATTTGCCCTAAATCTGAAGGTGATAAATAAAGCCAAGCCCTTGGAAAACTGTAAATACTTATCAACAATGAATAAGATCTGCTTGCAGCTTGGTGTTGAAACAAATTCCCACTCTTCCCCTCCACACTT
Organism: Atherinosoma microstoma; assembly: GCA_037177055.1. Lineage (NCBI taxonomy): Eukaryota > Metazoa > Chordata > Actinopteri > Atheriniformes > Atherinidae > Atherinosoma > Atherinosoma microstoma. The sequence continues at coordinate 11,090,353 of JBBBVU010000024.1, read as the reverse complement.
GCTTTTGTTCCATCTTAAGCCTAGTTAGTTAACTTTAATCAGTAAATCCAGCACCCTGGAGGCCAAATTTCATTTACTTTACAGCACAAAAGATACATTGTCCTTAATACTTTTATCATTAATAAAGCCATATTCTCCTATTAGCCTCCACACACTGGTATAATCGCTCAGCCACCTCCCTAGATTTATTTCTGTCTTTTATAATGCTTCTTCCGCTCTTCCCGTCTGCTTCTTTCATGCTTCCTCTGTCCTTCAGTCTGCCTGATTTTCTAAGCTCATTCTTGTATGAGTGTTAAAGGGTATTTAATTAATTTCTAGAAATCTTGATGAATGCTAAAAAATGGAATGGCAGAGTTTCATCAAAAGTGTGTTTTTTCTGTTCATGCAGTGTGATGTATCTCAGCCTCCCCTGGTGGGCTGTTAGGGAATGAGACTCCGGGGAGGCCGGGATCTCAAATCTGACTCCCACCTGGATGCGGCCCCTCCTCCATCTGCCATCACCTGGCTGCCTCCTGGCATACTCGGCGAGGGTGTACGACTGCGTCTGCGCCTGGATCGCCGCGACCACCGGGGGCGGGACTGCTGGCATCTGGTCAACTTGGAGGCAGAGTCTGAGCCGGTTGGGGAAAGACTGAGAAGCCGGGATCCTGACACTTGCACACAAAGTAGGATTCAATCCCGACATTATAGTTGATAGAATGGAGCGAAAAATCTCATGTATTTCTGATGAGGCGAGGTATAACGCTGTAGAAAATATAAGTTCTGCATAGTACAGCAGTACTACGTCTTTAGGAGGAAATAAAGCCACTGAAGACACATTTTTTCTAAAATGTGCAGTCTGTTGTGTCTTATGGAACACGTGTATTGATGTGAGTTTGTTTCATTTCTCTGTTTTCATCCTTTTGACCCACAGCGAATGAAGAGCAGCTCTTCTTACCCTCTCTTTCTTCTGAAATGTTAAGAGGGCACTCATTGGAGATAAGGAGAGGGATTGTGTGTGTGTGTGTGTGTGTGTGTGTGTGTGTGTGTGTGTGTGTGTGTGTGTGCGCGTAAGAGACATGGAGTGCATGAGCTTGCCTATTTAATGCACGCATTGTTGTCTTGTATGCGTTTATTTATTCCCACCTTATCACATGAGTCTGGTGCAGTATCCGATTTCACTGTCTGTTACCATGGTGACACCCTGCCTGAGCTGTAAATAAATATTCGGGGGGGGGGGGGGGTTCATTGTTATATTGATTAGAGAGCAAAAACATCACACACACACACGTTCACTCACACACTTGCAGACACACTAACCAATTCTGGATTCAAGTAGGTAATTTACACAAGAAATCCACTCACATTTTAAATTATATGCATCTATTTTGGTATATTTTTGACCCTGGCAGTTGATTGGACTGTTTGGCTTGTTTTGCGTGTAGGTGTGCAGTTTAGCAAGGCATTAGCATAACTCACTTCATTGCGGTCTCCCCTCTCCATAAGTGGAAACAGATATAAATCTGCCTCCCCTGAAGCTAGTGATTAAGTTATGCTAATCACTGCTGATTGTTGCTGCATTACTAAGGCTGTAACACCAGCAGCTTTCAAACACACAGCTTCCAAAAGGAGGCAACGTCCCCTTAGTTGGAAAATAAAATCAGGCGTAAGGGTTCAGTGACCACTTAATTGCTTAATTAGCTGTAAACAAATTAGACTTTGGTCCCAAATGCATTGTGTTAGATTGCAGTGCAATGGTGCAAAAACTAGTGTTGTCTCTCAGTGTTAATGGCCCCCCCCACCTCTTATATCCCATTCTTTTTAAGTAAGAGATGATCATCTGTTCTCTCTCAGTCTGTCTCTATGTGTAATGTGACACGCTGTAATGGGACAGGACTGATTGAGGAGGGACATCAGGATTAATCTCACTGTGTAATTACTTTTATGATTCATGGACCCCACTCTACACACACACACACACACACACGCCTCCAACCATCACATTCGGTACAGATTTAGCTAGTGAACGTTGCCAGCATTCAGTATTATAGGCTGTCTTGACCTCGCTGTTTATTGGCACTTTTTTTATGTAAAGACCCGTGGTAATGACATGCCACAATTTGTCTGGTCTGTCACTTTCCGTATTTGTGAGCAACTGCTTTACAACTGAATCCTGACAAATCTCTTTTTCACTCAGCAGGATATGTGAGTAAGGGCACGACTGCGTTTGATCCTCTCTTACAGAGGTTAACCTGATTTTGATTGAGTCTTAAAACCTACCAGTTTGGCTTTGAATGGTAACCTGAGCGGAACTAATCGATATATGGTGAGAGGGGGAATCCTGACACTTGTAGCCTATAAGACCAAATAAGCAATCTGGAGCCTTGTTTTTTTTTTTTTTTCGCAACTCTGTCGGGGGAATCCATGCATCTCTGCCTTTGGCTGCTTATTTTTCTTTCCGTGTTTGGTTTCTTGTATTATAGATAAAAACAAAAGCAGCTTGCTGTAGCTGGCACAAAGTCAGAAGAGGTCTAGAAATAAAAAAAGACAAGGGTGAGCTCTGACCCAAAATGAAAGCAGCAGAGTAATCCTGGCGAGCTTCTGCTTTAACCTTTTGTTGTTTTCAGGAAAATTGATCTGATCCCTGAAGTCTGTGCAAGACATTTTTAAGAGTTAAAGTAAAACTGAAAGATTACATTTCTTCAGATTTCTTCACTCTTTGTGCAGAAATACAAATTCCATCAGGAAAAGTTCAAAATTACAGTTTGTAAAGCAAGTGTTTGTAGCACATCATAGAATAGCTTGAATCATACGGCCTTTTTTAAACCCCCCCTCAAAAAAAAAGCATGCAGGAAAAACCCTGAGCTGCAGCAACTGTAATTATATTACAGCCCCACACACACTCAGCGACAGACATCGCTTTGAGCTCAGCATGTCTGCCGGCTGCCACGGGATGTTAGAGGCGTGTTGCTATGACGACTGTAAAGGGACACACAGGAAGAGGGGGTTAGGGTAGTAGAGAAGAGGAGGAGAAAGAGGGGGTTGGGTCGGAGGAAAGTGGTCGGAGATTGAGGAAGACAGACGGGCTCGCAGAGTTGCCGGCGTTCTGACAGAGTGTAGCAGCAGCGACCGGTAGCTGGAGCAAGCAGAGCTGTCACAGGAGTATCCGGAAACCCACTGCTGGACTGAAGCATCACACACAGTCACAAATAAGCAGACAGCTGTGTGCATGGTAGGTAATGCTAATTTGGGGTAATTTTGAAGCTTTTCTTTTATGTGTTCAAGAGTGAGAAAGGAGACATAAGGCACTATACATCTTCACACGGTCAGTTTATGCTCCTGTTTTCCTGTTATTTTTGGCAGGAACAAATAGTTTGCTATCTAAAAAAACATATTTTACTCTTTAATCATGTCATTATGCACTTAAATCAAGTTAGATTAGTGTATTTGTAAAGAAATGAAAGATTGTCATGTAAATGCTAGACTGCCCAGCCTCAATGGAAGCACAGTCGATTAACATTTGGCTTCATATTCACAGATTACTCATTATGTTGCATCAGTGAAATAACATAGACTGAGTGGGCTGAGAAAGACCTGTATTGTGAAGAGTGATGGCCCTTTGAACGAGTAGCACTGAGACAAACCCTTGAAACTACTGTTGTGTGTGTGACAGCATACTTCATTGATTGTTTGATTGTGTGGGTGTTGTGGGTTTTTGCGCTTTGCTTTCATTTCCTCTGTATGTGTATGTGTGTGTGTGTGTGTGTGCGTGCATCTGTGGGGCTTTGTCTCTCTCTTGCAGTGCTGTAATGATATTTATTGCAATCTTTGCAGCTGTAGAGGGGGAGGGGTGTGGCTGAGTACAAAGCTGTATGTGGCTTTGTTTCTACTATTTTCTATCATTTCTCTGTGTGTATGTGTATGAAAAAGAGAGAGAGAGAGTGTGTGGAAGGGGTAGTTTCACATGTATATCTAAGTTTCCGCTCCAGTTTGGAGCTGAAGCAGTGTCGAGTGCTTTTAAAGCGCTGTCACTTCCTACTTTTGGTTTATGTTTGAGACTTTTTTTTGGTCTGTCACAGGTCTGATGAGTACCTTGTCTGCCAGCTCAGAGATGCAGACTTCCACTCTCGGCCCTCAGTACACAGTTGGGCCTCAGGGTAAAGTACCTGGCAGGAAGAGAGGACGGCCTCCTATCCGTAAACTGGAGTTCCAGAGCCACTACATCGAGCCACTGTCGTCCCTCAAGGTCCCAAAGAAGAGAGGCAGAAAACCCGGTTTTAAGGTCAGTCAGCCATTGTTTAATTTTCATTTTAATCATTGGAATGACCTTTTCTTTGACTTGAGAGTCAAACATTGTGTACACAGGTTGTGTATTGAAAACACCACAGTGGTTGTCAACTTGTATGTCTAGACAGGATATAGCCATTACATGCTCACAGCCAAGCTAACCGCTGCTTGGACCAGGGCCACCAGAAGAGCTCATTTTAAACACTTAAATAAAGTTATTTGTAGTTATTCATAATTGCATTTTGTCTTATCCTAGCAGATGGTATGAATATTTTCTAATTTTGTACTTGAGGATTTATGCCAATTTTGGATCCAATTGCATGTTTTTTTCTAATTCTAAATGACCTAAGTGATGAGATTATTGGCTGTTTTTATTTTTAAAAATGTCTAAACACAGAAGCAAAAAGCACCACATTAGCTGGTTTAAGGGTACTTGAAGTAGTGTAAAGGCACTGAAGCAATTTCACTTTTCTCATAGGGTGCTTAGCAAACTACAGAAGATGTCATCATAAACACACCTTCAACCCAGACAATAACAGCCCACCCTCACATATCTGCTGAAAAAGCTTTATTAACTCACCCTGGAGCACTTGTTTGGATTTGAAGCAGATTGGACTTTACACTGACTCACTATCCCATTTTGCGGTACAAAGTTGTTTTACATGAGGGTAAGGCCTTTCGCTAGCTGTTTAGAAAGCCACCTTTGGCAGAGAGCGCTGCAACATAATACAAAGTGATTTTGTAATTCGTATGTCATGTTGATGTCTTTGTTACAAAGAGTTACGAAGATGCAACATCACATCACAGTCGTTATATCTTCATAAATGTTGTACTTTTGTATGTGCGTATACATATATATATATTTAAAATGTACTTACTGAAAATGCTAATTGTTGGGTAACTGTCATGCAAGGAAAAAAAAACATTTGCATAATAAAAATGTTATACCTTTCACAGGATATGAAAGTGTATTTAATGACTAGAGCAAAAAGAATATTCTCAGACACAAAAGTTCTCACTGACAAATCACTGTTAACTTTTACTGGCACTGGTGCCTTTCCTTTGTCATTAGTAATGATATAAAGAAAGATATTGGCACACTTTTTGCTGTATTGACCTATTTTTTACTTGAATGTAAAACTCACAGGAAATTTGGGGCTATCACATGCAGGTCAGTGCATGTTTTATATAAAAATACTCTCATCTGTATAGTTGTTTCTATTTGCAGTATAGAACTGAAGTAAACTAATAACACTGATGAGTTTCACCAACACCTCAAAATTCCACGTTTCCTCTTTATTTCTAATGAAAATAATGTGTTTGCTAACACAGTGTGCTCTATGCCAGCAGTTAGCTTAAACTTAAGACTGCTTGTTCAAATAATGATTGAATTTCTTTCTATTCAATATAATTTCCCTTGTGTAAAGAAAACTACAGATCTACCATGCTTTTGTACACGTCTGCTTGTGTGCAGCTGAAGCCCAGGATGGTAATGTCCCCACTTACCAATTCACCTGCCAGCAGCACACCAGAGCCTGAGTTGGGCTCCATCCCACAGGACGCTGCCATCATCCCCCACTCTGCCACACCACAGGTCCTAACAGGTAAAAGGACAAATTAGTACTTTTCTTAACATTTGTTGGCTTTTCTATTTAGTAACATAGTCCTAAATTATATTAATAGTTTAGTGTAAAGAAGGAAGGAAACGGCAAATGGGTGTGAGGCTGGAGAAGTAGTGAGTTTATTCAGATTGCAAAATATCCTTCACCTCGCACTTAATATTTTTTTGCACTCTTTATACACCCACACTATGCAGTGGTGGTGGGATTGTGATGAAAATTGTATCCTTCCTTCCTCTTTTTTTGTTTCTATATCAAACATTTTCCACCACTTGCTTCCCTGTTTTGACTGTGACTTTAATTCAGGACTGAAATACACATGTCTGTCTTCACAAGACATCTGTCTTCTTTGATCCCTACATACATCACTGCCCGGTTGTCTGCTTGTACATGCAAAACACTGACTACACAATGAAAGTTTAATCAAATCACATTAAATCAGAAACACCACAAGTGGCTACAGATTTACTGTGTCTATTTACAAGCTTTTAAGATCAAAACTTAACACCTTCAAACACAATAAACTCCACATTACATTTTAATTCTCCCATCTTGCTTCCCTTGGCTCTGCAGAAAGTGAAATTTCTGAAATTATTTCACAAAAAAGAGAACATTGATTTCACACAGGCATTCAGCCTTTCATGTTTTTTTCTTTTTTTTTACCCTAATGGCCTCTACTGTTCTGAATAATCAAATATTTTAAGACAGCCTTTTGTGTATTTGATGTTGAAGTGGGACTCTCATGTGTCACGGACCAACCATTTGCTCTTTGTTCTTGCAAATCCCGAAAAGCGTTTGATGTCAGAGCATAAATGTACACGCGGATGTAGGCGCACACTTAAAGCAGTGTGCTCCCTGTGGTGACACCCAGACAGATATGTAAATATTTCCTATGATGAAAAAAAGAAGTATTTTGAAAATAGTCACTGTATTTTCACTTATATATTTTTCAGCATACAGCCGAATCTATGAGCTTTTTCTCTGGAACACTTCCTTTATTTATTGATTGATCTAAAACTGTATTATCTATTCATCAGTTGTGGTATAACATGGTTTATCTAAGAATATTTGAAATGTAAAGATGGAAGAAAACTGTTGAAAATAATACTGCTTAGGAATATAAAGCATGTTGATATATTATAACTAACAAAAATACCAATGGAGATCTCTACGACTGAAATATGAGCAATTTACTGAATGATATGAAGGCAGTGCTGCTCTGTGTGTGTATTTAATAGTGTCTTTGTGTCCGTACACAGTCTTCCACTTCCACACGTGCCGATGTTATCACATAATTGTTTTTTCAGAATACAATAGAATACATTTAACCTTTGCCTGAGCTCAATGTTGAGAGAATCAAAAAGCGTCTCTGTGTAAATCTGTCACCAGGTGAATCCAGAACTGCCTGGCCCAGGCAGAACCACAAAACATCGGCATTACTGACAAGCTGAAAAATAGTTGGCACAAAGGGAACATATTCACATGAATTACTGTCTACCCTTCTTCCATATTACATGCTGAGGGGGCTTTAATTCAGCTTACTTGAAGATTAGCCGTGTATCTTTTCATACTTGCTATTTAAAAGGCTTGAAAGGTGTAACTGCTGCTGTTTAATATTGTGCATGCAGCCCTGCAGGTGTTATTCTGGTCCAAAAGCAAATTGAAACACTCCTTGCAAATTTCTTACAGCCATACAGCAAACAATGATTTTTTGTGTTATATGAGTCACATGCATTCCTGGTTTTGCTCCTAATATCCAGTTTGGAATAAAGAGACACTTAGCAGCTTTTAAAAGCTGTATTTTGGCAAAGTGGTGCTTTGAACTGCAGCTCCATCTGCAAAAGAATCGGGATGCTGTGCAACATGTAGACAGAATGCAATGATTTACAATTCAAATAATTAATTGAAAGCAGTACAAAGACATATGTAGATTTTGTCTTGAAGTAGCATCACAAGTTGCCATGCGAGGGGGTTGGAGTGAACAGCATAACTGCTGTGAAACCACTTAGTATGTCCTTGAGTTTTAGGGTTAATTAAACCAGATAACAAATACCAAAATCTCAGTATCCTGAATGTGCTAGTCTCTACAGCTAGGGCTTGGTAATCTATGGCATGACAATCATTTAGCATAGCGTGTTAAGAATTTACAATCAGTGCGTGAAGATGATATATTGCATTGTTTTATTTTCTGTAAAGTGGGGTGTTTGTGTTGTAATTGCTCCAACCTCTAAAAAAAGGTCTATCCATATCTGGCATCTGCAAGCAAAAAAAGCAAAAAAAAGTCTTTTTTTTGTTTAATATGACCCCTTAATATAACTGGCAACCTGTCCAACCAAGGGGTACCTGATAGAAGCTGGTATTAGCTCTACCCCCCCCTTCAAGCAGTGCTGTAGTACTGCTGCAATGAACAGGCTGCATTAATCCAATTTAAGAGTCCTCACTCAGGAACCCCATATTAGATATTCAAAATCGGATTTCTGTTTCCACACAGCCCTAAAAAAAAAATGGACCCAAGTCAGTTAATCCTGATGATGTGAACATAGCTTTTGTTGTATATTTTGTTTTGTTTGACTGAATATCATTCTTAGACATAGAGAGATGTATTTGTGCCGTATTTCATTGCAATTCATTTGTGGCAATGATCCACTGAGAACTGTGGGCAAGATAAAATGTCAGCCATTCAAAAATAGGGGCGGGGGGGTTAAAGAATTTCTGTTTTTGTTGAAAAGAAAGAAAAATAAATTCCTGATAATACTTCCAACAATAACACTGCTTCCTGTCCTTCCTCCACCAGCAGAGACACCATTGCCGGGTGACTTCATATGTGACCCTCCTGTGGACTCAAAGCGCTACGCCGTAGATCCCAGTGACTCAGCCTTCAACGTCATGTCCTCACATTACCAAACTAAGCACTCTTATGGTTACCGTAGCAGCAGTTGCTCTGCTCCATTAGCTGTATGCAGACAAGCATCAAGCCCTGCGAGTTTCCAGGATGGAAACAGAAATGGTGAGGCTGCATATAGTTGCCTAATACATACTAGAAATGCTCTATTAAGAAATAAATAAATAAATTCCCAGTATTTTTTATGATTTAGCAATAGTTACAATATTTCTTTTATGCAAACATTTCTGTCAAAAGGTCACGCTGATTTCAAAAGCAGGCTCAGGACCCATTCAACAACTTTTCAGCAATTCCCAAAATGTTTCATTTTATCACATGAGACCAAATTACTGTCTTATCATATGTGAATGATCAACACAATATCAATATTTCATTCCTTTAATATCATGATTTTTTTGTCAGTAGCTATATATTAAGAACAGCTACTCAAGACAAAGCCAAGCTATTTGTTTCCAGACTGCTGCACTCAATTTTTACCACAATTTTTACACTGCCTCTCTCTCTGTGATACACAGCCTACAGCTTGATGCCAGACATTGGAGCAAGCAAGCGTCTTGCTGGCAAGGATCCTTCCAGCTGGAGTGTAGAGGATGTGGTTTGGTTCATCAAAGAGGCTGACCCCCAGGCCCTGGGACCCCATGCTGAAACATTCCGGAAGCATGTGAGTTCAGACTTCTTGATATTGAGGCTTGTGACATGAACTGACAGGTTGATAGAATATCTAACAAAATGAAGCTTCACATGCCAGAATGAATAGTGTTAAGATGGGAATGTCTGACAAGAGGAAGGAAACTCTTACACTTATAGATTTTAATAGCTCAGTTAATCCATCACTTGGTGCCCTGTGGTCCTGAAACTGAATCACTTTATATGGAAGCTAAGTTAATATTATTAAAAAATGTTAAAAGCATAGTAAGGTCTGTCCTCAGGCTATGTGATACAAACTTTTCAAGTCCCTGTTCACCACTGTGTTACCTTCAATATGCTTGCTGGACTCAATACTTAAAGCGACCAGACTTTTTACCTCACATACCATAAGGAACGGCCTGAGCAGTGGGTGGTTTAGACCTCATTTTAAATCTACACAAACACTGTTATGCAAACAGGTGCACCGGCGGGTTTCCTTAAAGGATTGAAGATACACATTAAACTATTTGAATGCTTTCACGTTGTATCTAATGATTTTTCTGCTATTTGTGACTTGTGTCGCTCTGGCTATGTTTTGTGTTTCAGGAAATTGATGGAGATGCTCTCCTATTGCTGAAAAGTGAGATGATGATGAAGTACCTGGGACTGAAGCTGGGACCTGCACTCAAACTCTGTTACCACATCGACCGGCTCAAACAGAATCAGTTGTGATTTACTGTAGAGGAATATGGAACCCACACGCAGACTCCCAAACTCAAAAACCATCAGCTGAACATCACAAGCACGATCCAGAGTCCATACCTGGTAGATTTTACTGCATCTGAACCACATTTTGTTGACAAATTGGACATTTTGACTGTACATATTAGGACTCTTTATAGCAGAAGCTATAATTTCACTTTCAACTTTATTTACTGAACACCTGAGTGGCTTTAGATTGTAAATAGTTTGGCTGCAATGAATTAGCAGCTTCTGTATATTAAAACTTGACCTGCCAGCAGGATTCATTTGAGTAGATCAGAATCATGACTACTGTATCGATACAACTGGTCCCAAAAAGGCAGGGAAACCTGTGTGGTTTTTTACCTCAGCATCATATTTAATCTGAAAAAATAAATCTTGTTGCTGCTTTTTTTTTAATTTAAGCTATTAAGTTTTCCTCTAAACCATAATGTATGTATGGTTTTATTCTTCAACATGGACTTCAACCTACAACCACTTTCAAACTCTTCTCATAGTTGATTTTAAAATGATTTGACTATGATGGGTACATGGATTGATTTGCTTTTTCTTTTTAAAACTTTGTATCACAGTTTCTTTATTTTTTTGTAACCACAACCCATCACAGCAGTCCAGTGATAAGATGTTTCAACAATCAGAGGTGCCTGTAGTCACAAGGCGTTCATAATGACTGGAAGGAATGGAGGCACTGCACAAAAAGCCACTTTGCATAAGTGTGAACTTCACTTAAGGCTGCAAAATACTGCAATATAAGACAAACAGATTCAAAATCATTCAACCTGGTGCTCTTTTGGACAGCCACTACAACCTCAAGTCTTAATGTAGCCTACATGCGCTTCATCATATCTCAGTTTGATAGTTTACATTCTTCTAATATGATACCTCCGTATCAAAAGCATCTGCTAAAGCAGTATTTCATCTCGAAGTTGTAAAAAAAAACAAAAAAACTATTAAAGTCATTTTTTAACATTGTGGTGTCTTTTCTAAGAAGGAAGTTTTGTCATATAATGTGCAAAACATTTTCTAACATTAATAATGAATCAAATGCGGTATATGTCAAGCATCTGATTGAACACAAACTTTTTTTGATAACTTGTAAAATCCTTTTTTTTACTTTAATGTTCCATGTGTTTTGCTTAAGATTTCTTGTAACAAACAGACTTTTATGAAACACAGTTTGTTTGTTTGTATGAGTTCTTTCTGTACTTTGTGGCTGTCTTGAAACACACACAAAAAAACACAAACCAGATCCACTTCGTGGATACTGTAGCTACATCTCCAAGTGTGTATTTTACAAATGTTCTTCTGGAGGTTTGTTTTTTTATATTTTTTTCCAAATAATTTTGCATCTCTTTTTTTTTATTATTGTTATGCACTTCTGCTTTTTTTCTGTTTAGATTTTGGACGTTATATGAATTACTTTTTAATTAAATTTGGACTGTTTTCTATCTCCGTAGCCACTTTGTGCCTCCTTCAGATCATTTCATTCACATCTTTTCTCATTTTAATTATCTAGCAATCCTTTTGTGTCATGCTTTGAGTTCTATGTTTTCAAGATATTTTTTTTATTTACATCTACCTTAACTGTTCAACGTCTGTAACTTGAACATTTATTTTGGAAGTAAGCCAAGGTGCCCCTCATCCTGCTCCAACATGGTACTCTGCCAATTCCTTTGCATTAAATGTCCACATAACATTATTTAAGTTAAGTTTTTTTCATTTAAAAGCTTCACTTTAAAGGTTTGTTTTTAAAAGAACAAACAAACCAAAAAGGCAATTGTTTTGCACGTGAACTGTTTTTAGAAATTAACCTTTTATTTGTCTTTATTTTTCCAGTTGGTGCTTTTCCTTTCCTTAAATACTTATTTTACAATTAAAATAAACATTTCTGAATCCTCCCTTTGACTAAATTGTATTTGAAAGCATTTGTAAATTTAAGTAGCGATATTTAATTTAACAAAATTCTTTAATAGCAGGAAATGTTTCAGAACATACAACTTCGAAGACGATTAAGGTTATTCCGTCTTATCGCGAGAGTACAAACGTTCTACTTCCTGTATGGGCGAATCGCTATTTTAGTGGGACAGATACAAATACATGCAGCTGGAAGACAGAGGTGAACATGGCAGACTTCTCGGAGAGGACGCTTCAAGTTGCCCTCGTGGTTACTTTCGCCGCGGGCTTCTTGTCGGGCTGGCAGGCGAACAGAATGAGGAGAAAGTTTCTGGACTGGAGGAAGAAACGGCTGCAGGATAAGCTGTCAGAAACACAGAAGAAGCTGGACTTGGCATGAATGGTAACCTCAGATTCATAACGACACGCACGGGGCTGGCTTTTACGGTGGCCTGTTAGCTTTTTGAGTGGTTATAATTGAATTTCAAAGCCCAGCTGGGCATTTATAAGATTTATTTAATTCACTCCTGTCATTTCCGCGGGACTAATCTAATCCTTTACATGACAGGTTGAGAGTTGTCTGCCTCATAGGGCTGCTGGATCCTGGATGTCCTACATGTCTGTTACTATGCTGTCTACCACACCTTGCATAACAAGACTGATCTTCATATTTCCCGGAACTCCATGGAAGCAAGCAGTCTCCAGTCGCAGGAGCTCCTTTTCCTGCCCAGCTCTACACTTATACGGGGGACTTGTCTTCAGAGGTTGCTGTTCTCGCGTGGCTTTTTCATACCTGATCAAATAAATTATTGTATTTTTCATTTGCTTGTCAGTGTTTGAAAGACATTCCCCATGACGCTACATCTGTGAGCTACAGACAATATGCTCCTGAATTTATGCACAATTTACTTCACAAACTGCCAGTGAATTTCTTTATCTAACTATAGGAAAACATTCAGCAGCAAGGTTTGAACCAGAGTCGCTGCCTGTGAAGTTTTATTAATAAAAGTTGAATTTTTTTACAGGATTTGTTTTGAGTAATTCCGCCATCTGCTGGATTGTGTTAAGAAGTACACCTCAGATCTCAGCAGAGTATGCAACACTTGTCTAAATGTAAGATTAACAGAGGAATAGTCATTTATTTTTTCTTAAGCCACGATTTTTTTTCAACAGCTACTTTATTCTCTATTGTAAGATTTAGATGTGTGTATCGTATATTTTTATGTAAAGGAAAAGGTGATAAGATATATTTAGAATACTATAATGACATTTTGATTGTAGACATAATAATGGCAAAGATACAAGAGTCCGTTATGTCCATGTCATTAAAAACACATCCATAAAAAGATTATTTTCCACAATGTATGTGCTCAGACAATTACTTCAATCCGTAGGATTTACCGAATGATTATTATGTGTAATGAGTTTTGTTTTGATTTGTGCAGAGAGGGAGAGAAAGTCCTGAAGTTATTAACCTCTTATCTAAGTCAAAGTATGCTACACTCACAGATAAAGTATGTTGGTAATGAAGTAGGATTGACAATAAATAGGTGAAAACTGTTTGGTTGCCTTTCAAACAAACAAGGCATTACAGCAGGATTTAAAAAAAAAAAAAAGGTGCAGGGTGGAAAAGGTGCATATTAGCAGCAGAAAAAGTAGAGTTGAAACTTAAAGCTGCCAGAAACATTTTACTTTTCATTGTCACTATATTCCAGACCTGTAACCTAATGTATAGAAGTCCATATAGCTAAATAAAAATCTAAAATAGAAATGTCAAGTTTGGGCCAAGAAATACCTGAAGACGAGAGCTTTCAAAGGTTTTATAGACTGATTAAATGAAAGCAACTCCTGATAGATCTCGTTGGACCCTCGAGGTAAAGCTTGGCTGAATATCAGCTCCTAGACCGACTGCCAGTTTCCAAGCGAATATCTGTGAGTTGTGTGGTACAGGAGCATTATCTGTATGCAGTACAATGCTCCATCACATGCACCCAAGTACTCCACGGCTTGGCAAGCCAGCAAAGGCCTCAGAGATGAATGAATAATGACCTGGTCTCTGTCCTCATCTTACTTTAATCCTGTTGAACTTTTGTGCCCTTCTCAAATGTGAAATTTACCGTCAGGGAAGACAATGCACCTCTTTGAGCAGCTTTCGGGAAGCCGCTTGCTGCAGCTTCAGGGAAAGGTGATCCTGAACAGATCAAAAGATTATTTGTAATTAAGTAGCTAAATGATTTTTCTTTGTTCAGTATTTATATTTTAGACTCAAAACTTTGGGATTGATTACTTATTCTGAGGACTTACCGTGCCAGCTTTGATTTTTATAAAATATAACCCCATGTCCCAGCTGTCAAAGTAAGCACCCTAAACTCGTCCATAGGTGGTGCTAGTGCACTTTAATATTTTATCCTGCACAATACAAGTTTTGGCCTCAAGCATTCCAGTCACTGACTCTGAAATTAGATCTTGTGAGCAGATCTCTCTTTTTCATCATCACCAGTCGAGCAGGCCTATTACTATGTCTCAACAAGCTTTTGACAAGACCTTAAAAAGTCCTTTTTTCCTTAAGCACTCCATCAGCGATTTTAGAGGGTATAGCTACTGGAGAGGGGATCAGTGGAGGTTAAGCTTGAAATCATCCAGGAATATACAGATGTTTCAATTTATTTTTATATATATCATGATGCTCAGGAAGATGTGCAAGGCTGCTGGTGCTAAAATACTGCACAGAGATGATCGAGCACTTTATATAAACAAGGAAAAAAACTGAAGTGAACTTCTAAAGCTGGCTTTTAATTAACTTAATTACAAAGTTTACATTCTAAGTTGCTGTTAGAATATTTTAAGTCCTAAGTTAATCTAAAGTTTTTAAGTTAATTTGTGCAGAAATGTTTCATTAGAAGACCATATTTATAGCACATACTGTTCCCATGTGAACTCTCCTTTTTTGGGTATTCTTTTATTAAGTCTGAAAGTTTCCATTAACTTGTCACATGAGAAAAAAACACAAGTACATGAAATTCATGCATCAATAGATAATCAGACGTAACTAAATGTCATCTGTTTTTTTTATAATACACGCATTATCATTGAAATAAGAAATAGGCTTTTTCTTGAAATCCACTTGAAATTCGTAACCAGGATTTATGGGGAGGGGGAGTAAAAAAAAAAGATGGATGATGGCTTAGAAGGAATTAAAAAGTGTGTGAGTGTGGGCCATGGGAGAAGTATGAAGCCGTTGGTGTTTTGGATTCTAGACAGAGTGGTATTGTCCCTCAATGTCTCACGCTGTGGCTAAATTGTGATGAATAGCTTTCTGGAATGCAGTGCACCAGCATGCGTATGTGTGGACAGCATCTGCTTGTCTATTCTTTGTTTATTTGGTAACAAGCTGTGCGTGACTGTGTGCAGCAGCAGTGCTGGCGTGTGTGCGCTCAAGTTTTCAAAGGAGATGAGATGCTTTAGTGACTTGTAGAGATAATGTGAGAGAGAAAGATTTCACATTGACTGCTGTGATTGATCTGATTTTCCTAATTGGCACGAAGACCTTAGAGCGTGTGTCCTTCGTCTATATTGAGTGTGCTCAGGGAGTGTCATGTTTAATAAGCTTCCTGATTGGCTTTCTGGTTGTGTGATTGTGCCCTCTGGCTATTGGGAGACAGAGGAGAGGAAAGGGAGAGGAGAGGAAAGGGAGAGGAGAGGAGAGGAGAGGAGAGGAGAGGAGAGGAGAGGGAGAGGGAGAGGGAGAGGGAGGGGGAGGGGGAGGGGGAGGGGGAGAGGGAGAGGGAGAGGAGAAGAGAAGAGAAGAGAAGAGAAGAGAAGAGAAGAGAAGAGAAGAGAAGAGAAGAGAAGAGAAGAGAAG
>JBBBVU010000024.1:11064123-11074322 GCA_037177055.1 Atherinosoma microstoma | reverse complement strand
GAGAGGAGAGGAGAGGAGAGGGAGAGGGAGAGGGAGAGGGAGAGGGAGAGGAGAGGAGAGGAGAGGAGAGGAGAGGAGAGGAGAGGAGAGGAGAGGAGAGGAGAGGAAAGGGAAAGGGAAAGGGAGAGGGAAAGGAGAGGGAGAGGAGAGGGAGAGGAGAGGGAAAGGAGAGGAGAGGAACAATAGTCTTAAGGGAAGGAAAGAAATGATGAGAGAGATGTGGTGGCACCTGCCAGTAGGGCTGGGCAATATACCAAGATTTTCAAATATATTTTATAATATATATAATATAAGACTTTTTCACATGGAATATAGAATAAGGGAACATCGTTTATATTGAGATATCTTATTTTGATTTACTAGTATCCAATTTTTTGCATTTTTGCACAATTGTACTTTTGTTATGGTCATTGAAAGGTATTATCCCTTCATTTAATATACAGCTAATTTATTTTCACTCAAATGTTTCAATGCACATGTGCTGTTGATCCTTAATAAAAGTGCTTTGATCACTCCAGGCTGTAAATTAGAACTGTTTCTTTGGTTACTTGACAAAAAGAAATAAAAAATATCTTGAGATATATATTATTGTGATTCAGGTAAAAAAATATCACAATATGAATTTGGTTCAAATTGCCCAGCCCTACCTGCAGTCCTCTTGTGCTGCTGCTTCTAACTCATTATTGAACATTCCAGCTGTTTTACACAATAAACACAGCAGAGACTGGAATATGTTCTTTCTGTATGTGTGAATAGGCATAGAGTCATCCCTTTTTCCTAATTATTTTCTTTATGTCACACAAATGTAAATTTTGCTTGAGAGCACACAGACATGGACAAACACCTGAGCAACACCTAGCTTCAATCCAATCTAACTTCACACTCTGGCAGGTGTTTACATGTTTATGGATGACTTGGGTGGGCTATGTTTCAGATAGAAATACTGAGACTGTGGATTGGAGTAATATGCTGCAAAGATTTCAATTTAAACGCTGATGTGATTATGTCTCGCTTTATTTGATCTAGGCTTATTTGGAAACATCCTTTCCAGAAGGCTTTTATGTAAACAGAGAGAACAACAACACCTTCATCCTGTCTGACAGCAGAGAAATTACTGTGTGCTGGGGGGGGTTATGAATAACACTCCAATAAATGCCTTACAAACAAGCGTTTTGGTGAATCTAATCATCTCTGATATAATCACAGTAATCATTGTAGAGCACAGGTAGAAAATAAGTAATGATCACAACTGAAGAGGTTGAGCTAGAAGAAAGCAAAACAACAAATATTGAGGGCCGCTACAAATACCTATCCAGAAGTTCTATGAGTAGCTGTAAAAGCCTGGTCTAAAAGCGCGGACGCATGAATCATAGCAACATGAGAAAAGGAACTTAGGACATAAGCTGTAGAGGCCCGAGGGTGCAGACTGAGCAAAGAGGCCTTTGGGACAGTCAAGCATTTGGCAGAGTGTAAATGAGGGCAGGTAGGGCAGGTCAGGCAATGGTCTCCCCACACATCTGAGCTAAGTATGAGATGGAAGTTCCAAAGTCAAAATGACACATAAGAGGTGAAGGATGACAAATCTAAGATTCTGTGGACCTTCCGGATCCAGACTGATAAATTGAGGAAAGCCACACATTGTGGACATTATGGTTGTCAACAAACTGCAGAAGTCAGCAGCGATGGATGCAAGTCCAAACTCCTCTGCTCTGCTGCTTTTGACAGCCTCATGTGTGTGGTGTGGTAATGGTGGAGCAGGAACTGACTTCTGTGGTTAGCTAATGTGCATCATTCATCCGGGTTTGGAACACCTGGAGCCTGGGTGCCCTATGCGCGTAAACGACGCAGGAGATGGATGAAACTGTCCGTCCGTCTGCGTGTCTATCTTCTCTATTGAGCATAAATGAGCCTTTAGGATATAAAAGCTCCAGCATTCCAGGTGGCTCTCTCACTGCTCTTAGTTTAGTTTAGTTGTGACACCATGCTCAGTGGAGTGCAGTCCTTTATGGAGTGTCTGCAGTTTAAGATCTTGGTGAACAAATGACACATAGGAACAAAAAGGGGAATCATCTGCTCCTGTGCTATAAATTAGTAAGAAAATGCCCTACATTTGGCCAGGTAACCTTTAGAAGTAACAGTTTAGTTTATCTGCTTAATGTACACCCTCCTCTAGCATATCCCTTGTTTTGTCTTTTTAAATCACCATCAGGAACTTTTTCCTCGTTGCTCATTTGTTTTATTTGAAGTTAAGAAAAAAAAGGGAATCCCAGCTTTTGGACTCCAAATCCTGACTGTTGACTACTATTGATTACTTTGATGAAGACGTTAGTCACTTTGGTTGGTTTGACACCTTCAGGATGATTCACAGTTAATTTGTTTTGCTCAGATGAGCAGGCTCTTTCTCTTCTTTTAAGGAGCAGTTGTAGTCTAGTGGCTACAGAGGTGGGCATGGGTCTGTAGGACACTCTGGCCCCTCTGAGCAAGGCTTTTAACCCCTGGATGCTGAAGCATGGCAGCCCACTGCTCTCTAGTCTGGAGATGGGTAACATGCAGAGCCTAACTTCCCAGTTGGGAATAATAAAGTAAAAAAAAACATTATTATTCCTATCAACCTGCTATTTTCAGAGTATCATCAGTGATGTATTAGACAGGATGTGGCAATAATGATGGCACAGCTATATTCCACTGCCTTTTTCCTCACAGAGAGCCTATACTAAATAGATGCTTTCAAGAAGCCCCCACTAGATGACAAATCCAGCATAGAGTATTGGTGAAGGCTGTCCACTCTGATCATTTCCTCTCATCTCTGTGCTTCTGATTCTGAGGACACTCAAACAATCTGGGGACTCTCAAGGGAACGTGTTGTTGTTTATATTTTTGTCTATTAGTTTAAAACACTTTAAAAGCCCCATGCTTTTACCACTCTTTAGGACACGCTGTAAATCTTCACAACTACCAAAGGTATTTTTCAAATTGAACTGTGTTACAGTGGGCATAAACCTGGAAGCCACAGATTTTACTTATGAAAAACATGTCTTTGGTAGAGAATTTTTGCACATTTTAGATGGTCATACCCACACATTTAGCTGCCTTGCTAGTATGGTCCTTAGTTATACCACATAAGGAAGCTTCCAGTGAGCCTAGTCTCTTGTTGTAACAGATGAACTGAAGCTTTATTTCACATTGAGCACAAACATGTTTGTCTGTGAAAGCTGTTAAGATGTACAATCTAAAACACAGATTTAGGAAAGTAGAACACATTGTTGGGGAAAAAAGGGACATCTATGAAGAGGAAATTTTTTTTTTTAAGTTCATTTCACAAAGTTCATTTTCTGACAACATAAAGTTTAAAACACTTTTGCAAGTAAAAAAGAAAAACAAATAACAGTGATTTTTACTCACACAATGTCATCACATAGGCAAGAGGTGTCCAAACAGACCCTCTGGACATTATTTTGAACCATAAAAAGTTACATTGAAATCCACCACCCTGTGGTGGGTCACAAATAATATAGTTTAGAACAGAAGCTGCTGGCCGTATAAATCGGCCCCGAGGCTAAACTTTGAACATATGCAGTTGTAGCTCACTGGTTGACTGGAAAGGAGAGATGAAGCTAAGAACCTCTTAAAAACCCCCTTGAAAATACTTTGGATGCATGAGTGCATCAGAACAAAGATGATCTGGCCGAGAACACAGAAAACAAAGAAGTATATACAGCGAAGGGAAATATAATGATGAAAACAGAGCAGCAATCCAGAGAGCACAAATGTGAAGCTAAATAAACATGGAAGAATTAATAAAGATATTCAAGACAAATAATCTTTCAAAGATATTGTAAAATAAAAAAGGAAAAAAGAAAAAACAACCGAAAACCTGGTACCTCAAAACTATGTGGCTGACACGATAACATTTACATAACAGTTATAGTTTAAATACATAATATCTCATTGTTGTACCTTTGTCTTTATCAAGATCAGTAATCTGGCCAGCTCCTTCCCACCAGGACCAGTGTCACTGTGGATCATCATTTTTAGCTTGTTCACTAGGCTGGCTTTTGCATGATTTGGACCAATGCACACCATTCTTCAAACTTAAATACGCCAGACTCCCCGAGGCATCAAGCTGTGTTCCCTTGGAGAAATTCTCCACACCTTTTTAATAAAACGCCTCCCTCCAGTGGTGTTAGCTTTAATTATTTGGTTATCACTTAAAGTAACAAACAAAAAAACGAATCTCTCTAATATAGAGAGGCCTAATTTCTGTTTCTGGATGACAACTGTTCTGCAGGTTTTAGATGTTTCCCTCCTCCAACCCATCTGATTCCAGTTAAACATTTGGCTCACTAACAGCTCGTCAGGTTCTTCTTCACAAGCCTGTTAATGATTTATTAGTTTGAATAAGAACCAGAAATGACTACTGTATCAATGTTTCAAATTTTGGATATTATTTGATGTTTTTAAGTTGGATCAATGCCATTTGCTCATAGAACATTGAATTAACAAATTATGCAAAAAGGTCCTTTAGTTGCACTGTTAGGCTTGTTTTCATCTGTTTCATGTGCAATCTGCAGCATTGTACTGTTTAGAAAACTGTGCAAAACCGCAGTAGCCGTACTTGCTGATTACTATTAGTGGAAGTATCTTAACCGTCGAAAAAGCCCTGAAATTCAGGCTGTGGTGACAGAAAATAATGGACTCAGCAAATGACATAACACAGCACTTCATGTTTTTCACCTCTGCCTGTTTTCTTACACAAGGACAGTTGTGTAAGGACAAATGCAAGGACAAATTTGCCTACATAACACAAAGTTGTGTTAATTGACTCTTGGGCCTGGTAAAGAAATGAGTAAAGAGTTGCTTACATAATACAGATTGCGAGTCCAGTGATCAGTGAGTCACACACTCAGACGACTGTGGCACAGGTGCAAGCATACAGTGGATGTACGATCCTCCAGGACCCCACTTGGAGAATTACAAACATGTCTGATCGTGACTGTGCACAGTCTGGCTTCCCCACCAGTGACAGCTCAGTGTTGATAGAGAGTCATTGAGGTAAACACGACAACACACTCCTCATGAGTCGATGACTGAAGTTTTTTCACTACTTTTCAGGAGATGATTGAAAGAAGCGTGAAGTACATAAGTGTGAGAAAAACTTTACAGATTATTTAAAGGGACAGCTGTTTTGACATCCTCTCTTCATTAAACAATGGACTTCGAACATTCACACACACCATCTGCGTTAACAGACACACAAGCACATGTATACAAGATGACAACAGTAAATAGAAACCAACTAGCAGGCTCAGAGGCTTCTGGCTCACCTCAGCGCTTTGTTGACTTTTCTCATTTATTCTGCGACAAAGTGAAAGGTACAGTGTGTGTAGGTGTGTGTGTGTGTGTGCTGTGGAGACAAACTATTTACATCTGGGAACAGTAAGTTGACATGTGCAGGTCTTTTGCTAGTTTGACATTCATGCTTTTTTTTCATGCTGTAAAGAGTTTAAATTTTCTGGTTAAATGTTGTTTTATTTAGTTGAAAGCTACTCCAGTAGATTATTTTAATGGTAGGAAAACGTCAAATATAAAAGGCAATGGGTTTTTTTTTTGTTATATGTTATAAACTTCACCAAATCTTCAAAAAAGAAAAACACTTGTGTGTTGATCTGGAGGTTCATGTGAATGTGTGTTTTATGTGAAAGGTCAATATATTCTGCAAATGTGTTGTAGTTTCAGCTAAAAAAACAACAACTTACTCTCTCCTAAATCTTCACATCTAAAGTTGTAATTGTGGCCCACTGGTTTACAGCTTCTGTGATTCAAGCTGAACATGCATGGATTTACAGCTCATCTTATGGTAAATTAACATTTAAGGTTATAGTAGCAAATAATATATGTAGCTATTTAGCTGTAAAAAAAAACATAAATTCATTTGAACTATTTTTTTAAAAAGAAAAAGATTTCTGTCTCTTTTGACCCCACCTCAGTATCATAAAACTGCAGATATGAAAAGAAAAGTTACCCTTTTACTTCTAAGGTTTTACAGATCATAATTTGATAAATCATCTGGTCTTCATCCAGTTTTGAAATGAGGCGATTATAACCGCAGATGAAAAGTATCACAAGATTGTGTTGTTGTGATGTATAACATCATCACTGTGTCATCATTCCCTGTACCCTGCCTCTCGCCTGCTAATTGCTGGGATAGGCTCCAGCCCCCCTGCAACCCTGAATTGGACTAAGCGGTTCAGAAAATGAATGAATGAATGATTTATTTTTTAGATGATTGCCAATTAATCTCCCTCAATTCAGCTGTATTTGGATATACTGTAGCTCTCTGTACTTTATATTATTCAAATGCAATGACTTTTTTAAAATCTTTTTTAAATAGTTGAGTTTAAATAACATTAGAAGGCTCAGTGAGGAACTACAACTCTTGAAATTTAGTTAGTTCAATATTAGTGTATATTATCATGAAACTTAGTGACCAATCAGTATCTGCTAAATTATTCTATTCTACATTCTATTCTACAGTCATTTAGCAGACGCTTTTGTCCTTTTTTTTTCTTTAGCTTTTAAAAAAAAATATTTTTAGTCCCTTGATTAATTATGAGATCACAATATCATCACCGCCTCTTGCCTGTTAATTGCTGGGATAGGCTCCAGCCCACCCCCTGCATGGATTAAGCGGTACAGAAAATGAGTGAATGAATGAATATCATCACCATTTTGGGCGTAAGTGGATCACAACACAATATCATCATCTTGGGTATAAGTGAAAACATCTTGTTCAGTGCTGAGTTAAGCAAAGTGCGGAAGTATTCTTTATCTTGCTCTTAAAAGTGGATAAGGACTCTGCGGATCGGACAGAGTTTGGCAGATCGTTCCACCACCTAGGAACAACAGAGGAAAAGAGTCTTTTTTAAAATCAAAGTATTGAAGGCTAAAGTATATGTTAATTCAATATACATACCCCCCTTCCTTTTTATTCTCCCATTGAGAGGTATGATATTAATTATGAGTTCTTATTTCTGTAAGCATTCACCTGAAATAATATCATCAGCAGAAAGCCTGAAAATGCCCACAGTCAGATGACTTATGTCTAAACGACCTTCCACAACCCATATATATTAATTATATGCCCACAACACACTGAGAAAAGCACCATATTATCATTTTTGAGCTACTGAAAGCAAAGAGCAAAGTGTAGCCATTTAGTCTCATAGCCAGGGTCGCTGTTAACCATTTGGGTGGCCTGAGCACAACTACTTTGTGGTGCCACCCTTTTTTTTTTTCCCAATCTAATAGGTTTTACAAAATATAATTATGCTTTCTGAGATTTTTGGGGTTCAGAAAGAAAAATTTGTAATTTTTACTGTTCACCATTAAAATCAGCCCCATGACAGACCTTGTGGCAGAGAAGATTACTTTATTTTTTATTTCATGGTTAAAGTACAGATGAATTTATCTATCTTTTTATCTGTCCTGATGAAGAAGTACTTCAAGATGACTACCAAACACAGAATTTGTCCCTTACAGACAGTCTAAAAGAGCTAGGAAAGAATCTTGCATATGTGGCTGAAAGTTTCCAACAAACACAACCAAAAAGTAACAAAAGCTAATTTTTCAAAACTGCTTTCTGAATGCTCTGTCCCCAGTTTTGAGTTTGAGCCTCCACACTAAAAACATTAAACTTCCTCTCACATTTTCAGCAGGGTACATTTGTCCGTCTGTCGGTCCTTCTGTTAGCAACAAAACACACAAACTCTGCTTTAATTTCTTTTCGTTTAGACTTCTGAACCATGCCTTTAAAAAAGAGCGAAACCGCCTTCAGGCTGTACAGAATGCTGCTAAACACACAAAAAACAACAAATGAAAAAAAAACAAAAAAACAAAACAATTAGAATCTATATTGATGAGTCATTAATATATTTGATCAATTATATAATATTTCATTACATATAATTATCATGGTCTTATATAGCATATTAGTATTAATACCAATACCAGTTCTAATATATATGAATTATAATTGTTTATATTTGCAATCCATCTGTCCATAACTTATACATTACATTCAATTGTAAGTGTACAAATTCATTACTGATAATTAAGGGTACATACTTGTGACCTCAAGGCATAGCTACAGGAATAACAACTAAGATAACAACTCTTTCTGATGTCAGTAACTTAATAATTAAAAGAAAGAAAACAAGATATTTTTAGGGGATCTTCAGTTGCTTTTAGAAAAAACAACAAGACATAATATGAAAGTCTCTACAGAGAATGCATCAGGGAGATTATCTGGTGTTAGTTTTTCAACTGAGCTGCTCACTGCTCAAGAACTGTCAGGTTACCTCCTGTTTAATTAATGTGTATATGACACAGCCTTTTTTGTGGCTATACAGGCAAATCAGATAGGAGGACAGGTTGACAACAGCAGGCACTGTGCTTATGTAAGCACAGCTGGCCAGAGACAGAGAAATGTGTTGTCCCACAATGGCTTCATTCAAATGAGTGGAGCATCCAACCACACTGCCACTCCCAAAGGAGAATCCATCATGTTAAGTCCATCCACTTTGACTGTGTATCACATTACACATCCTTACACATTTGGGAGTTGGTCCTTTTTGGGAAAGTTGTGTTTAGACAAAGGCAGTAACTTTGGGATAATAACTGTCTAAGATATTAACTGTTTAGAGACATAAAGCAAATATCCAAACATGAAGGATTCTGTTTGGGTCTTTTTACCCCACAAACATGCTGTAATCACAACATACACACATGCTCACATACACAGTTTTATCAAGGGTACTTATACACACACAAAATCAACTTGTCTTGGAAACTGCTTATTCCAGCAGATGGAGTGTATAATTCCAGCATTGGAATAGTAATGATGGCATTGTAATTCAGATGGATAGAAGAGAAATTAGATTCTGGGGTTTTTTGCATATTGTCATTATTGAGTTCAGCACCATTCTCTTCGGGAGAGTGAAATGAATTGAGAGATGGGACGGCCTAACATGTCAGACTTGCTAAAGCGACGCACAAGTCTCACCTTGCAGCACTTTCTGAGTTTAAATGAATCTAAAGTGCATTGGAATTGTGTTCAAGCCAAACAAAAGCACATACATATTTATGCACAAGCAAACATAGTCTTCTTGTATGCATCTGAACAATTAAATAGCTGCGAACATATTAAACACCCCAGCAATTACAATGAGGACAAAGAATTATTTAGAACATTTCCCATAATACCACTTTACAAAGTTCCCTAATTATGCTTTGTTTTCACCAGAACAATCTCAGTCACAATTGCTCTGCTTCACAAAATCCCACAAACAGCTTATAAAAGAGCGGATTTCTCTTTCTTTCCAGCACTCAGATCTGTCAAGTTTTTCTGAGCACACATGTCAAAGTGGGACTGTTTTTCTTCAAGCTTGATTCTTAATCAACTTAATGGTTTTTATATCCATTGTTTACAACTTTGCATGATTTTTAACAATCTATTTCTTATGTGTGGATTTTATTTTGGGTTTGTGTTGTATGGATTTTTATTGGGTTTTATCCTTCAGTTGCTCTGTTTTCAGATGCATGAATGTAAAAACCTGGACATGATAGAGAACAGCTGGTTTCAATTAGGTCACAACATCCCCCTGGTTTCGGATCTGGATTACGTCCTCTGAGTAATACTAAGGATTATGCTGGGACATTCTGTGGGAGCTTGCCAGCCCCAAGTCAAGGACAGAGGTTTTATGATTTTAGTCCAATGCGTCCGTTTCTTTTGGAATTGGGGGCTCTTCTAAACCATTGTTTTGTTCTTTTTTTTTTTTTTTTTTACCATTTCATTGTTCCTAAAATTGTAAACGCTGCTCTGCTTGCGCTCCTTTTTAAACAGTGGAATTATTCCTCATGCTGGTATTTTAAAGAATGCACACTCGGCATCTTAGGGTCATCTAACACCAACCAAGGAAAGCTTTGCTCTTTTTCATTCTTCTTCTTTCTTTTACTTGAGGCTGTTGGATGGCCTGGGGCAAGGGGTTAGTTCAAAGAGAATTTAACAGTGTTGATCAATGTGCTGTGCTCCAATTATTATTACTGATGGAGAGCTACTACCTTCAATGCTGTATGTAATGAAGGGGCTCTATGGAAACAAGCCTGTCAGGTGATTGCAGCTAAACAGAGACAAACAAAAA
>JBBBVU010000024.1:11046118-11059583 GCA_037177055.1 Atherinosoma microstoma | reverse complement strand
TATATATAGATAGATAGATAGATAGATAGATAGATAGATAGATAGATAGATAGATACTTTATTCTTCTCCATGGAGAAATTCAACTATCTAAATAAACATATTAAAAAATGGTTTTCCAAAGGTAGAAAAACGAGTGGTGATGATTTGCATTGCCGATTGTTATTGTTTTTATTGTAATGATAAAAAAAAATAAAAAAATAATAATAATAACAATAATAACAACAACGACGACGACGGCGACGACAACGATGATGATAATTATTATTATTATTGCATGCACTGTAATTATTGTTATTGAAAAGATAGATATAATATTGTTCCTATTACTGATTATGTAATTATTATTGTAATTATTACTATTATTATTGATCCATAGATCTTTGTAATGCAAGCACATAATGAAGTATACATGTGGTAGTTCATGGTGTGTGGCAAGGGAGTGGGATTGAATAAGCGCCAGCCAGCATGTCCATGTGGGCCTAGGGTTGTATTTGGGCTGCAGATAAGGGACCCAAGTGGGTTTGTTCGTAGTTCCCACGGTGGCCTCACCTGTGTTTGCCCATATGGGTTTCAAGTTGGTTCTTGCTTATATTTGGGCTATGTGGGTACTGAGTTGGCATGGGCTTAAACTGGACAAATTTTACAGGGCCCATGTGGTTTCAGTTACTTGAGCCCCATATGTAAAACCCATATGGGCAAACAGAGGTGAGGCAACCATTGAAACTGCGAACAAACCCACTTGGGTCCATTATCTGCAACCTATATATAGCCCTTATGGGCCTCATGTGGACATACTGGCTGGGTTACCACTCTCTTTGGACAAATGCTTTCTTTTTTGTATATTCCTTTGGTTTTGTTTCCCTGTTTTTAACTTGTTGCCATTAAAATAAAACTTTCAATTCAGTTGCCATGTTTGATATATTACTATTGAAACTGACATCAGAACTCATAAGTAAACTCTGACCTCTGTGTAGCCTTCAAGTGGATGTACTACCTAACAACCATGCCAATGTAAAGGACACATGGGAATATGTGAGCAGTGATGTTAGACAATGTTTAACTATTTATATACGTTAATAGCGCATTAATTAGGCTTGACCCTAACTTAACAAGTCGTTGCAAAATCAAGCAGCTATATCTTATGTTCACCATAACTTTCCCCCCAAAACACACAAGGTTAAGTCAGACACTGCTCATAGGTAAATGGTTGCTCTATTAACACATATAAAATTTTCCTTTCTGTTTAAAAACTATTTCCATGATCAGAGTTTAATGTGTTATTCCATGCGATTCATTGTTTATGTTTTTCTTTTATGTCTTTCCTTGGAGAGATAATTTGTGCACTGATTTAGAGAATGACTCATTGAGAAGGCTATTTATAAACACCATGGTTTACTGAGCAATTACGAAGAGTAGCTGTCATATTATGGACATAACACATATAAAC
The DNA here is from genome assembly GCA_037177055.1 of Atherinosoma microstoma. NCBI lineage: Eukaryota > Metazoa > Chordata > Actinopteri > Atheriniformes > Atherinidae > Atherinosoma > Atherinosoma microstoma. The sequence continues at coordinate 11,058,135 of JBBBVU010000024.1, read as the reverse complement.
TGACATGCACAAAACACAGACAGCTGGTATGCAAGCAAATTGTATAACAGTACTCAGGGTTGTTTTGTGTGCAGTAAATACACCGATCAATTTGCCATTTATCATGTTTTCATTTTCACAATTCATGATGAGACTGTAAAGGACTGGACTTATGAGAGTCAGATTAGTTTGCTTTGAAGCTGCCAAATAAGGCATGACTTGACTCTGATATGTGAACCTTATATTAACTTTCACAGTCAGACAGTTTGCTCTGTCATGTCAAACCAACCCTTACCGACGAACAAGACCTGTAAGTGCGATGATGCAGACAAATGTTTAATCTATATATTTGATTGCATTAAAGTCCAAGAGTGACCATTATCTTGTTCCAAGGTCATATTTATTTTGTACATTAGCTTGGTTTGTGGAAGACAAGTAAGTTCTTTCTGCATGACCTGTTTCTGTTTTTGTCCTTTATTCTTACATTGTTTAGATTTTTTACATAACGTCATTGTCTGATGAAAAACATGTTTCTCCACTGTTATCTCAGTGAGGAGATAGTGTTTTTCATTGGACTGTGACAATAAGTTTTGCCACATTTCTTGATTTTTCTTCCTTCAAATCCTGCTTTTACCAGTTTCTTTCTTTTTTTGTCTATATGCTTGTATGTAAAGCAGTTTGTAAACCAGGTTTTAAAAAGGTGAAATTTAAACAAAAAAATGTTTTTACTTACAGCACCATGACCATGTCAAGCAAAGGAGGCAAGCTACTTCTCAACAGCATGTGAGCTTTACATAAGTGTGAATCTGTGAAACCTTACAAATGGGAATGATAATCCACAAAGATGCATCAAACTTGGCTTAACAAGTAGTTTTCAAGAAGTAAATCATCTAAACCAAACTGGTCCATTGCCCTTAGAAAGTTCCAAACTATAATCTTTACAGTTTGGTTGTCTAGAGTAATTTATTCCTTCAACACCTAATATTTTGAGTCTTCTTTTGACTTACAGCTAATAAATAGTTCTAATGAACCAGAACAAAACATTCACCAGTACACTATCTTCCTGCCCAGTGCTGCAACATCAAGCACCTGAACCACAACCAGAAGACAGAGAAAAAAAGCAAAAATGAATTAATATACTGCAGAAATTGAGATTTCCACCAGCATGCAGCTAATTAATTTGCCTTGATTCAGGCACGTTGCCCACATCTAGTTAGATAGTTGGTAGACAGGGGGATCAAGGGTGGAAGTGGGATGGGCAGGCTACTGTTTCAGCTTTGTGCTTTTGAATGTTCTGGCTCATGTGCCTGTGTGTGATTGTGTTTGCAAATTGGCAACTTCAGTGGGTTTTATTCCTGATCCATTCATCCACTGCCAGTTTAATACATTAATATAGTGTTGATAGTTTTTTTTTTTTTTTTTACTGCTTTAATTTCTATAATTAAAAAAGCTCCCACAGAGAGCTCACCTTCAAAAACTGTTATTTGATTTTGTGTGTGATTTTCACTTGTTTCTGTTTGATAGGAAAATATTTGGCATTCAAGATTCCTATCTCTCTCTCTTTTTTTTAGTAAAACAGACCAAACAATTTCAAATAAACATATCAAAACAAAATGGAAATGTAACTTTCATTATAACCCTTACCAGAGGAAACACCTTTTTGCATTCTAATTTTATTTTAATCAAACTATAAATGACATTCTTTAATTGTTTAAGGATAAGTAGTTGTGACCTGTTTTGATATAAATGGGTCTTGAATGTTTCCCCCCAAAAAATTCAAACCATAAAGTGTAGTGAAGATGGTTTATGGTTTATTCTTAAAAAAGACAACATCAAATAAACAAACAAAAAAAACAACAATCTGAAACAAAACAGTTTGTGCCAATAAACCTTATACTGTTGAAAAGCCTGTTTATTTTCCTTTTAAATCGTTCCGCATTTGTAACGAAAATGCATTTGTGGGATGAACAGCAGAGTTAAGAATGTGGGTTCTGCCCATGAAGAAGTTACCACATATTTCTTTAATGTAATTTATTAGATTGGATGTTTGGAGCCTCAAGAAACAAGACATAGTAGCAATTTAATTATTTATTCTTTTAAAAAATGAGGGCCTCAGGAGCATGTTGAAGAACCATACACAAAGACAACAGCCTGGCACCTCTTCCTCATTTGGTCACAGGCTTGGTAACACACATATGTGGGATGTCATCCCACTTTTCAACCAATATTTTTTGCAAGTCAGTAAATGTGGTTGTGTTGATCACTCCGCCACAAACAGCACAAAGCGGATCTCACAAGTGTTTAATGGGAAGGTCAGGACTCACAGCAGGCCATTCCATCTTCTCCACTCCCAAATCCTGGAGGTAGTCTCAGCTAAAACCCTGTTCTTGTAGGGGTGAGCATTTTCAAATTGGGTAGAGGACTTATAGATAGAGGATAGAATTCAGTCCCAGACTGTGTAGATATGCCACTGGTTGCAGAATCTCATCTCAATATCTCTCTGCTCTGAGATTGCCTCCAGTGATGACAAACCTTGTTTTCCAGTGAGAGAGATACTGCACCCCACCATCACTACCTCCTCCAAATGCTGTTAAGCTACCGGTGCATCAATTCTCTGCATCTTCTTCATACTTTGACCCAATGATCCCAACTACTGTAGGCAAAATTTGGATTAATAGAAACATAATGATTCTAATCTGGCACTGATTAGGCACTTGATTGTCAGCACATGGGCAAGGGGGTTTATATTTTAGGAAACAATGTACTGATTATTGCAATTAAAGTGGTTATCTAATGTGAAAAGTAAAGCAAGATTTCCAAATGTATTTTTAATCAGCAATCACTTACATAGCATGATTTTGCATCGGATGACTTTAATTACTGCTATATAAGCACTTGCACTTGATTGTTGACAGGAAAACCTTGCTTTGAGCCACATCACAAGTTTTATTAATGTTTCTTCAGCATCATTGTCTGTTTATCTTTGCACAGTTGTCAAATCTGGTAGTTTTATGACTTTTATATCTTCTTCATAAAATATAAACAGTTAGGACAGACAGATATTACCCATGTCAGCAGATGGAAAGATGGTGCTGTAAAAATTCTGCAATATAATCTAGAACATGGCAGTGTTTATGTACAACAACATATAGAAATATGTTGCATTCATTTGCACGTGGTCATCTGAGATTTATCAAAGTAAGGATCAATATAAACTGAATATTTATCAGAATTTGATTGTTTTATTCTTGGAATGGCACATTGGGAAGCTGTCTGGATTTAGGGGTGGCCCTTGCACCTGGGGTACTAGAGGCTCTAAACAAGAGTCAATAGCAGATTGAGCTGTTTTGCATTGACAGAAAAGATTTGGCAAATTTTTCATGAGTACAACCCTGGTACTCAACTCTGCTGCTCATTCCACAGATACATTTTCCTTGCAAACGTGGCACCATTTAAAAGGGAAAGAAACAGACTTTTCAACAGTACAATATTTGTTCACAAGAAGCGTAGTTCTAATAAATAAATAATGCATTAGATACAAATTTCCAAATTTTTGTAATAAGTTTAGATGGAGAAAAACAGTAAAAGAAATTATTCAGACACTGTGTTAAGTTTAAAATGACTAATTTATACAGTGCATACATTTCAGGAGCAGCTGTGGGACAAAATTACTCTTTCACTTTTTATCTTATGAAGACTTTCTATACGACACACTGAAGAAGTTGGAAAATGCAAAAAGCATGAAATGACCTTATCAAAACAATTATTAGAAAATATACCTCAACAGGCTGACTACATCCAGGTTTTTGTGAGACAGGAATAGAAATTGAATGGTTTCTCACAGTAGAATGAATCATTTTTCAATATCGCCAACCAAATTAACAAATCCTGAACCCATCTGATTGAGTACAATACTACAGAGTGTAGAAAACTGGTTTTCATAGAAACAAAAATCCATTTATTAATAGCCTTGCAAGCAGATTCACCATCATCTATATTCTGGAACAGATGATTATAAGACAGCAAGAGGATAGGATCTTTGACAAACCATTATGTTTGCAGCTGGAGAGTGTTGTAGCTAACATCACACATGGACAAACCTGATTGGTAATTAGCTGCTGATGTTTACATTAGGAAACACTCAAACAGAAACTGTTAATGGCATTTTTAAAGGTGAAAGTAAGTAGTACTCACTATTTCCATCTGGTCCGATGAGCTGTACATTTTCTCTTGGGTTATTCTGCTGTATTCTACATGAAGGTAAAACTACAGGGTAAAATTATATCCTGGTTGAACCAATCTGCAGAGCAGCGATAGCGACCTGTCACAGGCTGCTTGGTGGTTAGTTGCATCACAGCAAGAAGGTTCCTGGTTCAATCTTGGCTGGGGCCTTTTCAAGTGGACTTCGTGTTCTCTCTGTGTATGAACGACTTCCTCCCACTGTACAGAAAAATAAAAATGACATGTTTACTGGTGATTATATATTGACTCTAAAAGTGACTGTGAGGGACCCCAAATAGGATAAAGCAGGTATAGAAAATGGATAAATGAACAAATTATCTAATAAGTAGAATTATGTACGGCATGTGGCTGATCTATTCAACAGGAGCACAATGTCATGGTTACTTCCCTCAAGTCCCACACAGCTTTGTATCTAATGTAACAGGAGAGAACATTACAATAACTGCTGTTTAATGTTGCTTTTTACTCATCGTCATCATGATTTTACCACCGGCTGAAAGGGGCAACTTTGTATGGCATCACTTGAGGGATAAGCACAGGCATGTCAAGTGTCCAAGTAAGCTGTTATAATTCAGTTATGAACCACTAACCCTGAAATGGTAGAGACCAATTGTCATTCAACCATCATTAACTTGATATTTTTCCACTGTAACCGAACATAGACTAAAAGTGTCCTTGTGTCTTTGCTAGTACTTAAATGTTCCACTGCAGATCCAGTACAAGTTCAGTTTGGCATTTGCTTTTTTGCACATTTAGTCTCTTTGAACATGACACTGATACGTTTCAAAAGACTGATGTAATCAAAGATCCACCTTTTCATTGTTTTTGCACATATTTGGGTGTCTCCTGTGCCTCCAAAGTCAGTAACTAAGTAAGTAAGTAATTTCATTATTTAAATAGCCCCTTTCAGCACAACTACAATTCAAAGTGCTTCACAAAAAAGAAAAACTATTTTAGAAATGCAATCAAACATTACAATAACTGAAGGCTCTGCATCCTCATCTAATCCTTGAGACCCAAAGAACCAAAAGTTGGCCTGCTGCTTGAGAGCGGAGTGTTCTCTTGGGACAATATGGAACGAGGAGTTTTTCAAGGTAAGATAGAGCAAGATCATTTAGACCTTTAAATATGAGCAGTAAAATTTTAAATTTGATCCTGGATCTCACAGGAAGCCAATGAAAAGAAGCCAGTCCTCATTAGAAACCTTGCAGCAGCATTTTGGATCAGTTAGAGGCTGTTCAGAGCAACTTTAGGACAACCAATAAATAAGGGATTACAATAATCCAATCTGCAAGTAACAAATGCATGGATTCATTTCTCTGCAGCTGTGAGCCAAAATCTTTGTGTTTTCAGATATATTATGTAGATAAAAGAAAGCAGTTTTAGCAACTTGTTTTCCATGTGAGTTAAAGGGCACATTCTGGTCAAAAATAACACCAAGGTTTCAAGTGAGACCATTCACAGAAACTATGACTCAACACAACAGATTGTTCCTGAGGTGTTCAGGTTCAAGGACAGTAATCTCAGTTTTATCTGAGTTTAATGACAGGAGGTTTGTGGTCATTCAGACATCCTTGTTTGTTTGTTTGTTTTGTTTTTTCATTCAGACATCCTTGTAATCCAGTTACTTTAGTGCTTTCATCTGGTTTATGGATAGGTACATCTGCATAACAGTGAAAGTTGATGCCAAATAATGACATCCGGTAGCTATATAAAGATTAAGAGTAATGGACCAAGCACTGAGCCCTGTACAACACCGTACTTAAACCATAAAGGACCATAAAATGTTTTGTGATAAAGTTTACAGAAAATCATCTGAGAATTCTCCCACCAAAACAAATGAGATTTGCTGGGATTGGATGGTCACAATTAAACTTAATCCTATCAGATCAATGTAGAACACTGGGCCAACAGAAAATAGGAGCTGCCACTGTTGACTGTTGTCACGCTGAAAACCGGCCTGCAGATACCAGTCTAGGAACCGGATGAACTCTTCCCCTGCCTGGCAAAAAATATCTGCTTGCATGGCATAAAGGAGCTGTTGCCTTAGGGTACAGTCTTTACTTATTTCCTTGCCAAAACCAAATTTCTTAACTTTATCTGTAAATAGATTATGCCAACAATAAGTAAAGCATGCCACAGTTTGCTGTTGGCAACAAGTGCTTAAAAATTAGTCATTGTGCACTCCCCAGACCTGATGAGCTGAAGACTTTTGATGTTCCCACAACTAATTGAAAATAGTCATGGGGGCATTTTACAGCCCATTGCTTGCAGGGCAATGCTCTGAGAGGATCAGGCTGGAGAATATCATAACCACATTTTTACTTTATTTTTTACATGACAATGTCATTTATTTTTCTTTGCTTTTGTCTGATTGATATCAGGATTACACAAAATATTAGATTTGCATTATTGACCAGAATTGAGGCATAGGCCAATTTAAAGATGATTTGCTTTAGTAATGGATGGAAAGTGGACCTAAAAGCTGACGTGCAGCACATGAAGATTTAATAGTTTATTTGGTGATGGTGATGTCCAGGAATTTAGCTGTGTAGTTCCTTGATGAGAACAGGTGGGTCAGCGGCAGGGCAGGTTGGCAGGCATAAACTGGAGCTTTGGAACTGCGGGTCGGCAGCAGGGATTACTAAGGGGGAGAGGGAGAGAGTGGATAAGTCTTTACAAAGAACAGGTGAGGAGCCAAGAGGCCTGACATTACCTCAGGAGCGAGCAACGATCTGGCAGAGACTGATGAGCAGACCGGAGGTGAAATACTGAGGCAGTGATGATGAGATGATCAGTGTCAACTGTGTCTGAAAACCTGCTCCACCTGCAAAACCGCCCATGCATACCTACTAACCCCCCCATTGCCAGTGTTTTACATTTACCTGCCTGGAGGAAGCATTAAGAGTCCATAGGATGTAATGAATTATTTGAATATCAATTACCAACTGTAAAACGTCCAAGTTTTCAAACAATGCAAAATGACTAAGACTGTGCTTTACAGATTTTCCCTCTGGTGACATTAAAAAGTTTTATTGCAAAATTAATCAAGTTGTTGGTAGTTTATAATTTACCATGCGCTTTTATGTTAATGTTTTTTTTGTGAAGGACATTCTCAATGTCTGAAAATTTCAAATAAGCAGCAAAAACTTGGACAATTGATATAAAAAGAAGAGAAAAGAAAGAAAGTTTGAGAAAGAGAACGTCCTTGTTGCTGTTGTAGTATATTTCTCATTTTGGACTGGTTCGACTATTTTGTGGCTGGTGTTGCTCTTTATTGTCTCCCTGTGCTCAAATCCCCCTTTTTTGTGCAGCAATGAAAATAGTCAGAGTCTGTGAGAAAAGTGGCAATTGTAAAAGTCTCATTTGCTGCTCAAATGGATGAGAGTTGGCAGCTGTGAAATTTGGCTTCAAATGTATTATGAGCTTTCTGTTATTGATACCATTGTGTAAGTATGTTGTTTTTACCCACTGGCATTACTGTTATGTGAAACCTTTGGATAAGTCAGCTTTCATTGAGGCCATTGGATAACATGCTTCGTGTAATTGCCTTTAAACCCAATACTGTACCAGGTAGCTGTTTCGAACATTTCTGATGGATAACAGTATAACTTTCATTGCTTTCTTTAACTGTTAAATTACTGCATAAAAAAGAAAAGGAGAAAAGAAAAAGAGACAACAACTACAAGATGGGGTTTGGAAAGCATCATTGTTTGTGTTAGAATAGACAGTTCCCAAGAGAATTTGACTTTACCAAAGGATGAGGGGCTTGTGTACTACATTGGATTTGAGAAACATTAACATGGTTTTCATTCACTAGTAAATTAGATCTGAAGAGATCTTTGAAATGAAGAGAGCTCTTCGTGGAAATTACTTTCCACTGAGTGAATATCTGGAGTACTGAATCATATCTGGGAACATACCTCCAGTCGTGTGAGTTTATTTTTTGGCTCGGACCAGAAACAGCTAGTGAGTCCCTTCATTTAAATCTTTGTCAGGTCAGAGGCTTTAAATAAATTTGTTTGCTTTCTTCCAATCGAGTCTTCTTTAAAAAACACGTCGAGCGAGAGTACAATGTTTTTCTGCATGTTAGTGGATGTTTTTTTATTCAACATTTCTTATTTATATCTTCTAAATGTGCATAAAAATGGGCATGAGGTGCACTTATTTGTAGCAAGTTTTCCAAAAAGATATAATTGGAATCTTTGCTTGGTGGCTCCTCCTCTTCTATGTCAACAGAATGATAGCTACTGAGAGTGAAAAATTCATCCTTTTTGAGGTTTATGTTTATACTATTTGAGAACTCACAGTACCTATACTGTATATTGCTTTAACTGTCAGGGGAAACGCACAAAATGTGACACAGTTACAGTCTTCTCATGGAAAGGGGTATGGAGGATGGCACATTGGATTTAAAGTTATAGATATTGAAACAGAAACAGGGTTGAAACCAGAAGCAGTCATCTGTATTGTGTAGAACAGTCCAGGACCCCCCAAAGAGCACAGGGGGTCTCTGAGGCTTTGAACTTTCAGAGCCATTGTGATTAACGTCCACACATTGTCCCTATTTTAAGAAAAAAAAAAAAAAAGTAAGGCTATATGTTGTTAATTTAACTTTATCAAAGGACTCAGCCAGAAGACAGTATTTATGGTGAGAATCTCACTTTCGAAAGCATAGAACCAAGCATGGTTTCAGCAGATGGTGGAGCAAGGGGTCCATGACTTTTTAGAATTTGCATGAAATGGGTCCTCAAGGACCCTCTTACCTTCTGGTGTAGAATGTAAGAGGAAATATATGTCACCATAACCTTTCTGGCTTAAGTGAACATGTTAAAAAGGGGTAGAGTTAAACATCTTTGTTTGCAACTTCATTCATTTCAATCACATTTCTCTGGAAGATGATTTTTTTTTAAAGGACAAAAAAGTAGTCAGGGAAATTACCAGCTGTGTTTTTAAAGACTATGCAAACCCATCACAACTACCAGTAAACACTATCTTGAGTTAAATCCTTTTTATTCACCTCTCTTCTCTTTGCTTTCTTTTCTCTCTCTTGCTCCTTCCAACTGAATTGCACTGGCTATTGATTCTCCCGCAGGGGATGATTAGCCCTAACCTGTGTCAGAGCGCCAAGTCAGGGCAGTGATAATGCCTTCACTCAATGCGAAACAACAACTCAGGTGCCCCGGGAGCATGTGCTAGCTCCTGGGCGCACGCTAGCATGCTAATTTGCAGAGATTTGTGATAAATGCATGCTGCCATTCCCCTTGAACTAAGTCAACCTCTCAGCACTGCAGCAGTAACGCTAATCTGATAAACTACATCCAACAAGAGAATGGAGGAGAGAATGGACTTGTTTATGCAGTGCTTTCACTTGATTTGATACAGGCTACACATGCTGCTCATATATAAGTGTATACTTTCCCATTCACAGACTCAAACACCCACACAAATAACGCTGCTGCCGGGCACAAACCTCCTATGTCCAAAACTGTTGTTTTTCAGGTTTTGTAATAAGTGGACATAACATTTAGGTTAGTTACATGGGGATTTAAACACTTTTGATTATTTCAATATTTGTTAAACTACAGACAGACATAAAGGGTGACCAATACTACTTATTTATGAAGGAAAAAGAAAATAATGATTTTTGGAGATGGAGGTCTGTGCCTGACAGCGATCAAACTCATATTGACCCAGTGGCAAGCAATACAACACAAGCCTCACATTCCAGTGAGCTTTAAAACCCAGATTACATCAGCTTTGTGTAGGACCCAATGTGACAGATGAAAAATTAAAGTAGAAAAAGTAAAAAAGGGGGTATGACATTCATTTTAATAACCTATTACAGCATATAGTGTTTGCAGTTGCAGCTGTAATATGTTACAGATTCATCAAACCTGCTCTCCAATATCAAACTTTGGAAAATGTGGCAAAATGAATATATCTTGGCATTTTCAGCATGAATAGGAAGACATGAAATATATTCTCTGTAGTAAGAAAATTTAAACTAAAATAAGTCTAAACCTATCCATTTAAACATTGATTTGATAAGTGATGTCTATATAAGTGACATCATATTTCTTTTAAGGAACACATTTTTTTTTATTAATAACTTTTTTTCAAAGGAGAGAAGTAATTGTGAATTACATTATAACTCTTTCACTACAGTTTACACTGTCTAAGAATAGATTTAATCTTTTATAAGGTGTACATGAATGCACCGTGGAATCTTGTGTCTTTGATGTACAAAGGGAAGTTAATATTTTACAAGGTGTACATTAAATACAGTATATTCTTCTTGTTTTCATGCACTTAAATATAAAGTTGGTCTTTTGCAAATCCAGTTGGTCTTTCAGATTTTAGAATTTTACATGACAACAGCTTAACTGTAACCCTAAATGATGTTTACTGCATTTACCTGTAAAATGACTTCACCTTCACACTGAGAAAGATATACTTTGGGTGGAAAAGAAAAAGGAAAAGGAAATGTTCCCACTTTTTTGGAAATGCCTTTGAAGTGATGTGTCCACAGTTTGTCTAACATGTTGCTAGATTTAATGTCTGTTGCTGTTCTAAAAACGTACAACTTTAAAGCTGCCAAATGAAGAGAAATTGTAAACAAGTCAGTAAATCATATCTCTTACAAAGCACGATTCCCTCTGTTATACACAATGAAGTGTTTTACACACTTTTCACTCACAAAACAGCAGGGGTTGTGGCTGATTTATGAGTGGGAATTATGCACTTTGGCACAGCTTTAAATGTTATCTAATGATTTTTTTTTACATTTGTCGATTTTCTATAGCCAGTCATTCTAACACAGAGTCGTAGGGGGTCTGGGCCTTATTCCAGCTGATATCGGGCAAGAGGCAAGGTACACCCTCAACAGGTCATCAGTCCTGATTTATTTTTTTCATATTTTGTTTGAAAAACTATTGGTAGAAATTAACAAGTGACATATTGTCCACCCTAAGCATTGACACTTTTTTCAAAAGTATGTTGTTGCACTACTTTGTTGAGTACTACTTTGACAGAAGCAGTGTGGTTTTGCACAGCTGAATGGAGATCATGTTAAGAGTTCAACCTGGCCACTTACTGTAATTGGACCATTGTCCTTGTCCTGCACAGGATGGTGTCCAGTGCGGTGACCCTGATAATGTTCAAAACATTCTGCTGCTTCCAACTTTCTTCGTAGGAGATCATTGTATATTAAAGTATAGCTGAATTCAATGCACAGACATACGATTTATTCAATCTCCATCCATATTATCTGTGTTACTCCAGTTTTGAGAACTTTATGCATTTTAAAAGTCTACGTTTGGTCAACCTAGCACAATTGTTATATTTTTTTCTTTCTTTCTGTCTTTTTTTTTTTTTTAACTTGTCTTGTCCAGCATTGTAGCAAGCAGAATGATTGTCTGGTTGCTGTTTTGTGCCGAGCAAATTTACTTTGTCAAGAGGAGCTTTATATATATAAAGTCCCTCTTGAAAATATGAAATCTTTTTCTTTATTTTAGTTTTTTATTTTAAATTTACATCGTATTGTTGCACCCAACCGGAGGGGACAGAAAGAGAAAAAGAGAACAGAGAAGAGAGAGATGGGAGGGAGAGAAAAAAAACACCATACAGAAAACATTGCAATCCAACCAGACTACTAACAACATGCTACGCTAATATAGAAACACGACTGAGAATATCTCACGTTCTCTGCAGGAAGGCAAAAAATATATATACATATATACAGTATATAAAGTATACATACATACACACATATATATGTATGTACTGTATATATA
>JBBBVU010000024.1:10983169-11007964 GCA_037177055.1 Atherinosoma microstoma | reverse complement strand
CCCCCCCCTTCCTCTCCCCACCTCTCTTTCGCTCGGGAGGGGGAGAGATATGGGTGGGTATGTGTGTGTGTGTGTGTGTGTGTGTGTGTGTGTGTGTGTGTGTGTGTCTGTCTGTCTGTCTGTCTGTGTGTGTGCACAACAGAGACAGCAATGGGGATAAAAAAAAAAATAGAATGAACACTGGTGATCATCCTTGTGTAACCACTTCACTACCTGAAAATATCCTAGCCTTGCATTAAGCAACCTTTATGAACACAAATAATCATGCATTGGAAGCAGAGCTAAAGAGAAATGGTGTTAACATCTTGCTTTATTTTACGAGTGAAAAAACGTAATAATGAACACATATGCAGCACATGAACACACACATAAGCAGCACCAGATATCCTCGGGCAAGTCTTGTTTTTCCCCTTTCCTCAGCCTTCAGTTTATCGATATCTACACTACAGTGAACACACCATCAAGCTGGCTTTCCCCCTGTTCTGCTGTCTTTCTGTTTATTAATAGTATACATACTGTACAGCTCAGTGCCTTGCTCTCTATGATGGGCCTCTCAGGAGAGTCTAAATCAAACACATAGAGAGTAGATGCAATTCATAAAAAATATATTTTTCCCCTTAATGCGGAACACTATGTGGTGTTGGTGTCTGCTTGAACGTACTTAGAAAAAAGAAGACACTTTGAAGCGTTGGCAGTTACGGGAGAATGAATTGTTTTTGCACAACATGCATCTATCTTCGGCTCATACACCTTCATCAAGGGGAAAAAGTGAAAGGAGAACTGATGAATGAAAAAATGAAAGAACACAATGCTACATAAATGCTTTTACAATAATAAAAGGTTATTGTCAAAATGACAGAAACCCAGACGGAAGTGATGTGGATGTAGTGCTGCGATCCTTCTCATTAAATCTTTCTGATAATTGATATCCATTGGTTAATCTATGTACAATTTCGCCATGTTGGTTGATTTTCTTCACTAAGGTGTTTTGGTTTAGTTGTTCTTATTTTTCTGATGCAAATTTTCTTTTGATACCAAAAAGTGCCCATGCCCAACAAGATCTAATCAATATGTTTTCTTTTTTTAAAATAGAGCAAGCCCTCAACTCTTTTCCTTGTTCGCATCTTCTTATCTTTCTCGGACCTGAATCACATATCCGCTCAAATGCAATAAACCAACAACAGAGCTACACAAACTAATGAATTGACCTGGTATAAACATATGTTTAATGAACATGCAGGTTTTCCATTATAGATCGGCAAATGAAAACACAAAAAGAAGGGAGGACGAGGGCTCATCTGCAGCTGCGGCTCTTCAGTGTCTGTCATGATATGGAGAAAATGAAGTGTTGAAGGTTCTGTTCATGCATGCAAATGCTATAAAATTATTCAAGCTCTTGCAACATTATTCAAATTTGAAAATTAGCATGAAATGAATTAGCTGGGGGTGATCCCTACAGCATTCTGCACACACTTTTCCACCACTGGTCCTAAAAGCTATTATTCACAGATGAAAATAGTTGTAGTCTGGAATCAAGCTATACTTCTGAAAATATTTATGATCTGTAGCCATTCAGTGTTTTTACATTAGGCTATGCGGTTATCTCTTGAAGTAGTAGATTTCCTTGCTTGCTCTACAATCTGAGCCAGCCAAGCAGGATTCAAAGTGTCTTTACAGCCGTTCAAGGCATACCACAGAAAAGCTTTACACGCATGTAATGCAGCCTAATTTTATCTACTTTCTTTATGGCTTATTGTTCACTCTCCTAAAGTTGTGTAAGAGTTAGATTAAAGGACCTGGAAAAGCATGGAGTTGTGCTTTCTTCATTCTAGCTGATTAGACCTCTGCTCAGGTCAGTCAGACAGGGCTATGATGGCAATTAACCATACTCTATGTACCAATAAAATGATAAAGATCTAATTTGTTCCACCCCACCAGATGCGTCTAAAGCAGAGAAAGGAAGCTGCCAGTCAAACACAGTGTGCATATACCAAGACAGTCCCCAGAAGCAGAGGTATAATGAGGCCAGATAACTTCACTGTGGGTTGACCAACAGTGCAAGGAGAATGGTATATGCTACTGCTGATGCGAACTAAACGTTCAACTCTGCTTCACTTCAAGAATATCAAGTTTTGGAAAAGGGTTGCATTTTATTGTGCATGAAGCGAGGAATGCAGTGCAGTCACCGAGTTACCTCAGACTGTGGCAGTTTATTACGACTGCATGTCCAAAATATACACTTTGTCCTTTCATTTCAAATAATATGCTAAATAACAAAACAACCCACTGAGAACTACTCTGAGAAGAGCTGCTGGAGACAGCTTTAGCTCCCTCTGCAAGGTAACCAGCAAAACTTTGACTGGATTTTATTTTTGATTATTTCTAGAATATACAGAATCCAAAAAAGAACCTTTAGGAAGCTGAAGGAAGAAGTATTTGAGCAGAAGAAATATAAATATTTCCCCTTTTTTTTCTAGAAACTGACCAGTCAGAGTATGCCTGTCTTAGCTTGCACGTGTGAGAGTCTGGATCAGAAACAACACAGATTTAGCATTTATTCTATTGAGGATTGTCAGTGTCAATGAAAATCAACACATCTCTTGTCAAACAGTTGCATGAAGAACATAGTCTCATGGTCTTTGCTTGTTTAAACACTTAGCTCAAGGGAATGAATCTCAGCCGGCAGTGTGCGTTTGAAATGATTTTGTCCTGTCAGTGTAAAATTCAGCATATTTTCTTTGTTTCAGTGTGATAAGACAGTATTCATGTAAGAGATAATTCTTCTTTTTTTAAAGATGCTTACGAAAATCTGTAAAAGCAATGTTTGATAAAAAAAAACTTGTTTTTTTCCCATATTTTTTCATTTAAAGGTTTTTGTGCACGTTTTCTTAAAATATTTTGATAGAAATGAATCAACAAGGATTAGATCGGGATCTCTGTAGTTTGTCCAAAAACATATTAAAAATAGATTTTATGTTTTGAATGACAGATATTTTAATTATTGCTTGTTTTCCTGTCATTTCATGGATTTTATGATTTTTCCTCCATGTTATGTTGTCGGTTAGATCCTGTTATCCAGTACATTCTTGTTTAGTCTTGCCATCACAAATTTTGCTCATGTCCTGTTTGTTTTCAGCAGAGATATTTTAACAGGTCTGCTGAGATTTCCCCACTATACTTCAACACTTTTTTATTATTAGATTATTGATGTCTTGTTTCTGTTTTTATCATGTTTCATCACAAGGGGTTTTCATTGTCACTTCGAGGGAATACATTTCTCTTCGCCTTGCTATTGTGTGGACACCTGTATTTTACCATTCATGGCTATTCTAAAGCTAATTTCCAACATTTTCCTTTTTCTAACATTTCTGTTATATTTAGCCATCTTTGAGCTCTGGACTGTGATATTTGTCACATATGGGATGCACCAGTCCCTGAGGCTGTCATCTACAAAGTTTCACAAAATTCAATGCTTCTATGAAACTCAGACAAATGGAGTTGCCTCTTCACTCTAACCTCATTTTTTCTCCCTCTGTGCTCTGCTATTTGTGCTCCTTCATGCGTAAATAACAGCTACGCTTTCACTCATAATTGCTGCTAATAGCTGCAGGATCTACTGCCCTACAAAACACACTTGTGACTTGGATGAGCATAAATGTTTGTGAGAGAAACAGGGGCCCTGCTTTGGACCAAGTGTTAGATGTAAATAAATACATACAGCCCAAGTTAAAAGATCAGTAATGCACTAATCAGATGTATGTGTGTGTGTGTGTCTACATGCATGCATTTGTTTTGTGTGAGTGCAAATTCTGAGAGATGTCAGGTTGTTATTTTCAGAGATGCTTCTTAAATCCAGATTCTATTTGCATGAGGGGAATGGAGAAATCATCTATCACTGCTGCTTCACTGTGTGGTGCCGACATTCTCAAACACAATATAATACCCACAGAAAACATAATTTTAGAAAGTGGAAATCCCAAAGTGTGGGGTCATGTACAGGCAGCTAGACAGATTCTTGCCAGTCATTTAATATAATGATTTTTTAAAATTTTATAACTGATTATGATGGCACAGTTCAGGGCAAACAACTCAATTACTATTGGCCAGAGGAATTTCAGCCATATGTACGTGCCCCTCTGAATATAATTACAACTAGATTTTTTTTTAAACTCTCTAACCAAAGCAATATGGAACATTAAATTAGAGAAATAAAAAATTAGTTAAGTGTGGACAGCAGAGGGAACCTTCTTTTATTAATCAAAAGGAAAGAAACCAGTTCTAAACCTATTTGAAAGTTGAAGGTGAAGGTGATTAAATAATTAAAACAATTTTAGACATCAATTAGTCTTTAGTAATTACAACAGGCCATAGCAGTTTCAATTACTAAAGTACAACTAATATTTAAGCAGAGTCATTTATCACTTCAGGATGGAGCTTGAGCTGATGGAATATTAGATGCAAGAAAGTCAAGCAAAGAAAAAAAAAGGCTCATCTGTGTTTAGCAGATAAAGGGAACATCAGAGATTGAGATTACATAATTTAAATGGTAGATTGTTTAAATATATATTTTTGGTATTTGTTTTTTTTTAAGAACCAAGGGTATATGGAGTGGCTAGTTACACTACAATATTGAATATTTATAAGGGGATTTTTTGTTTGTTTACACCATTGAACCATGCTGTAAACAAGCTAAACATCAAATGAACTTTTGACATTTTCTAAAGATCTTCTGAAATGGTGGAATTTACCGAATCCTCTCTGAAAATGCTCACACACACAAAGAGATATTTACAACTTCTGCAAAGTTATAAAACTGGGGTGAAATATGGATGAACCAATTTATGAACAAGAAGAGGGAGGACATATAAGCTTGATTTAAATAATAATTGGTGGGCATATCCGCACAATCTGTAGAATTATCACACCAGCTCATGGTCCTCTTCAGAGCAGACAATGAAGTGGCTGATAAAGTAAAATATATGCTGTAGTTTGGGTGTACCAGCATCAGTGCTGCAAAAAGCTATGAAAATGCTCTGTTCACCAGGGCAGTCCACAATTTGCCTGCTTTCAGTGAAAAGAGCTCGTCATCACGCATGGGCAACCTGGGAATTAAAAGTAAAGGCGAAACAGATACTTGTAATTGGGCGTAATTACTGCCAACCCGTCTGACGAAGCAGAGCCTCGCTGTTGGGGAGGTCAAACACATTTAAATGCAAATGTACATTGCTTCCAACAAGTATAACTTTCAAGTTTGATTTCAGTTTCTGCCTGTAAATTTTTCCAACTGACGAGTGAAGACCTGTCTCTGTGCACAGAGAGATTAGGCAAGACCAAAATAGACATTTTTAGTGTGCCTGGTTTCTAGCTGATGCTCTTTGCTTAAATGGACACACAGAATTCATTACCATGCTTTCCTGAGTTTCTATGATCGCAAAAACTTAATGTTGTGCTAATGTGATAGAAAATCATTAAAGGGACAAACTGAAATCATTTTAGCTTAATGAGGAGTTACCACCAACATATGTGCTTCACATCAAGAAGCAAAGCTTAATCATAGCCTGTTCTTTTTTTATTTTTCAAAATTTCCTATTTGCATTAATAATTTCAGGGGAAAAAAAGATGTTTTTTTAACCTATGTGTAAAAACATCTGTGTTATGGAATCATAAATAAGTTATACCTATATCATATACCTGGTTCTTCATAGCTGTTCATAGCTTTACACACGCTAGTGAGAATTACCCTCCAGCCAACATTACCAGCATTACTAAATCTCAGTTCCTGCTCATCAGCTCTGTGCACCAATCCATCAGTTTTTGAGCCAATTCTGTTGTCACTGGCTTTTTCTGAGTCCGTCTGATGCTCACCTGCTAGTAGACAATGATTGTAAAAAAATTTTTGGGGGCCTGTTGGTCCTTTATGCGTGTCTTTTCATTCTTTTTCTTTTTTTAAACCATTTTGTTATTGGATAAATAATAAAGCTAATGAAAGAAATACACCGGTTTACTATTCTTATTTGTTTTAATGTCATTGCAAAGAAACAAGCTGTAAGGAAATAGCTGGGAGGACTTGTGAGTGAAGCTAGCTAATTACCAACCTATTTGTTAAAACCAAGAGAATAACTTCTATTATTGCCCGCGTGATAAAGCACATTGAAACCCTTGAGGAACAAGTAAAATAATTGATTTGCAGTGTATAATTAGCTTTTATATCAGTGAAAGACTTTGTTCTTCTTTGTTGATGTATTAGCTTCTGCTGACTGAATTGTATGAAATCTATTCAGTAAAATTTATTTTTCTTTGTACATATAAATATTAAATTTTTTCCATTTGTTTTCTTTTTTTTTGTTTTTTTAAAGACGCACTACCAACCTTTTGCAATTTTCTCAATGATGCGCTACCTATCGACGGCTAATTCAGCATCCATCTTGCATGCTACCTGTACCGTCTCTTTCTTTTCCTCTTTTCCTCTTTTCCTCTGATAATGTCTTCTTGCATTTCTTTACTAAATCACCCAGAGTGCACTTTCAAAACGGCCGGTGCGTTTATATCCGTCGCTAGCGTGTGATGCGCTGCGTTAAGTGAAACCCATCTGAAACGTCACACAGCATCCCAGATAAAAAAAAATGTGTAGTAAGATTTCTCAACTTCTGGATGCTGCTGAGAGTGACGGCTATAGATGTCACTGTGCCATCGTACGAGTCCGGAATGCCGAAAAGTTACGGAGTATGTTTTCAAGGAGACATCTTACACTTTGTCTAAAGTTAACACAATTTTTTGAGGTTTATTATTATTTCAGTATTATTTGGAGATTTGAAATATGTAGGTATATGGTATTGCATATTCTTCCACTTCCATTGTCTCTCTTTTTAGCACAAACATCTTGAGCCCACTTTAGGCAGAGGTTAATGTGGCTCAGGTTGTTAAAACAATGCAAGCCAAAATCATGAACATTTGGCAGGTTTACACTCAACTTACAATATCAAGTAATTCCTCTACTAAATTGGCTTCATGAACTCTGGGCTTTGCTGTCACTCCGCTCCTCTGTGTTTTTTTTAAAGTTTTAGAAGCTGATGTTAGGAATTGTTGCTCATATACTGTAGGTAAATTCTCATTGTAATTAAAGTTGTATTTTCATAACTTTGGTCTTCATTTATACCTATAAAGAGGAAAGTTTTTTACCAGATGAGGTCTGTGTTTCCATTCCAATTCAAGATTGAGGACTCCTTCATTTATATCTGTATCTATTTTTATTTTTCATTTTCCAGTTTACAAAATATGAGAACTATCTTACTTATGTTCAGTTTACATGATACAATTAGCTCAGGTTTTTGCTAAAACATAGTAGCATATTTTTGGGGATACCATAAGAATTCAGTATTAAAACAATGACAATAAGCTGTACAGCTACAATGACTAAATATGCACATGCACACAACAAACATCTACAGCATGCAGTCATTGTTGTTGCTCCCACACAGACACTTATATTCTCACTTATTCAAGCATTCTGCACCACAACCATCACACAAGACAATATCTCCTGGGATATTAGAAATGAGCAGACGACTATACAGAGCTGAACTTGCTGTCAGTGAGGAGCATCAGTAATGAAATTGCATATGCATACAGTAGCATAGGCCACAGACTGGCTGAACTGACAGCAAAACCATACAAGGTGTGACAGGCACCACATGGCAAGGATATATCACATAGAGAAGGAAATATGATGCTCACAGAAAATGGAAGGAAAGGTGGAGGGCAATAAAAAGATATGGGATGTGGGGAGAGAGGAAGAAAAAGACTAGAGGACACAAGTTGCCCTGCATAAAAATTCAGAGACAAATCTGAGCTCATTCAGGTGAAAAAATAAACAAAAAAACAAGCAGCCCCAAAGCATAGTATTAAAAAAATCAGATTCAGACAGGTTCACTCACCTGAATCTCACTTGAACCAAGAAAGAATAATTTACACGCCAGTTTTATTAAAAGTAGAATACAAAATTATATTACAACATTCCTTTCTAGCTTGTCAACCCATTATGTGTTTGTTGTTCAGCCCACTGGCAAAGTCCACTGTATGACTGAGTCTTAATGGGACACACAAGCAAAATAACAAAGAAAGTCTTCAATTTTCAGTATTTCACCATTTAACTGGAGCGTCAGAGGGAAAAACATCATAAATAAATGAAAACCAGTAAATCTAGTCAGAATGAAAAAAATGCTTCATTTTTTAGCAACAATTTTAAGTGGAATTTGGTGGGTAACTGAGTTATTGAGACACTTAAAGGACCCCTGAAGAACAAGACAGCCGTTGTCTTTCCACAAACAATTAGGTTCAAAATGTGAATTCCGACTGCATAAAAGTTGGACAGGATTTATAGTGAGAATAAACGTAAATGGAGATGGAGTTTACTGAAATAGGCAAAAAAAAAACTTAAACCAAAAACACAGAAAGCCAGGAAACATGTGGGAAAGGAAAACTGGAGAAATATAGGAGATGAGGAAAAAATTAAGCATATATAGGACAAATTAACAGTCTCACAGGTATCACAGATAAATATGAAGTAGTGGTGCAACATAATGTGCTCAAACTTAATTTTGGTACCCTGGAAAGAAGCTTATTCTCCATTGTCTCTACCACTACCTTCGTTGCCAGGGTAACAAGCCCACCCCAATTGGTGGAGAAGACATAACTGTTTTCAAAGGGTTTGGGATCTTAGGCTTCTTATACGCCAAGCCAATGTAACCAAGGCCGATGAGAGGCCCCCTGCTGGGTCTTCTTGCATCTGAAAAAAGAAAACGGCACATAAACAGACAGCAAAGGCAACTTCCAACTGTCGTCCATAATGCATATCCTGCAACTGTACAGGAACACAGTTTGACAGTGCAAAAGACGGTAGTAGAAAGTATGTTGCATGGAAAAGGAGGGGAAATGGAAAATTGCATAGATAAGAGAGAGAGAGAAAAAAGTAAATATCGCAGTCGGTGCTTTGTGCTTCTCTATTATGTCAAACAGAAATGGTCTTTCTTGAGTTCTGATTATCAGTTGGTCTTTACTTTCATTGCTCAACATGGCCTTGTTGATGTCAAGTTGTTGCTTGTTGTGGAGAAATGAAGATGACAAAAGATAAAAGATGGTATGTGACATGCTAGCACTGCCACCTGCCTTCTCCTGCATTCCTTCTTTCGCTATGTTGAACAACCAATCACAGTGAGTGCTCTGACCGACGGACGGGTCACCAATTTTACTTGTTGATTTAGCTCCTGAGTTCCTCCTTATCAGCAGAATTTCCAATTTCTGACAGGGGAAAAATGAACAAATCTATTCTTGAAGTCCAGTTTCCCTTAGAAGACCAAACATTAGATAAAGTAGATCTAGATAAATGGGAGAGATCTGTTTTTTTAATCACATTGTTTGGTGAGGAAGATATAAAGATGATATCTGTTTGGCGTGGTCAGGATCTGAAGACGAGCTCAAGTTTTTTTTAATACTTTTTTGAACAATGTCCAAACATCAAGTTGGATGTCTGTCACAGTAAACAAAGCATTAACTTACGATATATAAAGATAGTCAGGGTACCTTACATAAATCTTTATACAGAAAACCGATATAAAGAAATATCATCCTCCATTCAAACAGCTTCCACCCCATGTGACTAAAAGAGAATGTGCCGTTTGAACAGTTCCAACGGATGCGAAAGATTTGTGACCAGAAAAATTAGCACGTTTTGAGGAACGAGGATACCAAAACACTACCATACAGACAGCATACTTAAAAGCTAAACGTCTGGACAGACCAATTTTATTAAGAAAAAGAAATGGTCCCAAACAGAAGAATGACAGAGTGGTTTTTGTGACATCCATCTTTCTACTTGGTGGATAAACACTATACATCAAGAAGCACATCTGGTGAATATTTGTTTTTTGTAAGAAGAGGGTTAAGTTGAGGTCTTACTTGACATCATATAGTAAATAATGATGGATGAATTTCTCTTTTTAAACTAAGTATAATTGCAGATATCAGTTTTTTATGGTTAAGATTAAACAAAAGAAAGGCTCTTCAGCATACTAAATGTTATATTGTTTGTTATATTAGTTGTTTTATTCTATTTACCTGTACATTATGTTGTCCTCCTATTATGCATATATGGGAATGTTACAGCTCTGAAATTAATTTCAATTCATCTGGAAAAAATAGAGGCAGTAATTGGATAAAAGGCATAATTGTGATCTGGATGTATGATCACTGTTGCAAGATTCCCTGCATCTGACAACTTATCTTGATATAATTTCACTATTTTGACTCCTTTATTTCCTTTTTCTCCAGCTGTACCACTCACTTATAAGAATGAGTTGTTATTGGAGTAAATATTAGGGAAAACAACAATAACTTTTGACTGCAGTAATTCAGCTAGGCCTTGGGCTTGGCAGTGAAAAAAACAAGGTGATTGAAAATGATTGCTGTTGGTGTGTCAGGCAGTTCTCACAATGAATGTCTAAATGACTATAACACCATCGCCACAAACATCTAAAATATTCTGAATAGATCTTTTATATCCCTCCTGTTTATTTTTTTTTTGTCTGGGGAAGCCTGCAATCACCTTTTGTGCTTCTTTTTTTAAATGTTCACCAATTGAATTCTTACCCTGCCAAGTTTATCCTATTTCACACATTTAACAAAAGCTTTCTAACGCACCGAGAATAGAGGTCGAGGGAGGGATTGAGAGAAGAAAGACAAACTGAAAGAAGAAAAAATGATCGAAAAATTGAAGGACACGGACCGACATTGTTGCCCAGTTACTTTGAGAAAAATAGGCAGGAAGGTTGGGGGTAAGCAATGAGTACTGGAAGCTGTAGGGAAAGAAGAATAAGCAGCTCTCCAAACTGCAGAAAATGGCAAACAGTTTTAGATTCAAAGCACATGGTAAATCTCCAGATTATTGACTAGAAATGTCAGTGAGGGGAGAGGCAGCATTCACCGACAAGAGGCAGGAAAAAAGAGGAAAAGAAGGAGAAAGGGAAGGGAGATGGAAAATAATGAGTGTAAAATATGAAGAATGAGGATGTTGGAAAGTGAGACTGACTGATGGGATTGACAGAGAGAAAAAACCCAGAGAAGTCAAGAGAATAGTGGAGTGGGCTTGGAAGTGGGATGAGGTCCCACAAGATAACAAGTGGAAGATCATTGAAAAAAAGAGGAAGCGAAACAAGATGAAGGTCATTTCATCACAAGGAAAATATTTTAGTCACAAACATGCTGTTACCAAAAGAAAACGAGAAAATGATTTGGAAATTTGGTGGATGGTCTGAGTGATTATGTTCCTAAATGTGAGAATGAAAGCCCATACACATGTTCATGAGTGTCTGCATACAGCCTTCAGCATTTTAACAGGCTGCATGAAGCTCAGGGGAGAGTGGGAAGCGGGACTCTCAGCAGTACCTGTGTCTAGAATAAAAATCTATTCAGGCAGTTCATGTATGACCTCCAACTGACTGAAGAGTCATTTTTCTCAGTTCTCTGACCTATATTTCTCAGCCCCTCTCATTGTGAGCTGCAGTAAAAGCAACAACCTCTTTGAATCATTTCTGGCATGTGGTAAATCGTGGGTTATTGGTTTTACAGGAACTTTTCCAACATATTCTCTTAGACTCTTAGAATTGTGCATAATCAGCAGACTGGTTGCAGTTTTGCAGACACACATGTGGATTTCTAGCACATTTTAGTGTGTCATTTTTTAAGTGTTAAAATCACTTTGAATGTCAAATGGTTATGGTTAGGGTAAATTTAAGGACAACCTAGGGTGCCATCCCTTCAAAGTACATATATGATGTGCAATGACACACAAGAAACCCACACAAAGATGTCACATGACATATATAGGGAAATTCCATAGACCAGACATGCTTTTGACTCAAAGCATCAGAAATATCAAACTTTCTGCAAATGAAATATGCAGAAACTGGTATGAACATTGTTATCACAAAAAAGCTTTTATCCGGGCTTTTTATTTCCATCTTTAAAAAAAAAGAAAAAAAAAAGAAGAATGAAAACTAACTTTTAACACATTTACATTTCAGATGGATTTCCATTTCTACTGATGTGTAGTTCATTATAATTGCTTAGTGCCTATTTGGGTTCATAACCGACTGATTCATTCATCGAACCACATCAAGCTGACCTCTCAGAAACACGTTAGATCAGCTCAAATAAGCTCAACCTTTTAACAGCACATTGCTAATGCAATGCAACACTTTCATTCATAGTGGCCTGGTTTGATTGTTCAGTTGACGCATGTTTTCATTCTCAATTTATTAAATCTTCTGATTGAATAAATCTTTAGTCTTTTCAAAGACGTAGTATCATGAGTTCATCCTGGAAGGGCTTGTTAGCTTATCAACCAAGCAGGCTGATCTAACACAAATTAAATGAGTACAAATTGTTTACACTTTATAGTCAATAAAAGGGAGATTTAGCTCTTTTTGAAGTACAAGCACTTGATTTTACCAAAAGTTCACCTAAAAGATTTAGATCAATTCTAGTAATGGTTAAGAAGTTTGTGTAGTCCTAACTACTCCAAATTATCCGGTTACATATTGATTTACAATTAGAAAACCAACCGGACTTCACAAGAATTAGTTCTAATAAAATCAGCATCTATTCATTGGACCATCAACATTAGCTTTGGTCATGCAGCAGATGACATTTAGTTTGTTTAGGTGTGTTTGACGAATCAGGTTGGTTTCCTTTATTTGGAAGCATCGCTGCTCTGTTTAAGAAACTTCTTCAGAGACACCTTTCCAAGTAATAATCAATGTTTGGTAGAACAAGAAATAAAGTAAGGCCGTTAGGACAAACAAAAGAGACATAAGAGACAGAGAGGAGCCAGTCTCATTGAAAAACAGGACAAGCAGAAAGGAGTCAATTCACTGTTTATTTCATTTGAAGATGCAATAAATCAATCCCATTGTACGAGAGATGTAACCTTTTAACTTCGTTCTTGTGGATATATTTGAGTTTACTTTAAGCTTGAGGCACGTTCTTCTCTTCATCATCATGACCATTTAAAAAAAAAAAAAAGGTAGCTAAAAAGTTTGGATCACAGAGCATATGGTTCACACACTAAAACAACAAAATATTATCAACCATAATCAACCAATCAAAAAATAAGCAAGATATGTATAATACTGATTTGATTAACTGATAATAGAAATAAAAAAAGAATGTCTCAAAAGCAGAGCCACCGTGCACATCATGCACTGGACAAATTTCAGGGGGCACCCAAAACATTTGGTTAATGATTAATCATAATCATAACCAAGACATATATAAAGCTACAAACTTTCCAGCCCTCTGAATTGCAAAATGTGATCCAGTGTTTTTTGATGATTTTTTAACAGGAAGACACAGACTGCTGTGGGCCGCAGCAACATCAAAAACAAAGAAACTCTGTTAACAGCTGTAACATAAGTCCATACTGACTCGTACCGACTTGGGTTATGAGCCCAATTTGGCATGTTTTCCACACACATGGAAAACATGGAGAACCCCCCCCCCCCTACTACTAAATAAAGTAGTTTTAATTTCATAAACAATACAAAACTATTATATAGTAGTGATTGCCGTGGTTGGTTTTATAGGAGTGAGTTTGTTTACCTATTTCCCATCATTCTTTGTGGCACTCCCTGTTCTGTTCTGCACTACAAGTTAAATCTATGCGTGATCCCCTGATACTCTCCCTGTGTGGCAAGAATATTGCACAGTGAAAGATCATCTCCAGCTTAATGTAGTGCGTGTTACATTATTGAATGATTATTGTTTTGCAAAACATAGATTATAGCGATGGGTCATATGGCTCTTTGAAAGGAGCTGTTAGTTTGGGAGCTGATCACATAGAAAGGTCTTACAAAAGACTGGTTCTTTTGTGTTATTTTGCATTTTTTTAAAAGACCAATGTTTAAATAATGAAATAAACACTGGGATGAGGTGACATATTGCACTTTTAGTAATATTAAACATGTTTGATTTATGGGGCAAATACCCATATTTGATCACTTCATAGGACATACAAAATGCCCCTTCAGGCTACTCCATGAAATCAAAGAACGCATGGAGTTCTACTCAAAAATCATCAAAAATCAGGCTACGTTCCCATATATTTAATTGAGATTGGCTTTCAACATAAAATGTTAAGAAATGTTTCGTACAGACCATTTACTTCTGGAAGACTGCTATTAGTTTAGAGAAAAGTAACCAAGTTTTAAAGACTTGTAATATCCTCGAGTGTTACAATAACACTATTCTCTGTGGTTGAAATGTTTAATTTCATTTTAGTGAGTGACCAATAAAGGGTTCATTTGTAGGACAATATATTGATATATATTGTCTTATTCTGATATATTGTTAGGTTTATTGACCTGTGGGCTGAATTCATGCGATAATAGGTCAAATACATTTGGCATATGTTGAAGTTGTACAAAATATAGCAACATCTTGACATATTAAGGCCAATTTATGCAACCTTACGTACGTGAATAGCGACACCTATTTCAAACGTTCTCATACGCGAGAGTTCAAAGGTCACTCTCGTGATCCGACGTCAGTTTCAGACACCGGTTGGTGGCAGTAATGCATCACTATAAAGTTGTTTCCAACCACCCAACACGCCTTAAACACTTGCATAGCCTTTTTTCAAAAGCTTAAGCTATTTCTACAGTTGTTGTCCTCGTCTTCCTTCTTATTATGCATTTTTTTCCTCCCTGTTCCTCTTTTTCTGCTTTTCTGATTTGTTTCTGCTCAGCACTTTCTCTGCAACAGTTCCAATACTCCTGTAATATTGCTCCGTTTTCTGCGTAAGGTGACGGATGGCTAAGCTCCCTGAAAACGGAGCTTAGACTACCAACGCAGGAGATGGACGAAGCTGTCAGTCTCTGTGCCTATCGGTCTTCTGCGTCGACCATAAATGGGCCTTTGTGTGGAAAGGTCTGTAAAAATTAAGAGGAAAACAATAAACTTTCATGCAAAATTACTTTTAATTGCCAAAAAATGAACTGTTACACTGAAAAAAGTTATTTTTGTCCTTTTCCCAAACATCTGTCCCACATGCATATCTATTTTGTGTGATAGAATTTAAGGTCTAGTATACAATAATCGATCTTATTGCAAGACACAACATGTACATTTCTTTTCTTTCTCAGGTCCAGTCCTTCACTCTCACTTCAAACCAAAATATTATTAAAGAACTGAATTTTTAACGTGTTCAATATTGAAATGGTGAACTATGAACGTGAACTATTCATTTTAACCTGTGAGAACTGATCTGTTAACTAGTTCATGTGAAGCATTAACTTGTACAACACTGCCCGTATGATGCGAAGATGCAGCCCCCTCCTGAAGGGGGAAAAAAATGAACGGCAGGGACTTGGTTCCCTTGGTTCAAAAGATTCTACTCATTCGTGAATGTCGCATTATTAGAACCTGTCTAATGCACCAATCTTAGTTTGGTCAGAAGGGCTTTGTTTTTCTTCAGCCTCAAGTTTTACAGCCAAAGATTCCCAGTCAATACACAGACCTTTCATTTTTCTTTTTCTTTTGTTCTTACGATGGCACCAATTTATGTATATTTTATTTTTCTATTTAATATTTAGTGGCATCGTTAATACAAAAGATGTTTTGTTAATTTAATAAGATTTAACCTTCTCACTTTACAGTTCTGTGGTGTGATTTTGTGATAGTGGTGCTACTGATCTTGGGCTACATCTGGAACTGTAAGAGCACAAATTTTAGAATTCAATTTCTATTTTATCTAACAGTCTTTTATGCATAGGCCTGGGTCATGGGTCTGATTTTAGTGGTAAACAGTAAAATGAGACATTTTTCTCAAAAATTAACCATAAACATGGCAAAATACATAACTATATTTTGTAATAGCTATTAAATAAAAAAAGGAGGAGGCATCACAAAGCAGTTGTGCTTAGGGCACCCAAATGGCTAGCAGTGGCCTTTCTAAAAAGTAACAGCAGAAGTAAAGTGTAATAAGTAAGAAGCTCAGTGTGAATACGTGTTCTATGTGTGTGTGTGTGTGTGTGTGTGTGTGTGTGTGTGTGTGTGTGTGCGCGCACTTTTGGATGCATCCTCAAATGTCCGGTTTCTGTAGAGTTTCTAGTAATTCAGTTTTGCTTCATCCATATCCAGAGCTCCTCCATGAAATCTTCCTTTGGATTTCATTATTCTAAAGCAAAGTTCTGTCTCTGCTCATGTGTTTCCTTTGATAAGTACATTGTGAAAAGCTTTTCAATACATCAGAGTTCAGACCGTACAGTTCTGGATCTCAGTGTGTGCAGTGCAACAATGTTATATTTCTTTGAAAGCATGCTTTGAGGGTTTCTGAAAGCTGTGATCTTAAGTCCAAAACTTGGCCTGCTGCATTAACAGTTTGCTGCTCAATAAAATAAAATAAAACAAATTGCAAGAAAAAAAATCTCCTCACTGACAGAATACTAAACTGCACAAGCTTATACATCTTTATGGTTTGCACCAGTAACATCTGATGTTGCACCACTAACATCTGTAGGGTTGGTTTACTGGCTCTTATTACCATCTCTATATTACTTTGTTCCTGTTTCCTCTCCATAAGGTTGTTAAATGAAACAATTCATTTTTATCACATTGTGTTATTTGAGTAATGTAGTCTCTTGTTGGTTATTTAAACACTTTGAGGATAGAGAAAGATCTCCCAGATAATTACCAAATAATTGTATTAAATTAAATCAGGGCCAGTTTGCTGCTTGATAAGCTGGCTCCAACTTGTGACTGTACAGCACTCCAGGGAAAGGACAAATGTTTAGTAATCTTGGCTGTATTATAGCAGGCATTAACAGATGAGTATCTAATAAGATATACACAAACAATACAGATGCTGTTTGTAGGTTGTTACCAAGGCACTATTTATTATGCATCCCCTTGTTGTCATATAGTCTAGTTCTTCCAGTTCCCAAAATTAAAATAAAAGTAAATTAAATTGAAGACATCCAGACTTCATTTGTGATAATGACTCCACAAAGCTCATATAATGCTGTCAGTCAACAACAGATTCCATATCTTATAGCCAGGCATTATTGAGACTTGGTCACAATTTAGTTATATCACATTCCCACATTTTATTAACTCACAACTGCCTAATTATCTAATTCCCATGTCTTACCAAGTAATGAATTTTTGTTGTTGTGGCCAAGCAATAATCTTTCTTAACAGGTGTCACCGGGGAGGCTTTGTGTGCTGCTGCAAAGGGATTTCCTCTCAGAACCATTTAATTATTTTCCAACAATTTGGTTCTTTCCATACATTTTAAGAAAGCACACAATAAAATATCCAAGGCAGCACATAGAATACCTTGTGCTTTTTCCCCCTACTTCAGTTCCAGTCAGTACCTGAGGGTTTAAACATTATGCGAACATGCTGTATCCTGTCTGTGGCTGAAACAGACTGAGTCCTTTTCACAGCATTCTCTGTCCAGTACCTTCTTTGACTTTCTAATTTGCAAAAAACACTGAAACACAATAGAGCAGCTGCACTAATTGCTCGCAGGCTCTCTGTAGCCCATTATGAAACAGTAACTGAATGTCCTCTCAAATCTTAGAACAATTATTAACTCTTTGTTCTGATTTAATTATTCTGCCTCCCATCAGGTGGAGGACACTTTTATTTTACAATTTCTTATTTCAGTTCTTATATACACCAGAGATAAGACACATGGAGAAGAACAAGTAAGCAATTGAGATATACTGGTAATTATTCTAATAAGCCAACATGAAAATTAAAATGTTGTCTCCCATGGACACAAAGAAAATAATTACAGTGAATGATATACAGTGAATATAATAATATTATTTTAAAGGAAGTTTGTGGTATCAGAACAATATGTGATCATGTGCAGGGCCATAAGGCACCTGAAGGTAAACTGAACTAACAGAGACTCTCTTCAGGCATAGTAGTCTGTTGTCTGTTTGTTCACACAGTCATAGTGTCACAACCGTGGAGGATGAGATACTTTAACAAAGCAGTTGGTAACTGTTGTGGGAACCCTATGCTCTCTATTTTGAATCTGCAACAGCAGGTTTCTACATCAGTACCAGCAGCTCTTAACTACTTTGGACCCCACCAGTCTAAGCTCCTGTATAATTTTCCCCTTTGTAATTTTTGCAGTTTCCATGGTCACACAGCAAGCTGGCGACACAAGTTAAAGAAGTAGATCATAACAAACTGATGGCTGTGGGACAAAGCTTTGTGCCATTACAGGAATGATAGGCACCCTTCTTTTCTTTGTTGTGCCCCTCTTTGTACTAAAACTAATGAAGGCAGTTGCACTAACTGCCACATTACAATGGGAAAAAAAGATCTTCCACTGTGTTGTGTTGGTGGACACAGAATTTTAAGAGCATAGTATCAGAACTCCAGCTGATACTGTGGTAAATAATTCTGTCCTAGCTCCAAAGCTAAAGATGAAAACACTGGATCCCTACTGTCAAGATTTGTTTGCTGAGATTTCTCCAAAGTAATGTGCTTTCTTTTCTAGTCTCTATGGACAGGATCATTTTTTTACCACTTGTCTTGAGATTAAAAAGACTCAGCATGCTAAATGGTTTTTATCATACTTTCACCATGTGGATAAGAATTGTTGGTTGGACCAACAAAGGTTGGTGCTGTTCGGGTCAAATTTCAACCCTGAACCCCTGACCTATTCTGTTCACATCTGCAGTAGTGTGGTAATTCATTACCCACAGCTGGGAAAATAACACCAGAGATTGGTTTTCACAGTGTAGAACTTGAATATAGTTTGTTAATTAAATGAATATTTTATTATTAGTCCAATCTTCTGTATTCTATGTCATTCCCCAGAAAGCTGTAAGTAAATGCCAAATACATCATTTGTTTTTCTTGATCTAACATAAAAAGACAAATAACTTTCAAATACATTCTAGATCATTTAATTCTAATAGTCAATACTACTGTTGATTAAAAAAATGTTAATAGTAAGGCAAAAAAAGGTTTATTTTCAGACCTTTTTTGGAGTTAGAAGAGATGTGTTTCCAAGTAATTTCCTTCTAATGTACATTAAATGCAGCACAATTTAAGTTTGTGCAAAACAAGATAGCTGCAGGAAAGGTTTTTGGCCATTTCTTTTTTTACTCAACCTGAGTAATGCCCTGTTTTACAGGCTTTGGATGACAACATACTCAGTGGCATAAAATGCTTTAATATGAATATGCTTTTTATTTATTTGTTTGTTTGTTTGTTTTTATTTTGTACTAATTGTTTTTTTTTTGTTTTTGTTTTTTTACACCTGTCTTGTCCAGCATTGTAGCAAGCAGAATGATTGTCTGGCTGCTGTTTTGTGCCGAGCAAATTTACTTTGTCAAGTAGAGCTTCATATGTATAAAGTCCCTCTTGAAAAAAATCTTTATTTTAGTTTTTAGTTTGAATCTGCACCTTACTGCTGGACCCGACCGGAGGGGACAGAGAGATAGAAAAAAACAACAGAGAAAAAAAGAGAAGTGGGGGTGGGGGAGAGAGAAAAAAAAAGACAAAAACAAAACCACCATGCAGAAAACAATGCAATCCATCCAGTAATCCAACTGGACTACAAACAGCACACCATGCAAATACACACACACGACCGAGAATATCCCATGCTTTTGAGGCAAAAGATTAATAAATAAATAATTTATAATAACAATAATAATATTATTATTACTATTATTACCATCATCACCACCAACATCATCATTATTATTATAAATAACAGTAACAACAGCAATAATAACAACAACAGCAAGAGAAAGAGGCAAAAAAAGGACTAGCTGAAAAGAAACATCTTGATACCAAAACAGTAAGAACAGTAAGAACACACACAGAGAGAACTAGCTGAGAGTATCCATTGGTAGATACAACTAAATGACATAACAGTGACTGTGGCAGCACGCCGAATATACAGAGTGGAGACGTTCAAGGAAGAATGGATATGCAGAGTGGAAATGTAGAGTGGACATGCAGAGTGGTCATGCAAATGCCACCGCACCCGCATAAAGGTCAGAGGCAAGCCAGCAGAACCCCCAAACACGGGCAATCGGCAGCCAACCCGGACTACGGTACCCAACCCCCCCACCACGGAGAGACCACACGCCCACCCGGGAAGGCAGCAGAGGGAGGCCCCAGCAAGAGACCCCCCCAGACTCGGGGCACCAGCCCCGGCAGGCCAAGATCAGCAACTGCCAGCCCCGCCGAGCACCGGCCACCCAGGGCCGACAGGGCCACCGGGCCCAAGAGCCCGGGGACGCCCCCCACCCCCAGAGGCAGAGGGCCCGCACACCACCCGGGGGGACCAGGCCCCCCCAGACGGCCACCCAGTCCGCACCCCAGTGCCCAGGCCGCGTACCCCAAGAACCCATCCGCACCCACCCTCCTCCCCCAACCCCCAAAAAACCCTCTCAACACATACACCCCCCCCACACACACACACATTCCTACCCTCTCACCACTCATCCACACCCACCCACACAACCTCCTCCCTTGTCCCCACACACCCTCAACACGTACACCTCCCACACCGCACGCACTCGTGTCATCTCACCATCCATCCATCGACACACCCTCCTCCCCCACACACCTTCCTAACACATACAACCTCCACCCTTTCCTCTCCTGCACCCACACACCCTCTCAACACATAAACCCCTTCACACACAAAATCTTGCCCTCCCACCACCCATCCACCCACATTCAAACTCCTCCCCCTGCCCCCTCACACACCTTCTCACCCTGTTTCCCCCCACACAAGTACTCATATCCTTCTACCAACCATCTACACACACAACACCTCCTCAATACATATACCCCCTACATACACATAAACACACGCACTCCTACCCTCACACCACCCATCCATTTTCCAGTTGCCATTTTCTCAGTGACGTGTCCCCTATCGACGTGTATTTCAGCATCCATCTTGCATCCTACCAGTAGGCCTACTGTGAGCTCTCTCCAGACAGTAAAAACCAGACTTATCTTGACTCTTGTCTTATCCCTTACTCTGTCTCAGGCTCTGTGTTTCCTTTCTTCCTCTGATAATGTCTTCTAACGTTTCTTTGCTGAATACTCCACAGCGCGTACAAAATTTTATTTATATTTACATCTGCTTGCTAGCGTGCGACGCATGTGCAGCTGTGCGCATGTGAAACTCAGTTGCAACATCATGCAAGCATCCAGGATGAAAAAGCTGGATAGTGCGGTTTCTTAGCCACAGGACGGCTCTAGAATGTACACAATAGACGTCACTGTGCCATCAAACAAGTCCTTAACACAGTTTTAAGGTTGAAAAGTTAAGGAATGGGTTTTAAAAAAAACAAACAATAAAAACACCTTGTTCAAGAAAAAAAAAGAGTAAAAATCCATTACAAAGGGGAATCATGACAAGAAAAATTATTTAATTAATTATTTAAAAATCTGAGAATTCATCTAAATGGACCAAAAGGTGTAAATAAGGAAGAACATAACAGATACATGTTTTGGGGCTTCAGTCACCCACCTAACACTTATAATGTGTGAACAGCTCACAACATGTACTCGCACACAAGTACACACATTCAAGAGTGATTTATGAGGGTCGAAAGAACAATTGAAAATGAGGCACTGAACCATGAATGACAGGTCTATGGGGAAACTCCGTAGCTGCTCTAGAAGACAGTGCAACTGATGGAGAGTATTAAGATTAAAGCTGTATGATTTTACACATCAGTGTAAGTATGTAGATCTGAAGACCATAAAGAACATATACAAAATAATAATAACAGTAAAGTATATGAAAATGCTATGTAGTATGAGAAGGTCTCGTAAATTACAGCTTAACAATGCAACCGCTGTTATTACCAGGGTATAACAAACTAGAGGAGTGACAGTCATCCCTAATAGTGGTATAATATGGGAAGATTATATATTTCCTCAATTGTTACAGTCCAGTGAGTATTCAAGTTTTTGCCAATTGTGTCAGTGTTGTTCCTACACTTCACAATGCTCAAATAAAGAATACAATTTAGTCAGAAATTGTGGGGAAACAATTGTTATTGACCATTTGAGGAGTCCATGCAGCCTTTATATTTATTAGACAGACGCAAAACTGGGTTTAAATGAAAGCTATTAATCTACCCTTTAAAATGATACCAAAATGCCCTCATAAAACATGAGTAAAGGTCTGGAAAATAAGCATTAAGTAGAATATGCAACAGCACCAAGAATCCAATTTCTTGTAGGGGGTGATTCACTTCAGGTGCTGATATATCTGTGACAAACTACCACTTAGGACAGGTTACCATACCAAACATATAATCTATGGACATGTACATTTTTTTAAATTGTTACTAGATTTGACACCTTGAGTGGTAGCGATAAGTGAAATTTTGGACTTTGGCCCATGGCCTATTGTACGTAGAAAAATGGGTCAATTTCAGCACAATTCTATCCATGCATATGCAACAAATCTAGTAGTAAAACAGGGACACTGCATCATTTTTGCAGGTGTTGCAGCAATTTCAGCATTTGTCAGTCATTCATTATTTTGGCAAATAATAATTATTCAATTAGTAATCTTTCAGAAAAATAAACAGAAGTGGAGCTTAAATTTTTCAAAACCTGTGACATACAGGTATTAACTGAGCATTATGGAGCTGACGTTAACAAATAGTATTTCAAACTCTGAATGCAGCTGTGAGGTCATCAGACGATCAGGTGATCTGATCGCTGAGATCATTTTTGATCAGAGATCCTGTTAAGAGTTCTATTGTCATATGGGATCTGTGTTGCAAAGTTACATCATTGCTATTCCAATGAATGTCCAAGTGGTTTTGGTCCCCTACATGAGACAGGTTGGATATTACTAGCCCATCAATGAACTGTTTTACACCATCTGCGCTGAATGCGACTTTTCTCCGGACCAAAACACATTTATCTCTTTGGAACAAATCAGATGAAAGCAGTGCTGATAATGCTGGGAATATATGTGCAAATTATGTCAAATCAACTCTCTTTCATCTCTACTAAACATGTAAAACCAACTGAGGTAAACCAAAAGAGCTTCAGGATAAGACTCCAACATTAAAGATACACTACTCAGCTTATCCCATTTCTCAGTGATGTGCCCCTATCGATGGCTAATTCAGCATATATCTTGCATCCTACTTGTACTGTGAGCTCTCTCCAGAAAGTAAAAAACAGTCTTATGTTGACTCTTGTCTTACCTCTCACTGTCTCTGGCTCTCTTTTGTTTCCTATCTTCCTCTGATAATGTCTTCTAACGTTTCTTTGCTGAATCTGTCGGTGTGTTCAAAACGGCCGGTTTGTTTACATCTGCTTGCTAGCATGTAAAGTGCAAAGCAAAACAAAAAATGAAAAAATTGTATAGTGTGGTTCCTCAGACGCGGGACGCTGCTGGGCCGCGACAGCACTAGAAATGCACATAATAGTTGTCACTATACCATCAATCCCGTCAAGAAAATAGAGTTTTAAGGTTGAAAAGTTAAGTAATGAGCTTTAAGGATGAAGTTCTCTTGATTCTGCCTTCCAGCTGCAGATATGTCTCTATCTGTGCTGTGCTTTAAAAAAAAAAAAAAGTTCTTGGTTTTTTTTTTTTCAATGGTTTGATATGGGGCGACATAACAATCTCTTTCTTTTTTAATTTTTTTTTTACAAAGATCTCTTGATTTCAAATCATTTACTATTCTCATTTCTCTCTGCAGCTTATATTTATTCTGTGATAGTTTAACTTTTTTACACAGATATCTTTGATTGGCTTCAAACTCTGCAGAAATTCCTTCTTTATTTCTCTCCATCCCTCCGAGGAGAAGCGCAAGCGATTGCCGCGTGACTTCTAAAGGGATGTGTTGTCTCTTTATATGGTTAAATGAGGGTATTTCTGAGTGTAAATGACCATTTCTACCGTGCGTACGACTGGCCTCCACATGGTTGATAAATCTGGATTTTTTTTGTACTAAAGACAATTCTAAATATCCTTTGTAGGATGAAATTCAGGACAGTTTCTACACACGGTTGATAAATGAGGACCCAGACGTCTTACTGATGTGATGCCCTGCTTTTTTCCTGTTGAATGAATGAATGAATGAATTATACTTTATTGATCCCCGAGGGGAAATGATGTGGGAGTACTAATTTATTTTTGTGCTGATAGGTTGGTGTGCCGAGTGGGTGCCATCAGGTCACCTGGGCTATCAACGCCACCTAGTCTCTCTCTTTCCTCCAGCCTGCAGGTTGGTTTTGTCACTACACTGACTTGCATCCACATTACACCACTGCTCCGCCAACTTTTATATGCTACACACATCTTTTAACCAGGCAGATTACTTTTCATCCTCATCTCTCTGCTTCTTATCTCCCATGTATAAACGTATGACAGTACTGCCATCATTAAGATATTTCTCCTCTCTCAGCAGATCTGGCTGGATCAAATATGATGTCTGTTGTCTCTCTTTCTGTCCCCTCTTTCTGTCCTCTCTTTCTGTCCTCTCCAACCCAACCGGTCGAGGCAGATGGGCGCCCTCCCTGAGCCGGGTTCTGCTGGAGGTTCCTACCTGTTAAAAGGGAGGTTTTCCTCTCCACCGTCGCCTCTAGCATGCTCAGGATGGGGATTGGATCGAAGACTAGATTCGATGCTTAGATCCTTAGCTAGGCTATTTGTTATGAATTGGCTTGTATGAATCAATGTATGACAATCAGATTGGCTCAAACTGATTG
>JBBBVU010000024.1:10946772-10983069 GCA_037177055.1 Atherinosoma microstoma | reverse complement strand
CATACAGAAAACAATGCAATCCATCCAGTAATCCAACTGGACTACAAACAGCACACTACGCAAATACACACACACACGACCGAGAATATTCCATGTTTTTATAATGAGGCAAAAAGAAACAATACATCTTGATAACAAAACAGTAAGAACCCAAAGAGACTAGTTGAGAGTATCCATTGGTAGGTACAACTAAATGACGACACATAATGCTTTTTATTTAATAGAAATGTGAATGGATAACCTTCCCCTTATCCAACTTCCCAAACTCTACACTCTCAATTCTTCCGTTCAACTCCTACTGTTAGTTCCTTCCACCAGAGTTGCAAGCAGAGGAGTCAAGGACAGACGGGAGGAGAAAGGAGGCGAGGTAAGAAGAATCCAATATAATAAGTCAACCTTGCTTCAGAGCATCACATGAACCAACTTTTTAATTCTCTTTTTCTTCCGGGTGCATTATTGCGCTTGGAAGCGTCCTTCGATTTACTTTGCTGTGAACGATTTTCAGGTCACAAGAAGGAGAATGGAGAAGTGAGGAGACAAGGAGGATGGAAAAAGTAAAAAAGATGAGCCTCCTATCTACCTCTCAGGAAAACACCATAATCAGAGAGTGTTACCTTATCTCAAGGTCAGTTGTTGGAATATTGCCATACATAAACGCAGCCATGATTAAGTAACTGAGGTGGAGTTCTTTCTTCAGCAAGGCATCATCTTTCTGCAGATGCAAAGGTTTTCCCACTTGCTTTGTCGTATTGGAAGACGTAAGTTAACAAATTGGTTGTCATCTAAGGAAAATCTCTACACATTGTTAATGAAATGGATAAAGAAAATGTCATCACCATCATTTTCACTGCTTTATTTCATAACAAAATCTGACTGGAACAACAGAATGTCTGTAAGCCACAATTTATTATGAAGCACTTGTGCCAAAGTGCTTTGATGTGTTGGCCAAAAATCCAAAGCAGCAATGAGAACAATCACACTTTACAATCACACATTAACAGAAAATCTTCAAAAAGCTGCCAGACATTTAGCACGAGAGAAGAAACTGCAGCAGCAAGGAGAGCAGCAGAGTACAGGCTGAGCTGGAACAATATTCAAGCTTTGAAATTTTAATGGAAATAGTAAATTTG
The DNA here is from genome assembly GCA_037177055.1 of Atherinosoma microstoma. Lineage (NCBI taxonomy): Eukaryota > Metazoa > Chordata > Actinopteri > Atheriniformes > Atherinidae > Atherinosoma > Atherinosoma microstoma. The sequence goes on along the minus strand of JBBBVU010000024.1, from coordinate 10,981,939 downwards.
CTGGCTTAGAGCTCAATAAGTGTGAATGTGTAGCATTAAGTTCATCTTTTGTGAACTTTGATTTTGACAGTACTGACCTTTGAGCCAACAGAGGAACATTATTATCAAACTGGAGCAAGACACTGCAGCTCATTAGATAAGCAATTCTATTCTATTTAAACTTCATCTGTTAGACTACACGACTCCCCCCCCCCATGACTTTGACATGATTTTTGAACGCTTCAATTTTTTTTATTGATTTTTGTTGATTATATTCCAGTTATTCTAGTTAAACTGTCCATCTTTGCAAATCACAAAAGATATTGTGAAGGCAAGCTTACTTCTGGTACGGTCTCTCCCAAAAAGAGCAGATGGTTGAGGCTGACTGTGCCCAATTTTTCATTGAGTGCATATTGAATACTAAAAATGCAAATATAAAATATAAAATTGAGCATAAAAACATTATGAAGACTGAAGGGACCATGAGCCAACACAGGTTTGGCTCCCAAATTTACTGCCTCATTAGCTGTGAAACAGGACTTTCATTAGTGTGTGCTCTGTGACATATTACTGGAGCCACTAGGGGGCTTTGGGGCTGAGTTTGCAACATAATCTATCACAACTTTACCACAATGAAATATTGGTAATTTCCCAAAATTGCTGTGTGTTTACTTTATCGTTGTGTGTTTGTGTGAGAAAACAGGAACATGTGTGTTTGTGTCTCTATAGGTGCTGCAATCAATAAAGTGAATGCCCTACCTTGTCCCTAATTTGAACCCTCCACATTGAGCAGTTTTGTCTTCCAAAATGTTCTTCACACACATACACACACACTAATCAGAGCTAGGCAGCAATTGTGAAAGGCAAAGGTCTTCAAGGCTGTTTGATAGCAGATTAGGCTGGCGAGTCAGGCAAAGAATCAGGCCACACAGGAGGTAGTCACATGCTGATTCTACCCCCACTCAGGGGAAACAGTTCAGCCATGCAGTCATAATCACAGGGACTGGATATGCTAATACTTCTAGTTTGTCCTCCATAAGAATTTGGAAAGAATTGAAACATTTTTTAGGACAAACTCAACCATGTTAACCTTATTGTTGCAAGTTAGTTACCGTTTGTATGGCTGATTGTGGAAGCACAGTGGTTAGTAACAATCAAAGCACAACGTTTAAAACAGAAGGGGAGTTATATATATATTATATTGTATCTCTTGATAGGTACAAATAAGAGACTTTTTTTAACCCAAGTTAAAAAAAACTATATTTTATTCACAACAGAAAACATTTCAGATGTTGAAAGCATTTTACTTATTCATGAAAAATATTAGCTCATATCAAATTCAGTGGGAGCAATACAACTAAAAACATTGGGACAGGGTCATGTTTACAACTGCGTAGCATCTCCTCTTCTTTTGATAACAATATATACTTTATTAATCCCCATTAGCCTCTGCATTTGTCCTACCTCTAGATTCACTAGAGAGCAGTAGGCTCCATAGCAGTAGGCTTACACAACATCCCATGTCTGGGATTGTATAAATCATTGTCTATTGTGCGTGGTATGGAAAGCTGGAAGTGCAAAGCATGCAAATACCTGATATAAAAAAAAAGCAAAAAACAATCAAATTCAAAGTAAGTCAATAAAAAACAACCACAAGGAGCTGAGAAGATGGTTTGTGTGTCTTGTCTTTTCAATAAAAACACCCATTTGCAAAGCATGCCATCACAAAATCAACAGTATTATCCATCATTTAACAATAAAACCCACATATAAAATTTATGAATGTTAAAGAGTAAACAGGCATTTGGAAAATAAAAATGCTAAAGAATCCAGAATTAATACACAAACACAACTTTCTTCCAGCAGCTGCAATCGTTTTTCCTGAGTCCCTGCCATGAGATGATTATGAATATGTTCATAAGATGCTTTTACATGAAACTGAATTTGCCTTTAGTTCCCCAAAGGGCTACATTTTCACAGCAGTTTCACCGCTTCAACAGGTAGGTGTCTGCAAAACTGTGGATAGCAGCAACACAGAGTAAACGCTATGGAAAGGATCACAGGTCTACATACACAGCCTAACCGCCCACTACATTACTCTTTGATTATACAGGAAAAATTAAGTTTATACTTTCAGGAAATGGAACAGTATGCTTGTAGAAATATAGTAGGAATATCATTAAGTTTGAATCATGCTGTCCACCATCTGAAAGAGTGAACAGCTGCATCTGCATTTGTAAAAGGAGCAATGAAAACCTTCCTCTCTTTCAAAAAGACCTGTGACCTTGGCTACATTTTCAAAAGCCTGAAAACAGAAACAAGAGGGTGTCCAGAAGTCTGTTGCCTCTCAGGGCCACATTATGCTGGAAGGTTATTTTGTAACTTTGTAAGTGTTACACAGAATTACTGCCTACCCTAGCTTTTAAATCTACTGTTATTCTCCAAAAGACTTGCTGACTCAAGTGTGGCTCCTTGAAACCTAAAAATGCATTTGTATCCATAAGTGAACTTTTCTGCAGCATTTCATTGATACAAATAATCCCTCAGACTTTATTCGTATGAAATGTGATGTCTTGACTGGTGCATGTGCAAGGGCATTAAAGAAAATACACAAAGCAGATATCAATGATCTTGTTGTTACATGTTAGATCATTTGAAAATACAGTACACAGCTTGAAATATCACTCACCCACCATCTAAAATCCTCTCAGTAAACATTCCCCACTCAGCCAGCCAGTAATTAGTCAACAGTTAGAATCAAACAACTTTATTGACGAAGACAATACAAAAAAAAAATAGGTAATGAGAGCTAATGTACTGAGAGAACAGGCTGATTAGTGTGGTTTAGTTAAAACTGCAGAGGAGGATAATCACAGTTAAGGCCACTGTTTTCTGAGTGTTAATTATTTTAACCTTTATTTATCAGGGTGAGGTTTGCTTACACTGACACACACAGGCGCTGCCAGCTGGATGTTGCAGTCTCACTTATCCTCTAAGCAGTTCAACACCCTGCTGGGTCTTTTGATGGTTTAGTAAAGTGCTCATTGGCACTTTGCCATCATATGATGCCAAAGTTAGCTGTTCAACTTCCCTTTCAAGAATTCTGCCATTTATAAATTCATTAATATAATTCATGATAGCATTTCTAATAATATCTGTCACCATAGATTTTTTTATTTTCTATTTCCTGGTGTACTGCTGTTTGTTTTGCAGTCTTAATTAAAATACTTTGCTTCTTCAATGCAGCGCAAAAAAGAGAAACAAATGAAGTCTGATCCATATTTTTATCCCAGGATACATTTCACAACAGTTGCATCAGCATGCCAATCAGGCCAGCATTTCCAATGCTTTTCAATTATAAAATGTATGTTTCGTTGCTGAAATATGTGTCTAAGAGAAGAATAACAGAAAGATGAATGAGGACCATAGAAAAATATGAAAGACTAAGTGCCGCATTTCAGTGGCTGTGATCATATTGCTCAGCTTGAACTGAGTTAAAAAAAAAAGCACAAAAAGTCATAAAAAAAGAAAATTGTGTCCATGAAAATGACCTCTGTCTGGCCTCTCTGATACAGCTCCCTCACTTACACACATATTCATGTACACACACTGATACACGTAGGCTGGTGGTGCTGCTGATGTTGGCACATTTGTGCTTTGGGACAAGAGCTGCTTCATTGGCACTGATTACAGCGTTATCCTTCTCTTGCAAACACCAGCCAACATCACTCTGAATACCAATGGACTATACCAACCAGAGAGAGATACTGTAGGGGGAGAGAATAGAAGGGGGATGGGGTGATAGCCTTGCCTGCTTACTTTCATTGAAGCAGCATGCCAGAGTATCATGCCAAAATACTTTGCATCAATACCTCCTGTAATTCATATGAATTAAATCCACAAATATACAAGTCAAGTTCATATATTTATTTAGAAGATTTTCCAAGCTAGATATTCTCTAGCAAGCAGGAGAGAGGAAAAAACTGTACTGGATTTGAATGGTAAATTTGATAAAAATGACAAATAAACCACTAAATGATGAATGTAATAATAATAATAATAATAACAATGATGATGATGATGATGATGATGATGATGATGATGATGATGATGATGATGATGATTTATAATTATTATTTAAACGTGCCTTTTATGAAACTCAAGGACACTTTACAACAAGCATGAAACCAAGTGGGAACCAGTGGAGCTTCTGCAGGATGGGGATGATGTGATGGGACAATTGGGTTCTTGGTATAATATTGGCAGCAGAGTTGTGGACCAGTTGGAGCTTGTGGAGGAACTTCTGTGGGAGACCAAAGAGGAGGGAGTTGCAATAATCAATGCGGGATGTGAGGATGGAAGTATGCAGACTGAGTGGTGTTGTTGATATGGGAATGGAGTGACAGTGTGTTGTCAAGGATGACACCCAACCCAGACTCATAACCTGAGGGGAGGGGGAGTCTGAGAAGCTGTCGATGGTAAGAGAGAAGCTGTTGACTTTGGATAATGAGGATTTTGTGCCATTGAGGAGGAGCTCAGTTTTTCACTGTTTAATCACAGGAAGTTTGAGGTTAACCAGGATTTGATTTTGGATAAGCGGGAGGTGATGGAGGAGGGTGGGATTGTGGAGTTTGGTTTGCTGGAAGGATAGAGCTGGGTGATAAACAATTTAATTATTGCTTGCACACTTACAGTTACCTAACATTTTATATAGAATCACATGTTTTTCTACTGAATGTTCTCTTTTTTTCTACTCAGTTAGCTTTACTCCTGTAGCAAGACAGTATTATTTTTAAAAAAGGGAGTGAAAAATTGTTTACATGAACATATGAAGGTGAATTCATAAGCAATAAAACACAAGCTGTCTCAGTTTGGTACCCTCTGCAACAACCTTGCTGTTCTTAGGATAGCATGATTTTGCTTATTTCCGATGGTAATTTTCAGTATTTCTCACTATAAGTACAACCCCAATATCAATAAAGTTGTGATGCTGTATTAATGTAAATAAAAACCAAATAAAATTATTTGCTAGTGTCATAAACCCATATTTTATTCCCAGTTGAACATAAACAACATATCAGATGTTCAAACTGACATATTTTTTCATTTCATGGAAAATATGAGCTCATTTTGAATTTGATGGTAGCAACAAATCTCAAAAAGTTGGAACAGCGGCAACAAAAGGTTGGAAAAGTAATGGGCAAAAATGAAAAAATAACTGGAGGAGCATTTGACAAATGATTACGCTAATTGGCAACAGGTCAATCACATGACTGGGTATTAAAGGAGCATTTCAGAGATTACTTCTTTGCATAACCTGAGAATCATTGCCTGCTTTTAAAACAATGACTGCATTGTCTGTGTTATGAACCGTGATTTTAAAACCTCACAAACTTCAGGTTATAGCCAATATTATACAAAGATTAAATGGGTGCAAGGCACTTTGATTATATTATCACAAATACCTAAAGAGGCAAGGATGCATTACATTGTAAGCATTGTCTCACAACAGTTAAAAAAATAATCATAAGCGAGAAAAATAAAACAAAATCAGTTATCTGTATTTATCAGGACACTTTCTTTTAGAATATGCATCCCGGCGCATTGCATGTGCCGGGATGCAGCTTTATCTGGGTTTCTTTTTTCTTATGGTGATGAATAATAAGGTGAACTTTGGTGTGTGACTTATTTTATCCATTGATCAAACTGTGGTCGCTAACTGTAACCTTGACGGGATGAGGTCAGGACATAAAAACCTTATCAGCAGGCTGCGCTATGACAGTAGCTGCTCTGCTAAGGCAGTCTTCAGAATTATAAAATGTTATAACTATAAATATTTTGTGGAAAAGATATAACCAGCACACCAGATACTTTGTCCATGGTCGTGACTGGGGAGCAAAGGATGCAAACACAGACTTAAATAAAACATAATGATCTGATACCAGCAGCTCTGCTGTTATTAGAGGACATTCAGTGCCTAATGATACTCACTAGTCCAGATTCAGTACTAAGTTACTTAAAGGATTTGAGTCAGAGAAGCAGAGCTTACACATGTTACATTACTGTTTTGAAAAGAGCTACAAAGGTATGTTCACTGAGCAGTTTGTGCCAGCTGTAAAAAACACATCAGTCTTAGGAGAAGTGTCAATGCAACTGAGTAACACCTGCTTTTAACTAGGAGGAAAACTGGACTTTATTATAACGATTATAATAACTTCAGCCTCATTCATTCATAAAAAGAAGTTAAAGGAATCTAAGAAGGGTAAAGATTGGCTACAAAATAAATAATTAAAGATTGCACCTGCAAAAGTTTAATAACGACATTTTAAAATCTGAGTTATAAGTGATTCATGCCACTGCACAGTTTATAGAGCTACAAGCTTCTGTTTGCTCAGCATATTGGGCTTTCGTTCAGAGATTTGGTTAACTGCAGTACACTCAATCACATAATTCAGCTCTTTGAGTTCCGGACAGAAAAGATAGAATTCAGCAAATCTGACTTTTCCTGCACATACAAGTCTGTGAAAGGTACAAGTCTTTTCAGAGCAGAATGGCTGTGGCAGAAATGCCTTGAAGGTGGAGAGGAGTTGAATCTGCAGAAGTTAACATTCTCGGCCACATGGGCTTCAGATGTGTCGGACGAGGGCCTCGTGAATTAGTCGCAGTCCTCAGTCTGAGTAGAGCTGATAAGACCTGATGGAATACCTGCTTTTCTATGGGAGACAGATAGAACCGGAAGAAAACACATGGCACACACACATAAAACCTGCTAGCACAAACACAGAAACAGAAATGTGCATCTGAAGAAGTATGACACAAATCAACAGGAAACAAGTGAAGAATAATAATGTCATTTTTAGTATGTGGGGAGACCCTGAACACACCTGAAATATTGCTACAGAATTCCCCATAACCTTTCTGGAGGACATGAAGATCTTTTTGTCATGGCTCAAAACAAAGAAATACTTTTAAACAACATTTCTGTTTAAAAAGTAACATTTGAAAATGAATGTTACTTCCTGACAGTAAAGCATTACAATCAAGAATATGTTTTATGTGGACATTTTTGCACAGAGCAGGCCACAACAAATCAAGTTGTTATATATCACAATAGCAGCACTGGCTGGGTTGGGAGAATCATGGAGGGGGATTTCAGAAACTGGCATTAAGCAGAAGCATTTTTGCCAATTCAATCCTTCAGATTGGCAAAAGGAACATTTTGTGACCAAATTATTCCAAATTTGTTCTCTTGATGAATAGCAAGATGTCTTGGGACAGATTGACGCCATATGTGACTGTCTGGAAGTGAACCAGGGTCTTTAAGCCAGTAAAGGACTTGCCTGTTTATACATTACAGCTTGTCTCTATTAAAACTAAAATTTTCCAAAACAGCAACCTTATGGTATCATAGTTTCGAATTCTCCAGACCAAGTCCCAAACGCTTGGCATTTTCATGTGCAGGAGCATCCACCATCTCTCAATTGCTTAAAAAAAAAGAAATTCTTGGACGTGATGCCAAACATCCTCTATGAATGGAACAATTCACATGGGCAGCCTAATTAATTTCCAGCAGAAGTTTCATTTATCTGATTATTTATGCTATAATATGGGCTGATGTTCAATTCAAGATCTTATGAAATTCAAAATGAAGGCAGCTGACGCAGAGAATTACAGCAACACAGGGGACATAGAGTAGAAGATATTGTTGTAAAAGGAAGATTGTAAAACACAGGATTTATCCAGAGACTTCCAAGTGAGGAACACATTGGGAGTGACTTCTTGACAGTTTTTTTCACATGTCAACTGGGGAATTTAGGGATCAATTCAGCAACAAGCAACTTTCCAACTGAAGGATGACCACTTTAACTCCTCAGCTGCAGCTGCCCTGGATTATGAAATACAGGTTGGTGAGGTAGGCACTAAAATCCATTCCACTAAGCCTTGTCCCACTTAAAGTAGGGACACATATTACTACCTCTGAGCTGTTGAAAATGCAATGTGACAGCTGATGGGATCAGGCTGTGACTGATATTTGCGACTGACATTGTTGAGTGATATTCTATGTTTTGCCTGAAGGAGACATGCTGGTAAACAAACAGCTCAGACTCAAATTCACTTTGTTTTACAAAGTTTACTACGGTTCTAGTCCAATTTATATCCTTTATCTTCTTGTTGGGAAAAAAAATAGTCCCTGCATGAGCCATCAGAAGATTTGCCATTCTGTCAGATAAACTAAATACCATAAATTAACTTTGATAGTCAACACCATGATGCTACTTTTTCACCCACTCATTTTACGCCTCTCACACCATTAATGATATATGCACAGTTATTTAATCAATATATTTCATTCATGATGTTGATGAGAAGCTAGGTTAATGGCTGCAGTGTGGGAAAGCGGAGAAACAGAAAAAGAGGGAAGGGTGGGAGCTGTAAAAAACAAGAACAAACAGGTGTGCAGTGCAGGTGGGCCTTTATAGATGAGAGGATGTTAGGGTGTGGTCCTACCCCTGAGATTTTGCCAAAAGTATTTGTCTCCAGAAAACACAGATCAATGTCATAAAGGAGATAGCAACCAGATTAAAATTTTATTTTTTAAGTGTAAATGAATTTCAGGTAGGGTCAAATAATCCCGATGTGGAGACTAAGAGCCAAGAATTTTATCTGTACATCAGTGGTTGATGCTCATAAAAAAAAATCTGTTCAGTGGTTATACTCTACCTCCGACAGACTTTTGAGGTTTTTCAGCTGATTCCTGCAAAATGTTTTATATTTACTCAATGGCAACACTCACAGTTTTATGTTAAAACCTGCATGTCCCAGGCGAAAAGTCAGCATCCTCCCAAGTTTATGATCAGTGTTAAAGAGATGAAATAAAAGGAGCAATATCACCCCTATACTGCCGACTCACACAGCAATATCCAGAAAAAAATATGATACTTGCGCAAATTCTTTGACAGGGGGATTTTTTTTAAATAGATTTTTTTTATTATCGTAAAAGCACAGAAGTCAGATTTAAAACTGCAAGCAATATGCTTCACTTCTGCAAAAGAAAACTCTTTAAAGATGAAGAATTCATTCAATTCATTCAATTACTGAAGTAATTGAATGAATTCTTCATCTTTAAAGATGAAGGATTCATTCAATTACTTATTATTAGACCAATCTAAGCTTACACAAAATTAAATATATTTCTTATACTTAGTTATTTCTTTAGGGTTTAGAAAAAGGCCAGGGAAAAAACATCCAATCAAACCCTATCCACATCTTTTCAAAAATGCAGCTCTGCTAATTAGATTTGTCAGGATTCATCAGAACAGGATTAAGTGATTGCTATTTGAATGGAAAGTTAAACAAACCTATCACCATCAACTCATCATATTGAGGGGTAAATTCAGGACTCTGAGCTTTTGAGCAAGGCATTTACTCCACTGTAAGTGCATCTAAATTATGGAGCAGGATGCTCTTGAGAAGAAAGGAGTCTCATCAGGACATGAAGTGTTCTTCAGCTTTGGCTGCCTTGGCTGGAGTCACATTACACCAAACCTAAACTGTGCAGCAGTGAGAAAAACAGAAAACGTTGTATTAATGCCAATCAACTAGAAAACTTCATTTGTTTTTTCTACCACTTACCTTGACTTTCAAATAAATAGATTTCAGTTAAACACATGGTTTGTATGAAGAACACAATTTGTGTTGAGGCAAAATAGCTGTATTCAGCAGCCAGTGATCCAGAAAAAGGATGCATCAACATAAAGCATCAACACTAATCTATTTTAACACAAGCCATTATGTTTTCCTAAACTGAATAATGTCGTTTTTAATAACTGACCTTAAACAAGCAGTTGAAATTGCAACAACACAATGACTGAATCCTGAAGTAACTGAAGTTACTTTAATACATAAGGGGTTGGAGCAGGAGTCAAACTCAGTCCTTTGCTTTGACAGTAAGGGGGTGCAGCTCCATCCCCCAACTCTTGCATCCTTAATGTGCACTTTGTTTCCTCATAGATATGAGGCAGCAGTCTTTTTGTAGGGTATTTCATAAAAGGTGATGACACTGTGTTTCTTTGTGGCATCGTTTTGTGTCTGGTATCACAGACATACAAGAAAAATTGTGTCTGTGGCCACAAACAAGTACAATAAGTTTGTTCTTTTTGCTGCAAGACTCAATTTAGGGGAACTATTTTTCTACTAACATGCTGTGGTTCAATAAATGTTGAAAAACAGGTCATTTTCAGCTGCTGTAATCGTGCCACTGCTGATTTTTCTTTGATGACTATTTCTTTTTACAGTTTAACAAGACTTAGCTCCGTTGATCTCTCCCCCCATTGTTATAAAGCTTACTTTATTTGAGCGATAACCCCCCAGAGGAATATTCTCATATGGTTATAGATATAATGATGAGGTAGAGGCTGCCATCTGCAACACCTATGCACCTATAGTCACAAAGGATATGCTAGAGGACATAACTGCTTTAATATGTTATTTCCCCACACGAGTGGCATCTTTTTCACACACATGCTTCAAAACAATAATTAATATTTTGTTTTGCATCTGAGCAAAATAATTACCAACCCCTTGTAATTCCGTCACATCTGAAAACCATAGCAACCAAACTCTTGGAGGCTTCAGCTGCTACACAAATAAACTGCAGCATCAATCATCCCAGTTATAAACACATGTGACCCTGGTTGTCCTGCAAGTGATACACGTGTCACTGTCACGAAGCGCTTTTTCTCATGCAGTTGCCACCTTTGCCTGGCACTTTTTGCTTATTTTCTTTGGATCGTCATCAACAAGATAAGAAATACTGGCTTCTTACAGAGAGTAATTGTTTCCAACAGCTAGAAAATGCCTGCAGCCAAGTACACTAATATTTTTACCTAACACTCCTCTGTGGCTAACCATGCTCTTTGACCTCTCTGGAAAGATACAAGCTAAAGGATTGTTTTCCCAGTGGGGATCAATAGAATACCACAAACAAAGAAGCCTACTGTTATTTTGGTGTTTTTATAACGTAAAGAAACCTGGAAAATGGGATTTCTTTATGATCTGGTGATTTAGGGGATAAGACCCTACAACGCTCCAAGACACCAAGTGATATTCAGCATGCAGGTCTTTAAAAGGTTATCGCACCATGGTTTTTTGTTTGTTTGTTTTTCTGTTAGTACTAACATCAGCTCTATCCCACACAGGGAAAGCAAAAAATGTTTCCTCTCTGTTCTATTCTACACCCTATCAAAGTAGCTCTCCATGTGCACACGCACCTCTTGTGCCTCAAGGGTTTATGACTAGATGAGGTGCTGCATTTTCTCAAAATACACACCATTGATATACCCCAAGCTCTAACACCCTCTCTGTTCATAAAACTACTGTCAGCATGTGTGAGTGTGTGCAGAGGTGTGAGAGCCCGACAGGCATGAGGTTGCTGCATTGTTGTATGTACAAGAGACACACATGCAGTATTTCATGTTTGTGAATCAGTTCATCGGCCACACGTAAGACAGAAAGATCAATGTTTTGAATCCATTTAAATTTGTGGACAGCTTAATGTGTGTGTGAATGTGTGTGTCAGACTGTTCCATCTGCATAGTATTGCAATGCAGCATGTATGATTTACTTAGTAATTAGGGAATAGAGACATATCCAATTATTGAGGTTGTGAAATATCCCCCTGTCTCAGTATTATTCCAGTACTGTCTGCAACCTGCCTTATTATTACACGAGCTGCATGTGTGATTAGGCGTGTGTGGGAAAAAAAAAGTGTATGGATGAGTTGGGCCAACCAAAGAAGAAAAGAAAAAGGAAATGTGCAAAAGAAAACTAATTTCTGCTCAATGTAGATTACAGGTGGCAGGACCACATGCTGGAGGAGATGCAGCCAAAGCCATTACTGGTGGTCACATGACAGTGGGGGGTGGGGGGGTTGAGCTGCTCTAAAAAAAAAAAAAAAACGTATTTATCACAAAGTATGTTTATCTCACCCTCAGTTGGAGTTAAAGTACATGGATACACACAAACGGCAGAATACATCATAAATGAATTATACAGCCCTGTTTGCTGCTTCACAGGAGTGAAGATATGCACTCCATTTCTCACATGGCCGTGGAGGTACATTGGGGATATACAGCAGCATGGATGCTCATGTGTGTTGGTCCTTTATGCGTGCGGCTATGTAAATAAGTAGAATCACATCTTACTTAGTTAAAAAGTGCCCGCTCACTCTGCCTGTCACCAGTGGAAACAAAGACAGGAGACCGCTCTGTGTCAGCAGCCGGAGCTGCTATCTCCAACCATCTGGGAGAAGAAAAAGAGAGCAACTCTCCGCAGCTCTCCAGATGCTGCCAGAAAAAAAAACTGGGAAAAAAAGATGAACAGATTCCAAGGCAGAGGTATACAGAGAAAACATTATCTCTATGGAAAGCGGTCTGATATAAACGGCAAGATGGCTATCTGTTCTGGGCAACGAGGACGAAAAGAGAGACATCACTGCTGAGTGGAGATGACATAAATGCACTCATATTAATCTTGCAAGTACAATAAGTAGCCTTTACAATATATTATGCATGGGAAAGTGAGTCAGGCAGAAACTTGATATGCATTTATTTCAGCCATATTTTGTTCCTCGACAGAACATCACTGCAAACTAAAACATGACGGACTTTGCATTAATCTCCCTGTAGACTCTTTTGTTTTGTTCTTGCACGTGAACACACACCTGCCTCCACCCCCTCCCCCCATCAGGCGCACACACCCTGGCAATATGAATGAATACATTGCACAGTGAAGCTGGTGAAGAAATGATTTCCAAGTCACACGTGGGGACTGAAGGACTGAAACTATTATGTATTCAAGAAGCAGAGAGTACATCTTTTTCATATCCTGCAGTTGTGAACGTTTGAGAGTAAAAATCTGTATAGCGCCTAAGAACTCTACTCTCATATGCTTGTTGGGAGATATACAGGATCTTATTACGTGTGACTGTTGCCTCGAGCTTGTGTAGGGACTCCGCTGATTATGTGGAGAAATCCACAGCTCTCTGACAACAAAAAACCATGCCACGGTAACAGCCGTCTATCGCCGCCAGCCGCCCTGAGCTCACCTGATTGGATCATCTGACTTACTGGCGTATTCCTCTGTGGTTCCCATTGGCTCGGTGGTAATGGACCAGTGACAGTACTCCAGTAAAACACATTGAAGGCGGAGCGCGGCGGCCGAGGCGGAGCTCTCATTGGTACTTAAAAAGAGCTGGTGCCGAGTGGGGTGAAGTACGAGCTCGCTCTACAACCGGAGCACCCGGTGCGCGGTGCCAAAACTGAGGGATAAGTGTGAGAAGAAAGAGAAAAGAACTATCTGGGGTTAAGTGGAGGACTGAGCCGCCCTCTGCAATAATGGACCGCAAGGATATCTAACCATTTGCCCTGGGAGCGCACAGGTATCCTCTTTTTCCATGCTCTGTTTTGCTGTGCGTAAAGACACCACATTGGCCTTTATGTGAGGTGGAAAAATCTTTTTACCCAGCAGTTGCCAGCCCCATACTGCTTTCCTTTTTTTTCTTGCTTCGTTTCTTTGTGATTCCCAGGCTTTCTCACATTCCACTGGATTTAATGATTAACAAATGAGTGTGAAGGGAGCAAGGGGCAGAGGATCATTGATTGTGTTAGTGTGCTCTTGCTGTTCAATAATACGACAAAGCTCTTGTCCCTCTGTGTAGGTGACAGCAGAAAGGTGTTGTGTTTTCTTACAATAGTGAGAAAAGAGGTTTTAATGCAGTGTAGCGTTTGAGCGTTTGGCTGTATTGTTTGTGAAAGGTGTGCGTATTTGCTCACTGACACCCCCCTGTCTTTTTCACGCTTTCATTTTTTTCTATCAGACACCGTAGTCCATGCCTCTGCCTTGCCAGGTCATTGATGGGAAATCAACTGGATCGGATCACCCACCTCAACTACAGCGAACTGCCGACGGGGGATCCGTCCGGGCTGGAGAAGGACGAGCTTCGGGTCGGCGTCGCCTACTTCTTCTCTGACGAAGAGGAGGAGGTGGACGACCGCACTCCGTCCGACTGCGGCTTCACCAAGGACCACAGCCCGACCGAGGAGGGACCTTTCTCGGTCAGTGAGGTGGAGTACTCAGCATTCTGCTCCCAGGAATGCATCTTCTCCAAGCTTCGGGAAAACGAGGAGTTGAATGTGTACTCGGCCAAAACTTTGCTGACTATGTGCAAACCTGGGGACCTGCTGGAACTGGTGGCCGCCGCGCAAGCGCCCCACTGGGCGATCTATGATCACGACGACCAGGTCATTCATCTGCACAAGGGCGAAATCCGCAAGGACAGTTTGCTTGAGATAAGCAACGGTCGACTTGGGAGAATAGTCAACAATCGGTACCGATTTCGACCACTTCCTCCCGACCTGGTGATGCAGAACGCAGTAGGACATCTGGGCCTGAGAAGTGAGGAGATTTGCTGGACCAATTCTGAAAGTTTCGCCGCTTGGTGCCGCTTTGGGAAACGGGAGTTCAAAGCAGGGGGAGAGGCACACTCAGCGGAGCAGCAGTACTTCCTCAAAGTGCATCTGTCCGGCAGCGGAGTGCACACGCTGGTCTTTCGTAGCCTAGAGGACATGATCCGGGAGAGGCGGCGAGTGGACGCCAGTGGAATTCTCAAAGAGCTGTCTTTGGTTAACGGGGGGAAGGAGTGATCAGGGATTCCGTTTGATATAGTCTCCTCCACCCACTTCCCTGCCTCCTGTCACCGAGGCGCACGGACGCACACTTTTGCGCACAGACAAACGTACTCGCACACACGCACACGAGCACACAAACTCGCAGACATGCAAAAGGACCTGTTGGGTTGAGACTGGCTGTTTGTCTCGGATGGACCCGGGCTGCTTGAACCACAGGCGCACTGTGGAATCTAAATCAAAAATGCAAAATGCTGGGGAATTTGTGAGCGGACGTATAAACAGACAACGCCCCGCCAGATTAGAATTCGTGCTGAGTGGGACTCACGATTTCTAATAAATCCATTACCCCGAAAGCGAAATCACCTTTATAACCCCCACATAGTGCACACGACTCGGTTTGGTTTCTGTTTGATTTCTCGGGATAATGGGATTGGCCCCTTCTCTGCATAGCGTGCCTGCTGCAGCAGACCAGACGGTGAGACTGGGAGAGAGGTGGGGTGTAAGATAGGATTCGGGATGGCTCTCAAAAGTCTCCCTTATATTTTTTTACTGTTAGCTTTAAGACCGGGACAGACCACAACACAGATCCAAGCCACTAATTCATAGACCTCCTACAGTCCCAGATGGCTACGCAGTTGCCTAAATAAAGCATCTTGGCTTGACCAAGCTCCTTTTTTGCCATATCAGAAAGTATTGTCATTTCCACAATGCTGTCATCTTGCCCCACAGCACTTGGATGTATGTGTAAATTGTACTAATACATTGATTTAAATTTGAGTCCCTTATTTTTGTATTTAAGTTTAGTGGATTTAACCCTGATCTCTTTTGGTTCAAATAAATGGAGGTTGAAATATGAAAATAAGAACTTGGTCTTTCAGGTTTTGTTTTGTTGCACATGCATAAGCTTCTTTATACAAATCAAATATATGAATTATTGATGCTCCAATGCTCCCTGACCTGCCTCAAGCCTTATAGACTTCACAGCGTTGGCAATAAAATGGTCATCTGCATCAAAAACATAAAAACTTTATGAAAAATCCATATGTGATCTGGCAGCAATGAAGGCTGCTTTGGTGATTATGTGGGGGAAATGCAGTTGCTGGCCCCACACTATGTTTCATTGTGTGGGGTTTATCCTGCTGGTATTTAGACATTCATAGTTCACATGATGAAACATCTGATTCTGTTTTTTACAGTCTCACTGTAGCACTGCTGGAGTTATCTTGGCACATATTTCACATCTGCACTGCGAACAAGATGTCACCCATAGAATTCTTATCATGAAGAAACATCCTGTGTTATCATGGCACCTGTGTTGTAACGGCCTGCAGCTGCTTTATCTTTGGAATCATCCTCCTCTGTGAGGGTCAGACAGTGACTTTGTTTTCTGGGATGTGTGATTAGTTTTATCCATGCGTAATGGATCTGTGATCAGACATGTGTACATCTCTCTGTGTTTCTTTACCTTTGCTTAATTACATCTAAAAGGACGTTGGAGCAGGTATATGGAGCGTTTTATAGTGATATCTTTCTGATTAGTGGAGTGGAGTTTTTTTTTAGAAATACTGGATTGCAACAACATGTCTTGTATTACTGGACCCTCACCTTTCAGGTTCTGATGGTTTAAGCCTCATGAGTCAAAGAGCTGTTATTGTTTTTGTCAAAGCCAGCTGAAGTAACCCAGAATGTGTGTATGAGGTGTGTGTCTCCAGTGGAACTGATTTAGTTTGCTGCATGGACAGGACAGATCCCCTGTCCAGTCAGTATGTGTGTGTTTGTGTTTGCAGGTGTGCACATTTTCTCTGTCAGTCAATGAGTTTCGTGTCAGAAATCAAACAAGCCAGTCTGTGCATCTGTAAATGTGTCTTATGAAGATTTTCTCCAGTTATTGACACAGATACTACATTGTATTGGCTAAGTTCTGAATTTATTGACACATTTCTCAGATGCTTTTCTCCCTTTTCTCTCATTCTCATAAGTTGTTAGTTGCCAGTGTTTCTTTATCCTTTGTGAATATTGTAGCTACCACTTGCAAAAGCACAACATAAAATTCAAATTTCACTGTGAAAAATGGAAATCAAAATAGTTCAAGATGTGAGCTGAAATAGGCATTTTTACAATATCATATCACAGTTATGCTCTCTTTGTCGGATTCAGACAAACATGCTGCTGTTTTATTCCTTTGCTTTCTTTTGTTTTACCCACTGACTGTTCAGGCTGCTCGGTACATTTTGAACAACCTGAGGTTGCCTCAGGTGGGTGACTTTGTATGCGCATGTGTGTATGAGTGCGTCAGACTTCCCTTGTGAATTTGAAAAATCAGGGTACTGGGGCAGCCAATGTTTCACTTTGTGTTTGTACTCCGTGACTAATAGGACTCAGAAAAAAAATAGCTGTGAGTGTGTGTATGTGTGCTTCAGGCAGATGTACATACACCATAAAGTCAGCTTTAGGAGAGTGTCTGACATGCCAACGTATGTGTGTGTGTGTGTGTGTGTCCATTGCTTTCAGCTCTATACATCATATCTGTAGGCGTGTATGTGGTAGTGTAAGTGAGAAATCTAGTTCACAAATGTGTGACTATGGTCTTTGTGTGAGCATGGGCAACTATGTGTATGTGTGTGTGGGTGTGTGTGTGTTTGTGTGTATCCATATGCTGTGTGCATGGACTAGATAGTGATGAAGATCTGTATCTTTGTATCCATCAGCAACAGTGTGAAAGTAAACGCTGTTACTAGGGAAACTCCAGACACTGGTATACTGTACATCCACTGGGGTCTTGTGTGTGCATGCTTTTGTGTGGTACAGTGCAAACCCTCAGCTCAAAACTGTAAGCTGTAAGCCTAATAGCTAGTCATGTAAGACAAACACATGACATCCAAATCTTTCTGACACACAGACACATGCACCAATTCACAAGGGACCAGCTATTGTTCCTTTGGTGTGGATGTATTCAATTCAAACAGGGGTTAGCTTTCAGTATGTGTGTGTGTGTCTGTGTGTGTGCACATCTGGACAAAGAGGATCTCGGCTAGCCTGCTGCCAGCCAAATCAGTGGTCTCCGAGGAGATGTTCTGGGGAGGAGGGAACAAGAGAGAATATTGTGTCTGCAGGATGCCTTTAAGAGGATCTCCTTATAATCTAGATACGGTCCTGTACTCCCAGTAGACTTGAACATGTTTTTTTATTCTTCCGTTCTCAGGGATGGGCATTTTACTCAACAACAACACAGCTGGTGATGTAAATGAGGCAGTTGCAAATGGGTTACATGCTGTTAAAATGTTTGTAACAGTGGTTTCCTCTCAACATCTGTTGTGAAATGATCTCATACATCACATGAAGTATTACTGCATTAGTGTTACTACAGTATTATTGAACCCACAATAACAAACTGACATTTAAACTTGATTGAATGCTGCAGCATTCTTGTGATTTTAATTAAATTGCCGTTTAGATGTTTATCAGTGCTAAGTGCCGTCCTTACCAGAGACCAATTAAACCTGTAAAAGATTAGTATATTATTCATTGTGGTGGTTTTGACAATGGTGATTGGATTCCCAAACTGAAGCCTGAGACTTAAAACCTGCATGTAACTACTTTTGTCTTCCATGAAAGCTTAAATTATAAATGCAGTGA
The DNA here is from genome assembly GCA_037177055.1 of Atherinosoma microstoma. NCBI lineage: Eukaryota > Metazoa > Chordata > Actinopteri > Atheriniformes > Atherinidae > Atherinosoma > Atherinosoma microstoma. Next base: position 10,963,637 of record JBBBVU010000024.1, on the reverse strand, counting down.
ATGATTTTATCCTACAACTAATCAAAACATGACAGTTGCCTTTTGTGGTCCATGAATAAAATCATTCCTGCTGCTATTGATACTCATTGTTTTAGGAGTTTTACCATTTCTACCTTTGAAAGAGTTTCATGTTTTGGGAACTATGCTTTTCACTTTTTTGTGCTCAACATATGAATTTTTTGTAAGTTTGCATACAAAACTCCTCTAACCGTAAGTTATTAAGCAAGTTGAAGTTGAATTGATTATCCTAAAGATTTCAAGTTAAAGATGGAGAATTATTTTTTATGTTTTAAGAAATATTAGTGCATTGTTTATTATATACGGTTTAGAATTTAATAAAAAGTGGAAAGGGGCAAATGTAATGTGCAATGTGATGACCATTTCCAAGGTCTCAGACCATTATTAAGTTATAAGGCCTTTAATAAACCAGTAAATGCGAGTTCCAAAGCTTTATAAATACAGACAAAACATTGGCTCCTCTAAACAGCTGCCTAACACAATTACAATCAAAATAATTGACAGACACAAACCAGGAGAAGGCTGCAATACAATAAAATGTGAGCAGGTAGCTATTTTCTCAGCTCGTATTGTAATTAACAACAGTAGTTTGCAAGAAGATTGAAGGTGAAATATATCCAGGGCAACAGACTGCTAAAAGGACTAATTTAAACTATTTTATTCTATAGCAACAACTGCCCAAATATGACCATCATAGAAGCGTCATCAGGAGCAACCTTTCTTAATGTCTGCTACTGTGTTTATTTGTTGTAATAAGCTGCTTACACAAACAACCTCTGAGCCTGCAAACCAGCCTTTATGAGGCTGAAATCCAACAAACATAATAAATCTAACTGGAAAAATGTTGGTAATGACAGGAACAACATGGAAAAGTTCAGCGTGGCTTATGAAATCTTAATTTTACTTCAACTTTACATGGGAAGACTTCATAAGAAAGCCAGAAAATAGTATTTTCTCTGTCTTGTGTTGTAAAGTAAAAGTACATTTTTTTAACTGAAATCCAGCTTTTAAACACACCTCAAACAGTGAACAATAAAAGTTGTCCTAACCTGTCTGAGCCCCGCCCAGCTCTGTCTATCGCAGGTGGGTCAACTGACATGCAAATAAACACCTGTGCTCAGTTAAAGTCTGTTTGCTAAAGTCAAATTTAGTTCTGCAGGTGGGTTTTCCTCATATCATGGTCATGTATGATAATATTTCTTGAACACGGTGAAACTATTACCTTCAAGCCTGATTTATATATGTATTTGTATTATATACCTTTCAGTAGTAAGGTAAAAGCAGCAATGCTGCATCTTTACATTGCTTTTAAGTATGAGACCTAAAAGAAACATTCATTAAGCTGCATGTCACCTTACAATTTATGTTAATGAATCCTCACTATTACCACTGCAAGCACAGAGTAAGTATTAGTCTAACTATGTTGAAATTGGAGCTTATAGTTACGGCATCTTAAGACTCAATGTAAAGCTCTATATGTACAGGCTCAATTTGAAAATGAGCAAATTTGGCTGAAAAATATGCTGAAGAAAAAGAACTACTCCAGCCTATTCTCAAAAACAAGTGTAATTACTGCATGTTTTAAGTACACATTTTTCGGCTCAAGAATTCTTGCTTTGAACTGTGTGAGTGGATGACACTGCTCTGTACGCTTACCCTAATCCTAACCATTTGGCATGCTATTTAAATGATGAAAAGTGAAACACAAAAAGCTTCAAATGTGTCTAAGTGGTATTTATATGCACTGCCATGACAGCACACCCAAGTTTTATTAACTGGACTCTAAAAAGCTTCACTGAATCTCAATTTATTTCTCCAACATTGTGTTTTGGTAAATTCCTTAACATGAGAGTTGGAAAACACAATAAAATCCCCTCCAGGCACTAAAGCCAAACAATACAATTTCCTCAGCCAACATATTTTCTATTTCAACATTTGACAGTGCTTCACTGGGTTTAGGGTCTAAACAGCCGCTGGATGTTTTCTCTGCAACATCTGCACTGCTCTGTCCACAGTTCTGCCCAGCACCTCTGTGACGAAGCGAAATGTCAGCATAATATTGTCAACTCCTGCTTACCCTTTATTCAGTTGTTTGTACGGCTTTACAAATACCACTTTTATGTTTATACTCAACACAAATATGAGCATTTTTGATTGCTTTTGGACGGAAACAAAGAGTCAGCCACCGTGGCATTTGGGTTCTTTGATGATGACCTTTTTAGGGTGAAATTGGATGAGATTGAAATGAAAAAATATTCACTGCAGGAGGTATTTCTTATTCCTCAGACAGAAAAAAAAGATCCTCATTGACAATTCATTCTGTAGATATTTTACTTCTCTCTTAGGTCTTTCATAATTAGTGTTTTGCTAATGTTTTTTCCTGCAATTACTGCGCGATAGTTGTCCAGAGCACATCTGAATAATAATAATGAGCAATTTGGAAGCAATAAAACATTCATGCAAGTTGAATTTTCATGAAAAACATTCTTCCAAGGAGAGCGCATTCATGTATTTCATGAATGATAATGAGAATCTTTGACTCCGCGGAAGAGGTCACCAACTTGTGTCTAGCTCAGCACTCTAGCAGCTCTGTCGAAAAGCTTGACCCTGACTTCACGGGTGAGAGGACAAATATTGCACCAATGCATACCTTAAATATGCATATATACATATATGTGGTGTCACCTCTCACTTTGTAACAAGTGAGAAGAGAAATTGCCCTCAGGCTGTGGCCCAGTGCAATCACAGTTTGATTAATGAAAGACCTAACACAGCCCCATCTTTCCGTCTCTGTGGTTTTAATCCCTCTTAAAAAGTCACAGCAAAAGGTTACTGTAAATGTCATTATGAGTGTTTCACAACCTCCCCACTACAAAATGTCAGTCTTTTAACATTTTATACTCTTTGGGGTGTTCTCAGTAAAGGTTTATATTTTACCCTTTCATAATATTTCTTTTTACCCATAAAATTTTTGATTGGATCTTTTACGGTTGTGTACTGTGCTGCATCCACAGGTGATTGAGTTTTGAAAGAAGACTTTGCATGAATATCCTTGATTTTTTATTTATTTTTTTGTCTTCATGCATGGATGGTATTAAGCGCTTTCCTTATGTCTGAAAACGAGTGCTGCATAAAAACAAGCATGTGGTCATTTCACAGTCAGTGTGAGCCCTGCTAAGGCTATTTAAGAAGTGAGAGGCTGGTGAATGAGCAGAAAGCTCATGCAGCTCCACAGCATGCGTTTGCATGTGTACATCAATGGCTCAGAGCTCATGTATCGAGCTAAGGAATAAAAAGAAATCCTGGGTTTTTTTTGTTGTTTTTTTGTCAAAACGCAGCACGCTGTAGCTATATATCCATTTCCAATGATAAACAGCTTTACAAAAATATGTACACAAACCAAAAATCCTCATATGAAAATTTTGTTATTTTCAAAACTGTGCTGGACTTTTCCCTCTGTTAAGTTTCAATGTTTGAAAAAGTAGAGTAACAACTGAAAACAATATAAATGGGAGTCATAAGCTGTGAGGTAAGCCGTGGAGTACAGAAAGTACAACTCACTGTTATCTGAAATAAAAAAAACAGCAATATCTGGTGCAGTATTTGGGAAGGTTTAAAGGGGCAATAAGCAGAAATTCAACATTTCCATAAAGAAGGAATAAAAAAATGGAAATATGAAGAACTAAAGGTGCAATTTTATCATGAGTATAGCATGATGTCACACACTGTCTCTCTGTGTTGATCTCCAGCCTTGCATTTACCAGCCGGTCCGGCCGAGCGTTCATGCGAAGCGCCACCTCCTCCTTCCTCTCTGAGCCCTCGGCCCTCCCTCCCCATAAAAGGCGACAGCCAATGAGCAATGGCAGCGTGTATTTTCTAAGCAAAATGGCGGAGAGCAGAACAAAACGTTCACCTGAAGATGTCCAGGATCCGATATTACTTCTAAATAAACAACAGTCATTGGCGAAGAAGTTTCCGGATAAAGAAATGGACATAACTGGGATTAACATTGACCTTGATTTTCCAAAGCGGAGAGCACTAAGAGAAATAAAGTGGCTACAATTTGACTGGGCGCTAGCTACTCTTCTCCTGGACAGGCAAGTAACGACATAAACGTTATAAGTTACTTCGGCGTGTTCCACAAAAATGGCGATATTGTTTTGCTCAGTGTGTTTGCACTTTGCACATTCGGTTGCAGAGAGGTGTGGAGCAGAGATAGACGGAGGTGTGGCTCATAACACACTTTGATTTGGTCTACAGGCGGTGCACAACAGCAAGCCTTGCGGTGAAATGATTTCATGTTTTGCCCTTTTAAAAGACCAAATGTCAGGTGTTCGTTCCAAAGCATTATCAGACATTGTGGCTAGTTTTGAATGAAATGGATATGAACACGAACTTGATGCTTTGCAATTTGCATATTTGTGTGTGTGTAGTTATGTGGGTGTGTGTGTATGTTGGGTGACTGGATTTGATAACTAATGCCGGTCAAATCGGACAAACTCTACACAACAAAGTGCAACTAACTTTACTTTTTTCTGGAGACATTAGCTGTTCCAACAGTAGATAAATCTGCTGGAGATTCTTCTGGAGACCAAGCAGGGATCATTTTATTAACCCATGTTATTTTAATGAGCTGGCATCTATACGCACTAAAGCATATGCCAGGATTATGGCTGGAACTCAAATTGTTGTTCTTACACAGATAATTGCACCCATGGATGACAGTTCAGCTCTGAAGTGGTTTCTGTAAATGTTGTTTTTTGTTCCGGATTAAACCAGTTCCAAGCATTTTGATTCACAAAAATACCTGAATTTAAAAATGGGGGGAGGTTGCATGTAGGTAACTGTGTAAAAGGTTGAACTGTCATCATCACTGAGCAGTAAATGCTTATATAGCACTGCACTCTACTGAAATGAAAAAAATCATTGCAGACTGAAAGAGGTCAAAAAGAAAAATAATAGAAGAATATCTTACAACTCATCGAACATGGAGCATCAGCAAACTTGTTCCATCTTCATAATGTTTCTTCCCAATTCAAACAAAACTTTAAATTAGTTCTTTTAGTTGTTTCTCTTTACAAAGTAAGTAACGACAGATGATTACAAAAAGACAGAAGTTATATGATATGAGGTTGATAGAATTATGCAAGAGTGAGAATGAATGATTGAAGTGAGTGAGGCGCATACACAGTCTACACAGTTTATTGTAAAATCAAACATCCACTGATTTAATCAGCATTTTCAAGAAAAACTGCAGTAGTGTTTGATATTGCTCTGCTCTGACGATGTTAGCAATATCTGACTCCCTCAATGAGAGAAGATTTTTTTTTTTTTTTAAACCAAGAAAAAACTAACAGGTAAGTCTTATTAAAAAGTTAAGAAGTAGAATTAATTTTTCATGCGTCAAACTTCATCTGTGCTGAGGTATACTGTTAAGCAAAGAGAAAAAAACTTTATATACACCCTAAATATTCTAGAGCGACACTGTGCTGGTCAACCATAAGTAAATACACCAGCACATACGAAAAACTGCATAAAATGAAAGTCAGCTATTCATTTCTCCAGCAAAAATATCAAGCATGTATCATACAGTTTTCTCATTGAGGATGAGATTTTTCTGTTTGAGATTAGCGAGCAGCCCTTTTTTTATTTGGCCTTTTTTTGTATTACCCTCGTTTTTGTTTTGAAAAAGGTCTTAATCTTAAATAGAATAGTATTAATAAAGGAATGTATAATGGAGTTTTTCAAAATATAGACCACTGTGATACAGGCTACAGAGCAAGAGAAAAAAAGCCTTTAAAAAAAACCATTTCTGAACTTGAATGAATGAATGAATGATTTAAATTTTTTTGGATCTGTAATTGTTTTACCAACATTTCCCCAAAATTCTGTACAATATGATATGTATGGTAACACAAGTGATGAATGCAAAATAAACAGAAATTTCTTACTTAATATATTTCTAACTCTATAAATTACACCTATAACTTTAGATAGTTTACATTTAATATATTAACATGTGGTTTCCAACAGTGTGTGGTCTATAATAACGCCAAGAAACTTATTCTCATATACTTTCTGTTTCAGGTCCACTTAAAAACAGCTTTATGTCTTGTTTGGCCTTACAGGCACCAAAAACCATGAATTTTGTTTTCTTTTCATTAAAGATAATTTATTTAGATTCAACCACTTTTTGAATCAACTTAATTTTATTTGTACTTGAACTCTATACCTGAGCAAAATAAATTAGTGTCATCTGCAAACATAACGAATTGTAAGATATTGGACACTTTATAGATGTCATTTATTTAAAGTATGAATAGCTTAGGCCCCAGTACTGAGCCTTGAGGCACTCCACAAGATATCTTTCTATGTTGCGATAATGTACCCTTAATTTCCACACATTGAAATCTGTTGCTCAAATAGCTCTTTAACCAGTTGTTTGCAACTCCTCGTATTCCATAGCATACACATATGCATGAAACTTCTAGCCCATAAAGGACAAAAAAGGCATACACATTCAGGTATTTTGCAGTTTGTTCGCTTCCTTCTGCTGTTGAAAGCGTGGGTACGAGTGTACATGTAATATTTCATTTCTCAGGCGTCCATTCTACATCCACTTATAGTCATGTCCTCTTCCATGTCCTCCAGCACTTGCTAATAAAAGTAAACAACTTGTCAAATCTCCACATATTGTTTACGTTATATATTGTTAAAATTCTAATTCATGGGTTTTCAGCAGCCAAATTAAGTCTTTAACTAATAAAAGTACTGTATTCATCTTCTAAAGACTGTAGGATATCAATATCAAGATCAAATGAAAACAGATCCAATTCATCCATGTTGCATGTGGGAAAATAGCCCCACAGAAGTCTTAAATGTTGTCAGTAAATAACATATTCTGCATCTTATGGTCACACTTTATTAAGATATCATGTTTCCACACCTTATTAACTCACAACCACATCATAATTATCTCATTCTTATGCTTTACAGACTACTGGCTGTGTAATAATGTTTTTCCCGTAATCACACCGTGGAGGTTCCAGAAATTATTCACCATAACACCATTGTCAGGGTTGAACTGAAAAACGTACTGCATGATTTATTGGACATTAATTTGTTTTGATCCAACAAGGACAGACCACAGACTCAGAACTTAACTAAAGTTATAGACAACAAAAATAGTTAAATAAATAACTTTGGTAACATTATAAGGCTGAACAGGATTAATCCTAAGAAGAGTGACATTCATCTGTCCACTAATGTTGTCTTATAAAGCTGAATAGTGTTTAGCAACACACAGACCAATGTTATTAGAAGGGGAAGGATGTTCAATATAGGCATAATACAGGCTGCCTATGGATGTTTTCACAAACAGACAAAGACTAACTGAGCATTTGAGTGTTTATGTCTCTAAGTGGTATTGCTTTTGTCAACTGTTTTCTTCCTTCATATTTCTGCTCATGCCTGTGATGAAAAGCCCGGTGCTTTCAGTGACGTGTCTGAGGGGAAAAAAAGAAAAGAAAATCACAAAATTGCTGCTTTCTCTGATAGTTTCCGTCATCCTGAGATTCCTCCACAATCATTTAAATTCCATCGTTTTTTGGCTCCTCCTGCAGTCTTCGGTTTCATTCTCACCTCTCTGTGACCTGTGTGGGATTTCCATCCTCACCCACCATATTACACCAGACTGAAAGTACAGACTCTATTCTCTGGCTCTATTTCTCTTCCTGTCTGCAAGCCAACAAATGAGAGAATCTATTGATGATATCGATATTGATTATGTAGGAAAATGCACAAACAGCTAAATTCCACTTTTTAAAGTTTCCTTTGTATTTACAAAACTATAAGGTTTATTTGGAACCAAGAAACATGATAGTAAATATGCCAGGTAAAAAAAATAAATAAAATGTTTTGTTTATTAAAAGAAGCTGAGATCTGTGAAAATGATGGCACACCAGTCGGCTATCAAGTGTGCATCACCTGTACAAGTTAAACTCAGCAAGTCTGACATTTAAACAAAAAACACAAAGGCTGAATGGATTGAGGTGTTTGGAAACACAGTGATGGAAAAGTACTTCATGATTATATCCAGCAGCAGCTGAAGGCGTATCCCTCTCGACATCACGCAGCGTTAAAAACTGAGGAAGACAAAAGAAATAGCTCCATGTTCCATCTGCCCAAGCAATACAGAAACATTCTGCAAACACGTATCAGACCAGCTATCATCAAAGCTGTTGACTGCAGCTTTTAACGGTTGTCAACAACCCTGAATGTAAAATTTGACATATTAATGAATATGATACTGGGGTCACACAAAGCATAAATGCTGAACATATGGGTAGAATAAAAAAGAAAAAAAAAATCAGTCCATCAATATTATGTGACTTTGTGGAGCTGGTTCATCAAGATAAAGTCTCCAGACAGCGAAGTTAAACCACAGTAAACAAAATGATAACAAGTACTGATTAAAAGTATTGCAGACAGATGAAATAAAAACAGTTTGGAAACATTGTACTATGATTTCTTTTCATGTATTTAATCCTTACAATCCGCTTATCAGCCCATTTATCAGATTTTTCATCTCCCCTTCAGAGTCAAGCACTTCTTTTACCACATTATTCATTTATTATATCAGATTCCACTGAAAGCACCATCCATCCATCCATCCATTTTCTGTACCGCTTAATCCATGCAGGGTCGCGGGCACTGCAAGCGCAATCTCTTTAAATCAATGTATCCAATTTGACACCAGCCTTAAGCATTATTTTTCCTTTATAGTAGTTTAAATAGAAAATAATATAGAAACAGATTTTTTTATGTGCAAACTGAAAATAGACCTAAGGATTAAGCACATGTTATGAGGCAGTTGGCTCAGAGGTGATTTTAGCTGCTTAAAATGATACAGTTTTTAAAATATGCCTGAGTTTGAAATCTAAATTAATCATGAAACATTTACTATTCAGCTCTGAAAACAAAGTTTAACACTATCTGAAGTGTCATTGGTTTCTCCAAGAACTAAACGAACACAAATTATCTAGACACCTGGTGATGGCCCTCGATCAGATAAGGAGATAACCAAAGTTGCTCCAGATAAACTTGATAGGGGACATAGATATCTGTACAAAATGTCTCTATCAATCCAACAATTTAAAGGCACATCAGTCAAAACCATGTCTGTAAAACTTGTGGTGATGTGAGGCGACATGTTGGGAAGATTCATCTTCTATGAATGTCTGGCCTGCAATCCATAAAAGTCCAACTGTTCATCCAACTGTTGCTGAGATTTTTCATTCTGGACCAAAGTGGCAAACCGGCTGACCTGACAAACCAACACTGCTATCCATAAAGCCATGCAGCTAGCCAGGGGTGAAATTGGGATTTGTGGGGAGGGACAGTCCTTGTCCAAGGGGGAATTGAGTATTGGTGGAGTACGTTCAACAAACCACACTGTCAGCCTTTTTCCCATTTTGTTCAGTTGAAAAAACTGTGTGTTGCAGATGTGGATTGTCTAGAGTAACAATAACAAGGTTTCTGGGAAGAGATGCTGAAATTTTTTAAAATGTAAATTCAGTTCAGCTCCAATGGATTTGTGAAATTAAGGAAACAGGTATGTTATATTGAATCTAACCAGATGGCTACCACCAGGGAGAGGAGAGAACATTTTCACTATGTTTATTTCTTTATTTGGATGAGAAACTCTATCACTGAATGTGTGGGGAAGAAGGTCTCAATTCAGCTGTGTGAAACCTCAAGAGATATACTACCACATTACAAAATACTCAATGAATTTAAAAAAGACAGCTCACTTATTTCTAAAAGAAATAATCATTGTTAAAGATTTTTTTAACACCACCGTTTTCACTTGTTCACTGAGGGGGGAAGCCTGAGAAATAGACTGACACAATAATTTCTTCAGTTTGCTTCACTGACTTTTAAAAAAATAATCACAGTTTTATCCCAAGCTGAGCCAAACACAACTCCTCAAGTGAGATGAAAAAAGACTTTGACCAATTCTAAAAAATTTCAGGTCAAGAGTGTGGTTTGAGAAGAAAAAATTGAACCTGGCGAGTGAATATCAGCTATTCCACTGTTTACTGGGAGTCTGCAGCAGTGGTGCAATAATTTGAACAGTTGTACATCATCTTATGTCGGATCAGCCACATATAACTTCTGCTCTCCTCCATGTAGAAGACAATATTACCAAAATACTGTTTTCATGAACAGGTGCAACAGCTCTGATGGAAAAACTGAGGAATTATTTGCAGGGAAAATCTTTTTGACTGAATCATTATTATATCATCACATAGATTCTACTTCAAAGTTGAGTTTAGCTCCTACAGTAGGAACACCCAGAACACCTTTCCATCCTGAATTTTTTTCCCCCAATACTTTTATCTTTTTGTTGAGAGAATTAATTATTTGCTACATCTGTTTTTAAGAGCTAAAGTGTTCGTGTGGTAAACTGATCATGGGGTCAGATAAGGAGACTGATAACGCATGCAGCCATTCATTTCTGTTGTACTGGCCTTCTGTAGACATAAATACACTGCAATGCAGAAAAACTTTACTTGCAAGAAAAATTTATGACAGCTTCAGTGTTTCTGGACTTCATTTTGTTTCCATGTCACAATATAAATTTGAAATTGTGTGCAGATAAGGGGTTTACCATACAGAAAAGTGTTTATTTTTATGAAAAATTACTTCAAAATGCCATATCAGATTATTTGAATTATCCATCCGTCCATCCAAATGGAGGAGTAGAATATTTCTTGTGGTCTTGCTCATGATTGTACGAAGAATGGAGCATGACATCAACAGGTAGATCATCATCGGGTCTGCAGTGATGCCAGCTTTGCATAAAGTCTGACAAGGTGAAAAAGGAGCTGAGTCAAAAGGCAAAGCTCTCATTTTTACTGGTTGAGTTACATTTTCTTGGTTGCATTTACTTGGATTTTTTTTAATGTACTTCTAAGGGTAGTTTTAGTGCACTACACTTTTTACTTTTACTTGAGTAAATTTATGAAAAAGAAAGAAGAACTCATTACTTCTTTTAATCATTAATAATTAGATATGCTTTATTTTTTTACCAGAGGTGCAGCCAGTTTCACTAATCAGACATTGTCATGCAGTTATATTACCACAGACAAACCATGACGGCATAGCGACGTAATCTTGTCACATCTATCTGACAAGGAATGAAAAAGACCATGAACTACTTGAGTACAATTTTTGGCTACTCTACCCACCTCTGCTCCTCTGCATCAAGAGGAGGCAGATGAGGTGGCTTGGGCATTTGGTTAGGATGCCTCCTAGATGCCTCGCTGGTGAGGCGTTTCAGGCATCACCCACCAAGAGGAGGCCCCATGGAAGACCAAGGACACGTTGGTGAGACTATGTCTCTTGAGTGCCCTAGCGTCCAAGGAAAGAGAAGCGTGTGCTTCCCTGTGTAAACTGCTACTCCCACAACCCAACCTTTGATAAGTGGTAGAAGATGGGTGGCCGGTTTTCAGATGCATACATGAGTAAAACATGCAAACTCAACACAGAAAAGTCCCAGTCGAAGTTCAAACTAGGAACCTTCTTGCTGTGAGGCAACAGTGCCAGCCACCACACCAACGTGCAGCCCATCATTTGAATTATCGATGAAGTAAACATTGCTGGGCTACATACACTACGTTGAATTAAAGGCTACACAGCCTCTCAAGGAAAAGATATGACAGGTCTGGCTTTTTCCTTAGCATGAGATAGTGTTGGAAATTGAAAGTATCATACCAGCAGCGGTGTGATGCTGAAGGAGATGGAGCTCATTTTAGACTGTTGATTGTGGATGTCAAGAGACAGAGCTCAGCTGTGGTGCTGGTGGGCTCAGCCCAATTTAATCCCTGCTGGTAGCAAGGCTAAAAGCGAACAATATAAACTGATGCAGCATGGAGGAAAGTTATTATTATTTTGTTATAGTGAATCCTACACAGTTCAGTATTGTTTTTGTTATACTATACTTGCAGGCAAATTTCATGTCTTTAAAAGTCTATGCTCTCAGTTGGTAACATTATCTTTTTGTTAAAAAAGTCTAAATAACTCAGATGGCAACACGACAAGCATTATTGCTTGGAAGGCACTTTTAAATCTCGTACTTGTTACAATGACAACAAAGATTTTCTATTTCTTCTATTATAAGTATAAGTATAAGAAAATATCCTAAGTGTTTCTAGAGCTCAACTTGAATATCAATACAATCTTGAAAAGTCAGATATGTGGAGTTCCTTCATAAATTACCTCAACAGTGAACATTTTACTGTATATCAAAGATCCTGGAAACTTCCCCCACACACAGCTCTCTCTCCTTCTCACATACACACACAAATACATGGGGGAAATTTTCTGAAATATGGAATGAAAACACATTTCCTTCCTTGGATTGCCTTTAAATCACCCATACAGGTTTTGAAATTGATTTCACTTTCATTGTAAAGAAAGTAATTCAGTGCTGGTTTAACCACTGTCCTCTCCTCTAGGCAAGCTCTACTCCTCCCCATATCACGACTAGCGGTCCAGTAACAATAGTGCATGGGATCGTGAGCATTCACAATATGTGCGTGCAGCCGTGGATGTGAGTAAGTGTCGCAAATGTGTTTATGCTTGAGCTCATCCATGAATGAGTGTATGTGCAAGACAGAGAAAAAACATAATCTACCGGTAATGGAACATGAAACCGAGCAGAAAATTGCAAAAAGAAATGACTCCTAGGGAGGGTGTCAGCTCTGATGAAATAAAGCCCCTCATGTGTGGCCTAATAAATGCAGGCAGAGGGTTAATGCCCTCTATAATCATTCCTCTATTCTCATATACATTAAGTGAAAAAACACAAATACAGGCACACACATGGGTTGAGCACTGGAGACTGAAAAATGATCAAAAGTGGCCTAATGTTTGCTGCCTTGGGTGTCAGCTGACTGCACTTAGTTTGAATACTTACAGGATCAACTGTTCAACATCTTCAACTGTTCTGCAAAAATGTCTGCAGCAACAGGTCTTTACACCAAAGTCTACATCTGATTAAGTTAGTAGACTTATTCTTATAATAATAACAAGAAATTATGATCTGTATGTTGAGTAAATGTCCAATCTGTAATTAAGTGGTTCAGTTGCTTTTGGAAGTTTAACCTTCAGTTTCGTAGAATGATTGGATATCTCGGCCAATCGGCATACGATATCATTTTGTGGAAAATATTGAAAAGGCTTAAAATGTTTCATTGCATTCAAAATGTCAAATATTGTATGAATTCATTAACATTCTGGATGACACTATAGTTCTCCTAAACTAAGCCGAAGTTAGATTTAAATTGCAAACTAGGGGGGGGGGGGGTCTGAGTAGTTGAATGTTTTACATTAAGAATGTTCTTAATGTAATGTAATGTGAATATTCAGCAATGTTTTTACATTACTGAATAACTTTTTATTTTTGTGATTATTTTCTGAATAAACCCTGTGACAGAGCATGAAGTTATCAGTTAAAACTTTGAAACTTTCCTTTCTGATAAAGTTTTTAGTTAAGGACTGGATTTGGTGACCCTGCCATCACTTTAATGCTGATAGGCTTAGACTGATGGGGACATCACATGATTTTCTTTTTTTTAACTCTTTTTTTTTCTCCATGTATGACATTGTTATTGTCATTTAGTTGTGTTTCTCCTTTTTTTCTGAGCAGGTCTCCCTTGTTTAGAACTATGATGTTGACCCCTCCTCCTTGTCCTCTTCACCGCCAACCAAAGGTAGATGACCGCCATTCCTAAACCTGGTTCTGTTGGAGATTTTCCTTCCCATTAAAAGGGAGTTATTTTTTCTCTCCACTGTCACCAGCCGCCTCGTACATGCTGCGGATGAATTGTGTGATGAATATTTGAGACATAACTCCTGCTAGAATCAACAGACCCATGTACGCTTGGAGGTCTACCAGGTCCAGTTCTCTCCAAGTGTCTCCAAACACATGCTTCCCCTCCAGGTGTGTCATCTCCAGTATAATTCCCCCAATGGACACTGGTAAAGAGTTAGAAGCTGGACATGATGTCATCCACACAAGACGTTTTATATGGCAAGCCAAAGGGGCCAAATACCCCCCCTTTAATTACGCGTTTGTCACAGAAAACACTGTTTGGCCCTGGCTTCATCTTTATGATGTATACTACTACTCTATTTCCTCTGTTCAGGGAGGAACAGCAAGTCTCCACTCTTGGACAGGAATGTCTCCTCAGGTCTCTGTTCTTTAGGTGCCTCTCCACTCCATCTGTTGACTAGTTGGTCTCTCCAAAGTCTGGATCAAAATTAGTGTTGTCTTCCACTTCCGAGGCATCATCTTTTAACTCTGGTTCCACCTCAGTGCCCTCTTCATCATTTTCTGAAATCTGGCCCGGAGCCTCTCTGACAGATAACTACGTAGTCAGTCACCTATTCATTGTGAACAGAGTAAAAGGAGATCAAGCTATATTTTGGGGGTCTGTGTGAAGATATGATACATTGATTAGTCTGGAAGGTGTGGTTCACATGGGGGTGGGGGTAGGCACAAAAGCGCAGGAAAGAAATGGATTCACATGACAGACACCTGTCTAGTCTGTGTGATATGATACATTGTTTCATCAGGAATGTGGTTCACATGGGAGGATCGGCACATAAGTGCAAGAAAGAGACATGTAGCTACCTTCAAAAAACATTCAGTCTGAAATGTGGGATTCATGTATGGGTGTGGGCGTGTTGGGTTGGTGTTTATGGGGATGTTTACTCATCCCCATTCATTTCCTAGGGTGGTCACCTTTGACCAGGAACACCACAGGTGTGACAAAGTTGACTAAAACACTCAAAACTCAATGAAAGTGGTAATCAACACATTTATATGTTCAAGTGCACAATGTGGAGGATATCATAAGGCCTTGAGGCAACCAGATATAAAACACAACATTTATGAGTGTTTTCAGTTGTAAATCGGTCAGAATACGACAGGAAGGTTACGCAAACAGTGCATTTTACTCAACATATACTGCAGCCCAAGCTAAACAGACATCTAGTACAGATTTCAAAGTGCAGCCGGAAAGTGATAAGCAAATCCATGATAAGGAGATTAACAGAAAGAATTATTATGCTGAATATAGAAATAAAATTTTTTTATGATGTAATCATAAAAATGTCTGCCAGAAGAAAGCTTTTTTGTGTCTGAATCAAAATGAGACAAAATAAAGTGAAATAAATATATTGTAAACAAATCTTAAGCCTTTTAAACAGCATGTAATATGTATTTAAACAAATACTTACACAAGATAACAAACTATAATAAACTAACAACAGAGATATGAATTGATAAAGGTTTCAAAGGTGAAAGGTTTGGAGTTTCAGCTTCATTTGCAGTGTCTGCTCTGCCTCATATGAGGTTATGCAGCGATTATTTTGCACCACATGAGGTCTTTGCTGTTCTAACCCTCCCCGTCTTCCTCTGTCTATGTGGTGTCATTAGTGTTGATGGGGTGGCTGGAAATGACACAGCAGGGGGATATGATTTGACATTCCTTCTGGGGGAAATGGACAAAACTACATTCAGCTGTTATCATAGCCTGACCTGCCCGTGACTGCTGCGGCTGCTCTGAATTTACTAAATGACCCTGTGTCAAAGATTAGTTGTACTGGACAACTCCTTTGTGAATAGCTGAAAACTGTGTAAGCATGTGTTGGATTGTGTCAACCTACTGTGGGTAAATAAAGGTTAAAAAACAGCAAAAGGATTGTTTGCAACCATCTGGCAGTGGCAGTTTCTTTATAGCACCAGACACAACTCATATTGTCCCAACGGGATTCTAGTCAGCCAGTCTTTCAATGGTGTGTGATGGAGCATAGATAAAACCTTATTCTGTGAGGAGAGGGAGGGTATGAAAGAAAGAGAGAGAGAAGAGAAGAGAAGAAGGAGTAAAATATTGATGAGAAATGTCAGGCACAAAAATAGAGCCGCTCTGCATTCCCAAAGAAGGCCAAAGGATGCACACATAAAACAGGGAGCAAGTAAATCACATACACACATAATGGTGTTTTTGTGCAAAACCATGACTCAGCAAAAAAAAAAAAAAATCCCATCCACTTCCCTGAAGTGCTTTTCAACAGTCTGAAATAGTCACTGGCTATCTTCCAGATTTTTTATACTACAATATATTCTTTGCAGCTATCATGAAAAAGTATCCTCTTTCATTGTCTGCAACCTGCAGTCAATTAAACACAAAGCCAGTAATAAATGCAACAAAAGAAAACTGAAACATGCTTGCAGTGTAATTTAAGAAACAACAGGAATAAAAACAAGAGTGCAATACACTTAGAAATTTGTTCTTTGGGGGAAAAAGAAAGGAATCTAAGCGTAAGTATCTATAAGATGACGTATTGTGCAATAAAATCAAGGAATTTTTATTTTTTTATTTTTCTTATTTTATCTTTTTTTTTATCTATTTATTTATTTTAACTTGTCTTGTCCAGCATTGTAGCAAACAGAATGATTGTCTGGCTGCTGTTTTGAGCTGAGCAAATTCACTTTGTCAAGAGGAGCTTTATATACATAAAGTCCCTCTTGAAAATATTAAATGTTTTTCTTTATTTTATTTCATTTCATTTCATCCATCCATCCATCCATTTTCTGTACCGCTTAATCCACGCGGGGTCGCAGGAGCCTATCCCAGCAAGTATCAGGCGAGAGGCAGGGTACACCCTGGACAGGTCGCCAGTCTATCACAGGGCCAAACAGAGAGACAGACGCACACACTCACACCTAGGGAGAATTTAGAGAGACCAATTAACCTATCATGCATGTCTTTGGA
>JBBBVU010000024.1:10890480-10927856 GCA_037177055.1 Atherinosoma microstoma | reverse complement strand
TATATATTAGTATAAATCTGATTATTCTTTTTAACCTCACGTCCACCATTCACACAGATGGAAGTCTGGGTCAGAGTGTTGCCATAGTTACGGCAATCCCTGCCGATCATCTCAAGGCCAGTCAGAAACCTGCAGGGAGGGAGTAGCAGGTAGTCAGGGTTGATGGGTGAGTGTGTGTGTGTTAGTGTGTGGTGTGGGTGGGCATGAGGAGGCAGACAGACAGGCACACGTTGTCGGGGCTACAGTTAGTAAGGAAAAGGAGAAGGAGAAGAAGAAGGAGAAGGAGAAGGAGGGGACAGAAAAAAAAGCTGTTAGTGAGCCCAATTCTCTCTGTATTTTAATGTGTTGATGTTGTTTACCCCAGCAGCAGCCCTTATCATCATCAAAGCCTGTAAGTGACACTCTCCAAACTAAACTGTCCCCCCTCCTCCTCCTTTTCCTCCTCCATCTTTCCACTCCTCCTTCTCCTCTCCCTCTCTTACCATCGCTATGGTAACTGATTGCCTCACTCTACTCTAGCTAAAATCCCTTGGAAACGGACACCTGTTGGTCTTTTGGTTATTGATGTATCCATCAGTTTTTGTTTGGAAACATTTTCTCCAAATAACTCATACGGTTGTATTTTTTAAAGGTTTGTCATATATACACAATTGTTTCTTTTGTTATGTGATAAACATTTGAAACTGAAAACATATTCTCTTTATCATTGTGTTAATGGCAACCTTTGGGTTCTGTTTTTATAGAAAAATCTATGCAAAAACTACAACTGACAACTTCATTTAATGAAAAAGTTCTTCACACATCCAACTACCTATGGCATAGCTTGAGTGTATGACTTACATCCTTAAAGAAAAAAGAAAGAGAGAGAAAGCTTGGACACCGCTGTTACTCAGCATCACGTTTATTAAATTCAATGGCGAGACAAGATGTGCACAACCACCTCTGAACCATGATCTGATCAATAACTTGTGATACTGAGTAAGAGCAGCATGAGGCAGTCTGGGCTGTTTGGCATATCCACAAATATTGTAAGCTTAGATTCTGATTTAACCTTTTAAAACCTGAAGTTGCCCAATTTGGGGACTTTGAGAACAGATGGTGCTGAACTGTGCTAAAATGGCCATTTTGGAGACCTCCCCTGAACTGTCTGTAATACAAAATCTCATTTTATTCTGCGTCACTTTTATCAGAGTTGGTCTTTGCTGAGAAAATGTTCACATGTTATACCACAGTAAGATTTAATAGAGATTTGGAGCCGTATCATACCGAAGGGACACTTAGGCTGATTATTTAGTTTTTTTTAGTTTATTTAGTTACGGATCTTAACAAATCTTACTTGTTTTGTCTTTACTATAACTCCAAAAGTATTCAAATAGACCTTGTGGTTGCACAATTATTTCATTATAGACTAATCTGAGCAAACACCAGAAGTAGACCCTCCGCCATTGCTATGGTGGCATTTCTGTGCATATCAGAGCAAAACAGATGAGAAATTGAATATTTTCTTAGCAACATCAAGGAAATCTGGAAGGACTTGTGCATTTCTTAACTGTTCGATAAGCAGTGGAAAACTTTAAATGTGGTAAAAAAAAAAAAGACAGAGAGAAAAAAACTGCAGATGTGAAGAACATTGAGCTTTTCTTCATGAAGATTGCTGCTGTCTGTGTCTGTCTGTGTGACACTGAGGGGGGCAGTGGCTGACACTGCTTTTCCGCTGATGGCAGTGTGTTTGCATCGGGGCGGAACATCGGACATACAGAGAGCAGAGGAGGAATGACATGCTGTCATAGCAGAGGATTGGACTGGATTTTATTGTCAACAAAAAAAACACAGTAAATTTTGGTGAACAGTTGTCAATCTGACACTAAATCCTATGTATCCATGTTGTTGTCCAGCTTAGCATGACACATCAGGTAACATTTGTTATGCTATGCTAACAGACTTAAGAGACAAGGGGCTGCAGTGTTAATGAGAGTATTAGACTAATTTTGGACATAGTGTGAAATGTAATGTTTTTTTCTCTTAATAGGTTAATGTTGTCACCAGAAAATAAAAATGATTCAGTCAATTACACAAACAGATCATGTATAAGGTGTCCTGCAGCCTAAACTAGTTAGGCATTAGCAAAACTATGTCAAATATCTGTCAAAATAGAAAATTAGAAAACCTTTGCAAAAGTATGAAACTATTTCTTTTCCAATGTTTGATAACTTATTATAACGGGATTAGAGTTGCATGTTCCAGTGTGGATAGTCAGTTACTAAAAGCAGTTTCTGTCAGATGAAGCAGAGTTTGTGTTAATGCATTGATGTCTGACTAATATGGAAAACAAAATATCTTTAAGGTCTCCAGATAAGATACACTTATCAATAAATGTAGACCACTGTCTAACATTGACAAGTCCAGATATTCTGCTACTTTTCCTAATACGGGTTAATAAGGACTTGACACCTCAGTAACGCAAGACAAGTTTATCCCTCTATGACATGACTTTTTATTTTTTCAGAAAAAAATATGTCATCACATTTTGTGGGAGCTTGGTGGTCCTTAATAATATATCTGTCATCAGATCTGACCCCAAAAGCATTAAAAAGCAGTAAAAGAAAGCAACAAATAGCAAAAATCACAATAAAATCTCTTATAATATTAATAATTAAAAAAAGGACTGTAATGGCGGTGCTGCAAGAGGGTGCAACACAAAATAGGTAGACTGTGTGATTTTTGAGCAGTGGGCTAAAGAAGAAGCACATGACTAAAAGGACTGAAAATTGAATTGAGTCATACGAAAGCAAAAATTTGTAATAACAGCATCAAGGCAAGGTCAAAAAGGTAAAAAATATTCACATTGAATATTGACAGTTTGATTAATCTTCTTCTAAGATGCAATAACAGAATTGTATCTGTAGGTTTTGGTTCTTTCATTAAGTTCAAAGATGAAGCCCAATCTAAATTTGAAAAAGTAAAACTTTTCAAGAGCAATTTAGTTGACACAATACAATACACAGTTGTTTTTTTACTGATGTGATCATTGGCTACATAATTCTTTGAGTATTATCTATAGTTTATTTTCAGCTTCAATGTGAAAATTTTGATTAACACAGTTCATGTGTATTCCCTAGATACACTCATTGAAAACTAAATATATGACATTGTTTCCCCACATCGAGCCTGTTTGCATGACCGTCAAGATCAGATATCTGCTCATAATTAGATAATTTTAATAATCTGATCTGACATGTCTACATGCACTTTTGAAATACCTAATTCCTCATCCACATTTACCATTGTGTAATTTGATTAATTTCAGAGTATAGGCTACGTGTGAGGTGATGTCACTTCCTGTTATTTTCAAAATATAAGGTCTCTGTTGAAAATGGCGGCAGCCACTTATTAGCGTTAGCTGTTAATGTGAGAGCTGCAAAATAGTTTACATTACAGGTTAATGTTTTCATTCAGTGGTTCCCAAACTTATGCTGCAGGGCCCACTTTTTATCCATGATAATGTCAATTCCCCCAGTCCTACTACCACACGCACCCCAATGCTTACAATGAAACAGACAGAGTTCATTACTCGTGCCATATTGAAAATCTGAATTTGGCATTATCTTGGTCAGAGAAACTTATTTTGAGCATGTAGGTGTTTTGTCACAGCGGTGAACCAAATCCACCAAAAACTACTTTACCCTCCTTATTTTTGAAGTTTCTGATAGTTTTCAAGCCTTACATTTCGATTTTTTTCAGGTGTCCAGAAACAAAATTATAACAGATGCAACATTAAAAATCCAAATTTGCCATTATTTTGGCCATAGAAGATGATTTTGGACAAAAAAGAAACCACATTTTTTTACATGAGCAGATGTAAAAAGACTAAATAAATCCCATACACGGTTCTACATGCACAAATACATTTGGATACGTGTGTTAATTCATCAGGGACTACTTTGTATCTTTAGGTAACTATTAATTTGAGCAAATCAAAATAAACTATGGAGCTCCCGAGGCTCCATGGGGAAATTGTGAAATCCCCAAAATGGCTCAATAAAGCCCCCTATAAGGATTAAATCAATTAGCCCCGCCCACCTGATTGACCGATATTAATGAAATTCGGCACGTAGTTGGAACATATCAGGACCTACAAAAAAGCCTCTTGGACCAATAACCTAAATTGAACATTAAGTCGGCCATTTTTTAAAAAAGTGTCATTTTCGGGGTTATTTTGGCCCTTTTCTTGTCCCTATATTTGATCGAACTCCTCCAAGAGATTTTATCGTACGGATCTCAAAATCGTTGTGAATACTCTCAAGGCATGTGTGATCAAAAGCTATCAGAAACTTTCTCAAAGGAGTTGGTGTTCAGCGATGGCGTCCGCTGGAACTTTGATGTTTCGCCATCAAGCACGATTCCTTGTATCTCCTTCACACAACACCCGATCTGCACCAAACTGAACATGGGTCAGTCCAATTCCATGCTGACCACAACCACGTGTCTATATGATGTCACGACTTTAGCCACACCCCCTAAAAACAGGAAGTGACCCATTTTAAGGCCTAAATTACCTGCATTCATCAGACAAACATTACTATACTACCTCTCATCACTCACTGATGATTCCAAACAGCTTATGACTGTTCTCACATAAACTGAATAGCTGCACTGACCCTGGCAGAGGGAGTGTATAGGTAAGGCTGCACACTCCTGCATGACCGCACCTGCGACTGCTAGTGAGGGAGAGAGTGCTATGGCTAGGTGGTTACTTGTAGACGCAGCAGTCCAATAGGCCGAGCTGCGCTAGAGGTGCGAGGGCCTCCACAGCTGCTTGCAGCTTTAATTTTTGTTCATCATTTCTAATAAATTAATTGGGAGTTAATACTTTTATTGTGTGGACTCCTCTCTTTTGTTACCACCATGAGCCAAGTTGATAATACTGATGACACACAGAACTCACGCAGATGCTTTAAGTTTCAGACTTGATTTCTTTGGGAGATTGCCAGCCTGCTATAGGAGCCCATGACTAGTGACCTTGTAAAATTAACATCACCAAAAATTTCTCTAAGATGATTAAGAACAAACGACAGACCTGGCAAGAGTCCTTGGCGAAAGCTATCTTAAAAGGCAACTCTTGTGGTGCGCTCCTCTCCTTTTTTTAACAACTTTAATATAGTTTTTAAAAGCTAGTACCCTAACCTTTCTTAAAATGTTAAAAACAAATTTTCATCATTATCTTAACTTATAAGGATCAGTTTTTGTTTCTCTCTATTTTCTATTCACAGTAGGAAAAACTTAGGAAACAGTAGGATCAAACCTTTGCATGCCATTATATGTGTATATACTTATGATATATATAGAGATCTTGTAGATGTAAAAATTCAAAACTAGTGTGCAAGCTGGTTGCATTTACAGGCTAAATCAAGACGCAGCAGACCCAAATATGAGAGCAAAGAAGATAACAACTGCTGCTGAAGATGTATAATTTGCTTCATTCAGCGAGGAAACTGACATCAAGTAATCTCTGATTGCAAGAGAAGAGACACTAAGGATGCATGTAAGTGCATGCAAGCCCACATACACACATACACACATAAATATAGCTAATGAAACTTATACACCACTTAGTTTGAAGTATTACCAAGACATTCAATTTCTCTCCATCCACCATCTCTCTATGTCTCCCCCTCCCTCCATCCACTCCTGCCATCTTCCATTTGATGTGATAAAAAAAAAAAAAAGACTGGCACATTTGCTGTACAGCAGGGCTAGAAAAATAAATAAAAACATCTCCCTTGCTGCACATATTGATTTGGCAGATCAGTTCAGTTCACGCCCTCTCTACTCCCTCTCTCTGCTATCATCCCCCTGCTACACTGCTTGCCTCATCACTGTCCTTACACATACACAAACAATCTGTCTGTCATTTTGGATCCCCAGTTTTACACTTCCACCCAAACTGCTATATGCCAGGTGTTAGACCAGCTCCACAAGCTCCTCTCTGCTAAATAGCTAAACAGCCTTCTAGTTTGGGAAACATATGGTAGCCAGTAACAGCACAAAGGATGTGAGGATGTGTTAGCTTGTAAAAGACGATGTGTGAACCAGAACCCATTACTGATTTTTTTCCTATTTCCAGTGGGGTAAAGTGGCTGTTCTCAAAACATTTGATGCTTACATATTCACTTTTCACAGTCTGAAGAGTTTTGTGTGACACACTACTACTTAATGTTTATCTTGTTTTTAGCTGTAATGCTGATGTAGAGTGAGGTGTCTCATTTCCTTCATTATTCTCACATTACAGACAACTGCTTCTATTGAATCACAGAGCCCACGTACTGCTATGTTGATCTATTATTCAATGTTTGACAATCTGCTGTGGAAGTTAAATTTGAAATCAGCTTTTTGCCTCAGTTTTGCTGAATTAAATGTCATGTTCTTTCCTGGCTGCACAAAGAATGGTCTCAGTCTCAGACAAAAACGTGCAATGGGTGCGTCTGTGCATATCTCAGAAACATGGGGATTTCACCAAAACACTAAGAATGGACAGATATTGAATCCCAAGGTTTATCAAGCCTTTATGTGATGGAGAAATTACAACATGACTTTGACTTGGCTATCGACCACCAGCTGGGCCATTAAAATGCTTTAGCTTTCTTTTCAGCCTGGGTCAGTTTAAAACATAACTCAATGAAGATCGAAGCTGTCAATGACCAAACTGTAGGTGAGAAAAAAATGTAAATACTTGAGCGCAAATTTACCTGTCAAGTATTTAGTTCAGTGTGTGCAAGTGCCAGCCCTCAGACTTGGTTTTGTATCGCTCTCAAATGGTAATGATTAGTTTTAAAGGTTAGAACAGGTAACTTCACTCTTTAATAGTGTGCAGACTAAACAGTGGTTATTCTTTAAGATAGAGTTTACCAATACCGTACCGTACTGTCCTCTTCCGCTTATTCGGTGACAAAGGACATCCTTGATGGAGTCCAACCCTCACCGGAAATGAGTCCGACTTATTGCCCGAATTGCGGACCAAACTCTGACACAAGTCGTACAGGGACCGGACAGCCCTTACAAGGGGAACCGACACTCCATACTCCCAGAGCACCCACCACAGTCCACAAAGCACATGTAGACTGGTTGGGGAAACTCCCATGCCCCCTTCAAGATCCTGAAGAGGGTATAGAGCTGGTCCACTGTTCCACGATCAGGACGAAAGCCACACTGCTCCTCCTCAATCCGAGACTCGACTATCCTATGGACCTTCCTCTCCAGGACCCCTGAATAGACCTTACCAGGGAGGCTGAGGAGTGTGATACCCCTGTAGTTGGAGCACACCCTCCCTTCTTAAAGAAAGGAACCACCACCCCAGTCTGTCACTGTCCCCGATGTCCACGCGATGCTGTAGAGGCGTGTCAACCAAGACAGCCCCACAGCATCCAGAGCCTTAGAAAAAAAACCCAGGCGGATCTTGTTCACCCCCAGGGCCTTACCACCAAGGAGCTTTTTAACCACCTCAGCCCCAGAGATAGGAGAATTTGCCCCCGTGTCCCCCGGCTCTGCTTGTTCTTCTGAAGGCGTGTTGGTGGGATTGAGGAGGTCTTCAAAGTATTCCCTCCACCAACCCAAAAGGTTGGTGCCTCCCATCTCCACTGTACACAGTGTTGACGGAGCACTGCTTCCCCCTCCTGAGCCGCCGGACGGTGGACCAGAACCAATTCGAAGCAGTGGGGAAGTTGTTTTCCATGGCCTCTCCAAACTCCTCCCATGCCCGAGTTTTTGCCTCAGCGACCGCCGAAGCCGCGCTCCACTTAGCCTGCCGATACCTGTCAGCTGCGTCGAGAGTCCCGCAGGCCAAAAAAGCCAGATAGGACTCCTTCTTCAGCTTGACAGCATCCCTCACTGCTGGTGTCCACCAACGAGTTCGGGGATTACTTCCTCGACAGGCACAGAAGACTTTAACGCCAGAGCTCCGGCTGGCCACCTCAACAATGGAGGAGCAGAACACAGCCCACTCGGACTCAATGTCCCGCGCCTCACCCGGGGATTTGGTTGAAGCTCCGCTGGCGGTGGGAGTTGAAGCTCCTTCTGACAGGGGACTACGCCTGACGTTCCCAGCAGACCCTCACCACACGTTTGGGCCTGCCGGGCCTGACCGGGATCCTCCCCCACCACCTGAGCCAACTCACCACCATGTGGTGATCAGCTTACAGCTCCGCCCCTCTCTTAACCAGAGTGTCCAGGACATGTGGCTGCAGATCCGATGATACGACTACAAAGTCAATCATGGAACTGCGGCCTAGAGTGTCCCGGTGCCAGGTGCACATGTGGACACTCTTATGCCTGAACATGGTGTTCATTATGGACAATCCATGACAAGCACAGAAGTCCAGCAACAGAACACCACTCTGATTCAGATCAGGGGGGCCGTTCCTCCCAATCATGCCCCTCCAGGTCTCCCTGTTGTCACCCATGTGGGCATTAAAGTCCCCCAGCATTACGAGGGAGTCCCCGGGGGGAGTGTTGGAGAACACTCCCTCCAAGGACCCCAAAAAGGGTGGGTACTCTAAACTGCCGTTCGGTGTATAGGCACAAACAACACTCAGGAGCGTTCCCCCACCCGAAGGTGAAGGGAGGCTACTCTCTCGTTTACCGGAGTGAACCCAACACACAGACACCTGGCCGGGGGGCAACCAGTATGCCCACGCCTGCTCGGAGCCTTCCACTGTGAGCAACTCCAGAGTGGAAGAAGGTCCAGCCCCTCTCGAGGACACTTGATCCAGATCCCAAGCTGTGCGTCGAAGTCGGACTATATATAGCCGGAACCGCTCAACCTCGTGCACCAACTCAGGCTCCTTCCCCACCAGAGAGGTGACGTTCCACGTCCCTAAAGCCAGCTTCTGCAGCCGCAGATCGGACCGCCAGTGTCCCCGCCTTTGGCTGGCGCCCAGCTCACTTTGCACCCGACCCCTATGCCCCTCCCGCGGGTGGTGGGTCCACAGGAAAGGGGGCCCATGTTTCCTCTTCAGGCTGGGCCCGACCGGGCCTCATGGGTGAAGGCCCAGCCACCAGGCGCTCGCCCCTTTGCCCCACACCCAGGCCTGGCTCCAGGAGGGGGCCCCGGTGACCCGTGTCCGGGCAAGGGAAACCTTGTGCTACTGTTCTGTCTCATCATAGGGGTGTTTCGGCCGCGCTTTGTCTGGTTCCTCCCCTAGACACCTATTTGCCATGGGTGACACCCCTAAAAAAAAGAAAGCCCTGACAATGTAGTTGCTAGGATCAAAAGAACGCTCAAACCCCTCCACCACGAGAAGGTGGCAGTCCAGGGAGGGGGTGTTTACCTGTGTAAGATAATAAAAGGTTCCACAAAGATATCTAAAATAAATTCATTATGCAGGTTGCTCCTCGGTCCTGGAGGAGAGCAGAGAAGCAAAAATGTTATCACCCTCTTTTTTTCTGAAATCCTGCTTCATTGAATTGGATGGCTATGAAATTCAAATACCCTTTGTAAATATTTGAAATAAAGCTTTATATTTGAATAATAATCAAAATAATGTGTTTTGGTGACATGGACAGCAGGAAATAAAACAATATTGTTTTTGCTAGGTAAAAGCCGCAAAAAAAACACATTTTCCAAATCATTCATTAATAAAAACTGTTTCAGCTGTAACCTTTTTCACTGTAGTGCTAATAGTTAGCATTCTGGTACCAAGGTCCCTGTTCTCGCCTGCTCTTTTATTTTGTTTTACTGTGAAGTGTTGTAAATCCCGCTTTACCGTTGTCTTCCACCGAGACCTTCTCCTACTTACTCCTCAGTCTCTTTTTTAGACATCATTGCTTTTAACCTTCAGTTATTTCCCATCTTCCTTGCTTGTTTGACCTTTTTCTTTTTTTCATTCTCTTTGTTGAATACCACAGTTTTTACTCTCTTTTCAAAGCTGCCACACTCCCACAGTATCTGCTTGGAAGGGTTTTGTTTGTATGCATGTGTATTTCAGTTTACTACTATTATAAAGAGGCAGCCTCTCAATGGAGGCAGAAGGGTCAAAGACAGAAAGAGCAGGGTGAATGAAAAGAAAAGAGATACATTTAGGAAACAAACATAGCATTGGATGGTGAATATTTCCCAGGATTAAATGTGTTGGAAGCTGGAAGGCATGTGAAGAATTTCATGGAAAACAAACAATTTCCCTTTCATTCTTCTTCTTGTGTTTCTTGCTTTTTCACCCTGCACTCTCCAAAGAGGACTCAGAGACACAAGTTAAATGCTTTGTTTCAAAGAGATAACCTCTCTTAAGTAGGCGGGAGCGCCATAAGATACCTTCTCACTCAGCTTCCCCCCTGAGGGGACACAATTTTTTCTTCTCTCCTCCCTCCTTCTCTCACCTTCTGGATAGATTGCGATGATGGCTCAGACCGCCTGCACCCCAAGCTTTGTCTGACAGATAAAAAGAAGGATGCTGACACTTGACAGGTGGTGACTCCGTGTTTACCAAACCTCGGCAGTAGGGGAGGAAGACTCTTAACAACAACACTTCAGAGTTTCGAGCAGTGTATCCACATCCAGAGTCCAAAGGCACCCTGTTTCTTTTGTTGTAGATTCAAAAGGGGAAAAAAATGTACATGAAAAGAAAGGAATTCATTGCAGATGCTACAATCAGCAGGTGGAACAGAAACCATGTAATTGTCATCATTAGTCCTAATGCATCCTTCCATTGTGTAAGTTAGCTGCAGTGGTAGTCAATTTCATCAGTGAAGTAATAAATCTGTCACATAGATGTGCCTATTTTCTTCTGTGTGCACACAGCACTGATCTATGTCAAGGAAAAATGTGTTGGATAAGAGGTCTGGCTTGAATACTAAAAAGCAATGTCAGTGAAAGTGAAATTATACTGTATTTTAGGTAATTATCGGAGATAGCGCAAGCTGAAAGGAAACATAAAGACATAAAAACAGGAGCCCTTTAATCCTCGGCAGCTTTGTTAGCATTAGCTCTTTAGTGGAAAGATATTTATGCATGAGGTAGTTTTCGGTTTCAAAGAAAATCCACACTGTCAGAGCTAATAATGAGAAAGAGCTTTTTTGAAGTGAGGTTTCATAAAAAAAATACCCCGAAACATAGCCGTTAAACATTTCTGCAAGAGGTTATTAATGCACCAAATGTATTTTTACTAAAAATGACAAGATTGGCTGTTGTTGTTTTTTTTGTAAAGGTTTATGTTTTATAAGCAAATTTATTTAATTACTTGATAACTCATTATAATGTCATGGATGAGATGGCAGCAAGTGAGCATTCGCTTGGAGTCCATTTGCTAGCAGAACAAATGGATAAGTATCAGGATCTGAGAGATTTTGGCAAGGACCAAACTAAGATGCTAAGCAAAATGATAAGAGCATCTCCAGTATGCTAGGTTAGACTTAGCATACAGGCGATGCACTTATCCTGTTGTTTAGCCACTGAAAGAGTGACAGCCAGAGAGGCAAAGTCCACCTAAGGCCCATTAAAAGGGTGGCCGATGTGGTCCAGTTCTACAATAGAGTAACTGTTATAGAAATTGTTAAAAAATTTCATATCCAATATGATAGAATCCATATCACATCATAATTTGCTGCCCAATCAAACCAGACAGGCCTCTGTTATTGCATGTCATGAAATTGTCACAAAGCTAAATTATTCCTGATGTTGCATCTCCCTTCATTACATTTATGTGGACAAGAAAGCAGCAGGAACGACTTGTATGAAGAGGTGAAGAAGTCTGCATTAGAATTTCAGACGGTATCGCGAGGGCCCACAAGCATCTGATTATTTATCTGATTTTATCTAACTTTATTTCAGTTTATCATTTTCATGAACTTCTTTGTCTGTCATTCAAATCTTGTCGCTCTTATCTGTTAACATTGTTTTTTAAGTTTATTTGATCTTGTTTTTAGTTTTTAACTCCAGTGGTTTCCTCGTGGGGATCCTCCAAAAACAGGGGCTTTGCCTGCTTGGTCAGCAGGGTTGCCACGGTGATCGCTCTTGTCTGGGTGGCTGAGGGTCACGCATTGCAGCCCTACAGCTGTGGTGTGGACCCCGGTCTGCCCTGTTTTTGGTGGATCTTGTGGTGTGTGTACATGTGCTTTGTGTGTGTGTGTGAGTGTGTGCATGTGATCGTGTATGAAAGAAATTATAACGAGGTGTGTGTTTTTAAATTGCTGTTATATTTGATGTGTGAAGGCTTTTTATTTCTCTATTATGCATAAATAGTTTTTAATATGTAAAGCACTTTGTGTTGCCTTGGCATGAAAAGTGCTTTATGGGTAAAATTTGATTTGATTTGATCCGAGTATGTCTCCTTTTCAGACTGATCATTTTCAGATTTCATTGAATTTTTCACTCTCTTTAATTTGTTGTTTGGTTAAGGCTTGCATAAAAAACTCTGGCTACGGTTTTCCAACAAGTAGTTAACTCGTGCACCACCTACTCACACATTGTGTGCTCTGATGAAAACATCAATACGTATTCATATAGCAAGCCTTTTTTATGCATGGCAGGTGGTGTGAAGAAGCTGTGTTGAATTAGTCATTAGAAAAAAAACAACAACATTCAATTCTCATTGTTTTTACATTCAGAGTTAATATACTGATTGTAGCCCTTTGGCAAAAATAAAGAAGATGTAGGTTATTGAGTTGAAAGCAGAAAAAGAAATAGCACAAATAAACGATTATAATTGGCATCTTGCTGAAAAATAATTTGCAGTTATTGTATTCGTACAGCAGTGTGTGTTCATGTGAAACAAACATCCACAAGAATCGTTTCAGGGTTTCATGTGGTCAACACTTCAAATTTATAATGGATCAAAAAACTATGCCAAAGACACTGCAACGCTAATCCCCTTGATTCTTGATCCACACTCTCCTGGCTTCCTCTCTATCTGTTGTGTTTTGGGAATTTATATTTACTCTGCTGATCAGTATGTTAAGACAAGGTTGTGTAGATGACTTTTCCAATCCTTCAAGTTAATTGAATAAGACTTCTCAATTTGGTTATTTTTCACACAGGGTGGCTCAAAAAAAACAAAAAACATTCTTTATAGAGTCTGTATTGTATGTGAATTTGTAACAGTGCAATGGAAGGAATTTGTCAAAAATCATCACCACCAAGAACCTTGGCTGCTGCAGAGTCAGTGAAATCTAAGTACAACATGAAGCATACAAAGCTGACCACACAAGCAACCTTCATCCATGTGCATCTGATCCACAGCTTGATAGTGTCTGTAAAACAGTTATATTGTGTCTACAACAGAAAGCATTAGGTCAGCCCATCCATAACAGTATCCAGTATCACCCGAAAAAACAACAATATTAGCCAAGAAATTAGATAAATCTGAGAGCTTCTGTTTCCTTTTCCCTGGAAGAAAAACCTATCTGGCACCCTTTGTGTTAAACAGATTTTCATTGAGCCAAACAAAACAAATTGATGCCATATTATCACTGCTCATTTCTGCATTCTGCTTAGTTCCAGGCTGTGTGAGCCCCTCACAAGGAAGTTCTCATGTATTTCTGTAGAAAAAGTTCAATTCTTTTTCCCGTTTTCTATAGATGATGGTTTTTTGACAACAATTTGGTCGATTGTTGATGCTGATTGTTTTTGCAATTTATTTTCAATTAAATCCAGAAAGACAGTTATAAATGCTTTATAAACATACAGATTTAGTTCAGCGTTTCATCCTCGTTTAAATTAGGACGCATATATTCGGAAAATTGATTTTTTTTTTAAAAACAAAAAACTTAGAATCAGGAAAGCCTGATTAGTCACCTGAACAACAAGGCATGACTTGTAAGGATTGTGCTTTTGTGGAATGAGCAACACAGCTTAACATGTAATTATTTTTACCCCCAAAATGTACCCTGCAATATTCTCCTGTTGGTATTCACTCTTGATTTGGGTTTTTTGGTGGATGGATTGATTGTACTTTCCTACAGTAATAAGGGAAAAAACAACACATATGGGCAATTTTTTTTACTTTTTTTTTTTCATTTTAGACTGTCAGGGACCACAGAATTGTATTCATATGCAGCCACAACAGCTTGGCGCCTACTTCTCGTGCTGGTCACATTTTGATCAGGAATGGCATCCAATTCATCAAGCAGAAGTTATTTTTAAAGTTCAACCAGCTTGATTGTGATTTTCCCACAAGCGTTGTGGTCTGGACTCACAGCAGGCTATTTCATCTGCTCTATTCCCAAATTCTGGAGAAATTTGCTGGCTCTGTGAGGGAGAGCATTACCAACTTGGAAGATGGAGTTAGGTTCCTGATTCTGGAAATATGGGATCACTACCGGATCTAGAATCTTATCCCAATATGTCTATCAATCAGGTACCAGTCATACATCTGCATTTCATACACCTGGCAGCAAAGAAAATAGTGAATACCAACAGGACAATATCGCAGAGGAGACCAAAAAGCTTTTTTGTGGAAGAAAAAAATTTAAATAAATAAATCTTGTCAGGAAACACCAAATAAATATCAGCCAATTTCAGTATCTGATGTTCTTCGACTTACTTGCAGTCAACAAGCTGAATATCAGCTGCAGATGTGCATCAATACAGCAAACTCCTTTTTCTTTGTTATTATTTTTCATCACATTTTGGGATTAATTATGCTTTAAAAATGTGAAACAAATCAGCCATTTCATGAAGTGGCTTTGTATAACTACTATAAATGACACCTCTGCACTTGGTCCATTCCTGCCAATGGTGATTTGATCAACCTGATTACTGGAGGATTTAACAGTCAGACGGATAACAACAAGTCTTCATGTAATCTTGTTAGCTGTGCACAAAGAGCTGATTTCATGCTGGCCAGGACAAAAAAGAGGCCTCCTGCTGTAGTTCAAGGGTGTGAATAATCCAGGGTCAATTAGTATCTGAGACCAATTTAATCCAATAAGGGTTGATGAAACTTGCAAAGGTATGAGCAGCTGTGTATTTCCTGGAGACCACAAAGCGGAGTTATCTTCTTTCAATCAGTGTCAGCGGTTTGGAAAAGAAAACTGAATGGCAGACCTATGAATGCAGCAGTGGGACGCTGTGAAACTAAACCATTAATCTCTACAGTATTATCTCTTCTTATTCTGTAATGTTGACATTTCTGTAATGCAGCCAGAGCTGAGAAACCCATCTGATAGCTTTGGGTCTGGCTGTATTTTCACACGACCTGTAACTGACACATAGATTGTCTCATTTTCCTCCATCTCCTCCACAGGTAAGAGACTCATTACTCTTTTCTTTGATATATAGACCACCTACCCACCCCTTACCCCAATCTCTTATGAATGGGCTTGAAATACAGCGGCCCTGCTGTCAGGGTAAATACCTCCAAGCCACGTCCCTTTATTCAATTTCTTGCCTGTCAGGAATACAAGCAGCAGCTGTTTTAAATGTTGCTTGCCAAAGTGAATTCCTGCTGAGCATGAAAATAACACATTATTTTGGCTAGCCTAAAAGCAAATAGCAAATTATCGAGGGCTAATGGTAGCAACCCCCTAACCCTAAACCACAGGGGACTCGAGCAACAGAAAGATAAGGGGAGCTGAAACAAAATACATTTACAAGATGCTTGACAAGGAGGGAATTTGAGGAAATTAACTTTTATTTTCTTATTTTCTAAGTGGGAAAGCACATTTTTACAGAAGAAACTTGCAGAAAAAAGCAAAGTTTATTCATTAAGTGAAGGGACTGAGTACAGGAGGAGGAAGCTAACAAGTGAATGTGGAAATATGATCAGCTTATTTCAGCCTCAACAGATTTAAATGTGCCTTGAAGCCACACTTACATACGGCAGTCATCAAGAACAGCCGCTGCTGATTTCAAACATCTGGATAATTAACTGAAGAACAATGCAGATGCAAATGAATTGATTTTAAAGCCTCTCATGACTTAGCATTTAAATCTGAATGTCCCTGAAAAGTTTGTTTCCTTAGTCTGCAAGAAGGATGAGATCCAACATAAACAAGGGTTTTGAAAACACGTTATGTGCTCTTCTGTATTGGAGTGGGTAGGGCTAAGGAAGAAAGATGAAAATGTCATTTATGTATCACTGAATGCAAACATGATACTGCTTTTATAGTCTGATCAAACCACACTGAATGCATTCAAAGAGGCAAATCCACTATGATTTACAGTATAAGCCTGTACGGCATACAGATTTATTTTATTTTTTTTGTGGCATGCTAATTCCCTATCCATTCAAAAATGTTATTAGAAGTTAGAAGTATTATAATGCCGTGTGATTTGGCAAATTTTGATAAACTGTATGTGCAGAGGACATCTTTCATGTTGCGATGAAATAATCTCACTTTGATTTTATATGATTTTTATTTCACAAAATACATATTGAGGAGTAAAAGAGCGATGAATTAAGCTGAGAGGCATGCAATTTTTTCATCTGCTCTTGAATCCTGATAAGGCACTTTAGAAAAGGACCCACCTCGTTCAATTCAGTGAACATGCTCAAGACACACACATGCACACACAACTGTTGAATTAAATAAATAAATAAATAAATACATTAAAAAAACTTAAACCAGATCCCCATTTAAATCATCTTGTGCATGACTATCAAGTTTGCAATCCTGTCAATACAGGAAGTAATGCAGCAGGCTGAAGCAGAATGACACAAGCTGGTGAAAAATATATGTAGATGCAAGATTATAATCTTTAATAGAGAGAAAATTTCTGACATTCATGTTTATTATTACAGAAAAAAACACATACATGTCAAAGTTCAGGGTCTCGTATTACATGAAGTGAATTTATGCATCTCTCAGAGCGGATCCCAAAAGAGTAAAAAGTTCATATGAAGAGAACTGCTGTCTCCTCGGTAATACTCCATTTAAAAATATTTCTCAGACATCTTTATTCTTTACCAATCACCATTCAAACCATGTTGCTCCTGTTTTTGTGACATTTTACATAAAAGAAAACTAGCTGCACAGTCACTTGCTATTCATTTTTGAGAAAGATTTATTTAAAAAAATGTGCAATGCTTTAAGAAACTAAATAAATGAAACATTTTAATGCCACTTTCTAAACTTTTGCCCTGTTGTTTACTTATAAAAATATTTTTGCAAATTAGCAGTCATCTGAAAAAAGGAGAAAAAAAAGTATGCTTTTCCTACAGCATCCGCTTGCTTTAAACCCTCCACTGAGTACCGAGTGCAGACCAGTGAAAACAGTTTACTAAACTGCTTTAAAATGATTGTGCGATGCAACAAAAAGTGCATTTGAGCATTAGTATAAATGCATAATTGTTGTTTGGGTCAGAAGGTTGTAATTATGCCTGGAACAATGTGAAAATGCTGTGATTATCATGCAAATTTGTTTAATGCATTCATCATGAGATGGATAAATCTTTATAAAACCCATTCATTTAAAAAGAAAAGTAAAGTGGGTTATAGGTTAACACGCTCAACTTAGAAGCATCTTTTCTTGAACAAAGAAAAGACATCCCAAGAATATTTAGATGGGAACTGATAAGAAATGTTACCCAAACGTGCAATTTCCATCTAAACTAAAGGGGCAGAACTGGAATACAGAAGAAAGAAAATACGGCCACTTGTTGTCTTTCAAATTTTTTTCTTTATTTCGATTTGATAATTGAAATGGAATAAAAACTTCAATTTCATGATATTGATTTAGCAGGAACAAATTTTACTGACATATTGAACATCACATCAACACATGTACATTTTTATTCCTAAAGCACACACAGTGTGGGACAACTGCAGGACTTATTTGTTTAGAAGGAATTAATTAGATATTATTAGGGGGAAAACAATGAAGCAGAGGCAGGGTGTTTAACAATAGGACGTTAAAGAGGCAAACCTGTCATGGAACAATAGGCTAATATCCACCCACTGCTTCCCAGCTATAGCTCAATTACTTTATCACACAATAGGACACAGAACACATGCAAATAAATGCAAGCAGCCTGTGCAATTTCTGATTAGCCTTCAGTCTGAACATCCATTCGTGAATGACTGACAGCTGAGGTTGCATTTGTGGATTTATTATGTGTGTTCCTAATTGAGCGGATGTTTCAGTATTAAAGGCATCGACCCATAGCTTCAAGGCAGACACTGCAGTTTGCTGTTGTTGATGAACCCTGAACCTGATTAAAGATATAAATGCAGAAGTATAGCCTGGTATTCCCTCCTTTCTGGCCTCACAATGAATACCTCAGATCTCAGCCTTTCCATCCTCCCTTCCTTTGCTTTACTGCTGCAGTTCAGCATGTCTTCCCTCACATCTTGCTCCCCCTCTTCCTCCCACCTTCCTTCATAGCCACTTCTTGAGAACAGCCAAAGCAGAGTTGAAGGTGAACTGTGCGTGGTGAGTTCCACGGTGGGCCAACAGCAGGGAACCTGCCTCTGGCCCGTGGCCTGCTGCCATCAGTTCTGCAGCGGCTTTCTCCACATCCCAGCCTCCCTCATGCTGGTGGGACAGCATGTGGGAGCTGAGCAGGGGGTACAGGGCCGAGGGGACGCAGCCCACCAAGAGGCCCGCATCCAGGAGCAATGACAGCAGTTCTGCATCGCAGGAGGAGGCCGTCTCCTGGAAGAAACAGACAAGAGGGAGACAGTGTAAACACATACAGTATGTGATAAGACCCAGAAGAAAACAACCTTTATCACTTCTGAAAAACACAAACGCCAAGAAACACAGCTAGAAACCTGGCGAGTCATTGCGGGCCATTATTCAACAGCTTCTGGCTGCTGGAACACTGGAAGCAGCTGTAGCTTCTTGCATCCACAGCAGTATTTCAGAGCAGTGAATGATTACAATGTCACACGTTTCAAGAAACCCGATGAAGTCAGAGTGTCACATCACATCATGTGTTGCCCTTGAGGCTGACCACCATTCCCCCAGCATGAGTCTTCACACACACCCTTTTCCTCCATCTGCAGTTACTTTTTTGATAGAACATCTCAGCCACCAAAACAGCACATGCTCCCAGATCCATAAACATGCCTTTACATAATATTTTAATCTCATCATCTGCCTCTTTACATCAATGAATTACATGCAAATTCAGCCAGCTGAATGCCGCTGGGGTTGCTGTGAGTGGTTAACAGGCCATGCAGAAGCAAGGCTGAGTGCTGGGGTTGAGAGGCCATCTCTCTGCCTCTCACTGTGACTCAGCCCATCTCCTCTGCAACCTCTCACCTATTTGCTTTCTCTATTATTAAGCTCGCACTTGCGCAACTATACACGCACACAGACAACAGCCAGTCCTTGTCGGGGTATTTCTGGAGCTGAGGCAGATCAATTATAAATGTGGAGCCTATGTCCTCTCCTCTGTTGTGGAGACGATGAACGGAGCCGGATGAGTTTCTTCCACCTCATGTCTGAAATTGTGAGAGCCTTGCTTGCTTTATCCCCTATTTTGAAGGACAATTCATTCTTTAAAGCAGACAATGGCCTTTAAAAAGCATGTGATGGTGCCACCTGAACATCTCATGTGAGAGTGAAGAGACGTATTCAGCCGTTGTCTTTGACAATAACACTGTGACCTGTTGGAATTACTGATAATTTTTTGTTGAACTGTGAGAAGAGATGCAAAAGTGCATTAATATTCTGGGTTTTTATGCATTTTCCATTCAAGCAAGCTACAAGTGGATAGCTACATTGGAACCAATGTGAGACACAAATCTGACAGATAATGTTTATAGAGATATAGTATGTCATGAATGAGTAGTAATTTGATTTCTAGGCCTCCCATTGAGAGCCAGGACCAGATGATTCATGACAATCTGGGGCAAAGGAACAGAAATGAGTGAGGAGGTCATTTGGGCAAAATGAGAATTAAGGGAATGAAAGACAAGAGAGAAGGAGGACTGCAAATCTACGATGAGGAACGATG
Organism: Atherinosoma microstoma; assembly: GCA_037177055.1. Taxonomy (NCBI): domain Eukaryota; kingdom Metazoa; phylum Chordata; class Actinopteri; order Atheriniformes; family Atherinidae; genus Atherinosoma; species Atherinosoma microstoma. The sequence continues at coordinate 10,907,967 of JBBBVU010000024.1, read as the reverse complement.
AAGGGAGCAAACCAGAGAGGAGAGAGGCAGATGTGCACTCAAAAGCATAAGATACATACATTTTTAAGCACACCGACTGCTTCCAGGAGCTGAATACACACCAGACCCAAAGTGAAGCACTTCAGAATACCTTCACACTTCAGCATCAAACTTTTCATTTCGCTGCTTCAACAGAGGCCCAGAACAAATGTTCAACATGGCATATCTGGATCTGTGCTGCAGGTTGACCTACTTCTAGGCCTGGTGTCTTGAGAGGTGATTTTAAAAATTTACAGATAAAGGAGAAACTAATGTATATATTCCTCAGAAGTTTTAGGAAATTTTGATCAAAAGGTTTGTGTGTGTGCAATCTAAACATGTGCCTTGAGGAACCGCTCTGTTGCATCAAACAATGAATTTCCTAAAAGAATATTGAGAGTACAGTTGTGTGAGATAAAAGTACACAGTTCAATGGTTCTTCATAGATTGAAATAAAGGAAATACTGTATTAGAGGAACAGCAACACATAACACACTACAATGTGTCCAATACAGTGTACAAAGTTTTGACTGGTACAGTCTATTTCAGAAAAAAACTGAGAAAAAATGCAGAAACAGTTTGAAAAAACAAACAAACAAGTACAACCTTATCGCTTTGTTGTTGAAAACTGAGTCAGTAGTCAGGTGATGATTATCAAATTCACTTGATAAATTGACCAGTGTCACCACCGCTGTAAAAGCAGAGGTTTTCAGTTTGATGGTCTGCGGCATTCAGGTGTGTCAACACAATGCCAAGGAGGAAAGACATCAGCAATGATCTCAAGAGAAGCAACTCTTTGCTGGCCATCAATCTGGGAAGGGTTATGAGGCCATTTCAAATAAATTTGGAGTCCAACATTTTACAGTGAGGAAGATTATTTACAAGTGGAAACCATTCAAGCCAGCTGCCAATCTTCCCAGAAGTAGACGTTGCAGGAAGTTTATACCTAGGGGAGGCCATGCAGGGCTCTTAGTAGTCTTACTGCTTGTACTGTACTCAGTATTTCCACATGCTGTCCATATGTTGTGCTGTTGTTCATCTGAGGTTGTATATGCCCTATTTTAACTCTTTTAAGTATGAGTGTATTTTTTTAAAATTGTGTTTTGATATCTATAATGATAGACTTTAAAATGGATGCATTTTCCTTTTCAGGTGCATGTACATTGATTAAGACTTGGCAAAAGATAATAGATAATAAAACAGCTCATGCACATTACCAACAACCATACTACAAGTAAGTATACATCCACCCTATGAGGACGTACTTTTCCCACATGCAATACGGAACACTGGTGCAGGAGATGAATCATTGATTAATAGCAGGATCAGCAGAACTTCTGGATATCAGTCTCAATGAGCTGGTGCATCATAAGGCCTCCATATCCAACAATGAAAACATCCAGGCTGCTCAAAAATGCTTCAGAAAGGTTTACTGTGACTTGATAGTTTTTAGCAACAGACGTTTTGCAGGAAAGTGAAGCAGCTGGTTGTAGATTAGGCTGTCGACCTTCCAGCATGGATGCAGGAAATCACACAAACTTCAGGCTGCACTACTGTGTCTGCAGAGGTGTCTGTGGGGACACTCGGGGGGCTTGGGCAGATGAAAACACTGCCATCCCACTGACAGTCAGGGACACACATGAAGAATGAACCAGTCTAATGGCCTTGTGGTGCCCAATAAAATGACAGACTTAAAATCTGATTTGACTGGAACTGAAAACCTGATAATCATGGTAATCAATTGCTGCAGTTTTTGCTGCTAACATTACAAGAAAAGGTGTGGCTGAGCTTGAAACAGGTGTGATGTGAAATTACTAGGCTTGTCAATAAATATGATACAGGCAAAATGTCATATGTGCACATACTGCAAACACTGACACTAACACTGAAACGTTTCTGATACATGCACATTAATTCATCCTTACCTCCACACCTCGGTTCGTTACGGAGGAAAAGACCTGACCAGACCTGCAGTACAAACTCAAGCACAAGCTTGGTCCTCAAAGATCGCTGACACACATGCAGACACATACATACACACCTCCCAGGCTATTACAGTTTGACGGTGTCAAGAGAAACAGGAGATTTGAGTCTTAGAGTCAGTCAGATTGACAGTTGAGCTGAAAATAATGTGAAAAAGCGGCTGAGAGATGGAGGGATGGAGGGGAATCTTGATATCACAGCAGCACAGATGACTTTATGTACTTCTTACAGCTCTGTCACATTTCAGGCAGTGCAGTTAGTCCAATCTTCACACTTACTGAAAGTATGGAATGTAAGACAGCGGAATAAAATAATAAATAAACTAAACTTGAATGTAATGACATTAACAGACAATCGGACAGAGGCCCTGAGGTGAAACACAACACAAACAAGACAACTTTTCACCTTAGATTGTTAAAAGATTGTGAAGACAGATAGTTCAAGTTCACTTTGCATTGTAAAGGTAACTATGAAATTGAAATAACATAAAATTGTTTCTTTTCGTTGCAAAACCACACCTTTTAAACTATTTGTATCCCTTTCCCTCCTATGTTACAGAATGGTTTGGTCCATTGTCTACTATCCCTCGGGAGATTTGCCAGAGGCAGATGGTACCGTTCAATAGACTACAACATGTTTACAGGCTTAATAAGATGCATTTTACTTTTTGCATTACTTTGCTTTTCATATGGTACAAGCAGCCCCATCTCCTATTTATGTACATCTATGTAATCAAGAGGTATATCAATAATGAACCTGGTAATAATCTACTGATTTCTTTAAAAGTCTTTTGCAAATACAGTTTTCTAATCTTAGCATACAAACTGAATATAAAGGCAAATCGTGCCTCTGTCAAAACATCAAAATAACTGTTTTTGAGGCTGTATAAAGCTCACTAATTGGACATTCAATTTTGTTTGTTAATGCAATGCAAAAAGCCTAGTGCAAAAATGGCCCTCTGTGGTTTTAGCATTCAGGGTGGCAATTATCCCCAGTTTCCAACCCATTGACACTGAGACTTGAATGCAGCATTAATGAAAATTACAACCATCTTCAAATTTTAAGTAACCTACCAAAACCATTAGTTTTCCTACGATACATGGAGAAATAATTTCCAGTTCCCAATTCAAGCAGCAATTTTTTACCTCCATCAGAAAAAATATGACAGCTGTGTGGTCTACACATGCTTCATTGACGAATCAAGTCTAATTCAAGGCTAGTATTCATGAAACTCCTGGGATTTCAGTGTCTTATTCAAGGACTCTTCAGAAGTGTAATGGTTTGCTACACAGCCTGCTTGAACTACCATCACTCTCCAACTTCACTCGAAGGCTAATAATCTGCTGTAGGTTGCACAGACCTGTACATACATCTATACTACCTGCTTCCTATTCATCCTCTCTCTGCTCAGGTCTCGGCTTTACAAACAAATCAGCAGAAAACATATCCGGCTGTGGAACAAGAATATCTAACATTTATCCTTTCTTTATCAAAGGTCATTACCCAGAGAACACAGAACCCGGTCCTGGGGTGTATGTATTTTGTGCGCAGCTCTGTGTATGTATGTGTGTCAGGTTCAAAGCCCCTCCAAATCCCCTCAAAAGATTCAAACACCACACAGTGCCTCTCTTCAGAGAATTCAAAAACAAGAGGCATCATCTGTCTTATGTGAGTGTGCTCAGGCTCGCAGTCGTTGTGCACTGTGAGCGAACAAACACTCGGCGTGACAAGAGGACTGACACATCAAACTGCAGCCATAAGATGTCCCACCCCCCCTCCAGCTCTTGTTTTACCTTCTTATTTCTTGCCATCTCTCCTTGTAAAAGACAGCCAAGGTTGCCTTTCCTGCTTGTTTTCAGCGACCACTTAATGTTGCCAGATTGGTATGGTCAATATTTCCTAGCCTTGTTTTTCATCTGTGCTCTCGTCACTCATTTCCTGTACACATCTTTCTTCGTACTCTCCCTCCCTCAGCTAAACCCAGCTGAGAGCTTAATTGGAATTACCGTACACGTACAATGCCTAATACATAATGCATGGCCAAGCCTTCTTTTATCATTTAAATCATAAAGCTTCTTTGGAATGCCAGACAACACACATCTATCTCTTTTCCTCCTCCTCTCATCCTTTTCTTTACTTCCTCAGGCTCCGCTTTCCATCCCTCCACCCTGGCTGCCCCTAGGCTTTAGCGGAACATCAAACTGAGCGTGCACACACACACACAAACACAGAACAATCCTTGCTTACAGCGTAATGTGATTGAAAGTGACAGAAGAAGAGGCTGTAAAGCCAAAAGATATAAAAATAAAAGTGGGTTGTGACGCACATGAACAAACAAATGCACACAAACCGTGAACAGGTCCAGGATCAACACACTGAGTAGCACACAAACAGAGATAGATTAAAAGGTCCAATATGGCACCAAAGCTGTAAACAAACCCACTTAAACAAGCAATTAGACACTGAATTACTCACTCAAACGCATGCACGCACACATCCTTTAGTCCACACTCCAGTAGGTGGAGTGTGATTTCTTGCTGAGGGCTTGTAGTTAACCTGAGCACATACGCTACAGAAGGGTGTGATTCAAGATGAGTGATAAAAGCAAAAAATGGCCTCCATCAAGAAAGAGAAGAAGCAGTTAAGTCCAGTCATAGCAGTGGAAACAAGAGCAGGCCCAGTGAGAATTGCTGCTGTAATAGATTAAATGGTTTATTATCTTCATGCTGACGAGTTCAGGCTATGGTTACCTGCCTTGCCGTTCTCCATCGGATTTAGGGGAAGTTTCCACACCAGTAACCTCAGCCAACAACGGATGGGTTTCATGTTACCAAACACATGTCTTACTGCTCAAACCCAAAGCCCTTTGTCCAATAATGTTAATAATTTAAATAATTGAACTAAGCAGTCAAAAAGGGTTCTAAAAGAATCAAATAGCTTGATTCTACATTTTGGGCTACTTGGGATACTTAAAGAAGGTGTTGAATTGAGAAAAAAAAAGAAGGGCAACTAGGCAAAAATGCAGTTATGCTTTCATTAGTTTAGAATTATTTGAAAATATGAGGTTGCGTTGGCATTACATCAAAAATGATCAAATATTTTTTTCAAGCAGCAAATATTCTCTTCCATGGAATCTGCCATGTCCTGCCATGTATCTATGGTAGCCCAGAATGAACTAATTAAATGATTGTCTTAGAAATGTCCTTTTAGTACTTTTAGAAGTCCCAGAAAGGTATTCTGCATTCGAAATAATGTAAGACAGCAATGGCAAGGCTTTTATTTCAGCCTTCTTCTTTGTATAATATCCTGCTATTTCAATGTATTCTTTATGTTTCTATGTTATCTACATTTATGGCCCATTAGCATTTCTTTTGTACTTGCAAATCTTTCACCTGCCTTTTAGATTTCTTTATTAAAATCAATTAGATTTCTTAAATCAGTTAACCTTTTATCAATATAGTATTGGTAGTGGTGAGGATTTAATGGTCCTTTTCATTGTTTCTACTTTCATTGTGTGCATTTGTACTCATTTGTGTTGCATTTAGTTTGAAATGTGATACACAACGTCTGATGGACTGACTGAATGGTGCATTAGGTTACTTGACACTTTGTTGTAGCCAGACATGGTTTGAACAGCAACTGTGTGTGTGTGTGTGTGTGTGTGTGTGTTTGTGCTAATATATAGCTCTATCTACTGTATATAGGCTGCACTGAAAGCCCTTTTATATTCACATCAGAGTTCTTATCAGCCCCTTATCTTATCTTTGCCTCCCATCAGTCTTACTCTTGACTGGCTCCGTTTTCAAGTGCTTTTTGTCTCTACAACCCTACACATCTCCTCTAAGAGGAGCAGAAGAAGAAAAGAAGAAGACACTTTGTGGCGTTATCCTGAAAGCTGCGCAAGTTTCTGCTGCTGGAGAGGAGAAATGAATGTGAACACTGCATTCTTGTGCATTAATACGTCCCGTTCTTCATTACCTGCTCTCATACCCAATTGTCTCCCTTTCAAATCACTTTCTGTACTCCCACTCATTTCCTCACTCTTTTAGTTCCTCAATGCCCACTGTGGTTTCCTCCACCAGCTCAAAACAAACCTGTTTACCTCCCACATAGCATCAGAGCAAGACAGTATAATTCCAAGCAAAAATTAACATATATTTCGCCACAGCCAAATAAACAACTTTTTTTCCATTTACTTTTGGCGTTGAGTAATTTTCTATAACTCCATTTTAATTAAAAAACTAATCTTCATAATTAATTTTTTACTAATAATAATCTCAGGGGCATCTCCTGTATTTATTTTAAAAAACAATGTAAACGGTAATTTTCGACATGAGAAACAAAGAGTATCTGGGATCACACATTGCCAAGGCAGTGTTTGATGATAAAGCCTGCCAATCTCTGAGAGTGGCATGTGGTTTGCATGTACTTAATCACATGTTCTGTTGATAAATTCATTGCGCACTGTAGCCAAATTCAACCTCAGGCTTGTTAATGCCAAAATAAATTATGAGTGGCATTTAGGAAACTGTTCACACCATAATTCTAACTGGCGTGATGGAGTGAAACAAATTGTTACAAAAGAGCAAACCTTAATGAAACGCTTGAACTAAACTGAAAAGTAAAAACACTCAATTAACAGCTAGATCCATGTTAGACTCACTGAATTTGAGACTGACCAAGCTGAGCTGAAATCAATCATTTCTGATCCTCCTGAGATACTGATCTGCTAATAGCTGCTGCACAGTGGCTGCTGACAAACTCGGCCTATTTGTAGATCAGATAAAATGCCTGTAAGCGATGTCCTTGGATTTAATTCCTATAGAAGTAATAGGTCCTCTGCAATTTGTGGACAGGGAACCATGCGGATTATCCAGAGTTTAAAAAAACAAAAAAACATTATTGGGGGAAATAAAAGTTAAGAGTTAACGTTACTGGCATTTCCTCCACTCTAATAGATTTTCTCCAGGGGGGGGGGATTCCATTTTCCCTAACCAATCACTAGACCACTGTGCACAGCTCGAGAAAACTTCACAACAGATTATCAACAGCATTAATCCCACTCATGGTGCCAACTGGCTAATCATTACAGATGTCCTCTGCAGCGCTCATTTGACTGACTGCTTTTTCAACCAATGAACCCCTGCTTCACATCACAATGCCAGATCACTCAGTCAATCTGATGGACCAGCCACATTCAAAATTCTGAAACCTTACTTTTTAAATATAAATTTTAAAATGCTCTTTCCACTGGGGAGGAAACAGAAGATATGAAAGATAATTCAAATCCTCGACAGAAAAGAAAAAATTTAATTATTTGCACGAGCATACACAATATAAGTGAATGAAATTTACTTTCTAAGCAACAAAAGATGGATAGTTTCTTTTCAGCCGAGTACAGTTTTAACATTTTAAGGGGCCTCTTTTTGTATCCTCTCATGACATCTTAATACAAAAAGGAAATGTGCATGTAACTTCTGGTCTGCAAAACAGCCGCTAAATATGAGCACATGCACTTGCAAAACAGAAAATGTTTACACATTAGAAAAATATGCACAAAGGCACAACAGGACAAACAAGAACTTGCATACATCTACACAGAAACAGCAAGACAACACGCCATCACATTTATTATATGTAAAGTCATTTTTCTTTGTCTGTATTGATCATATCTTCAGATGAACATTGTTCTGTACAGCTCTGAACATGCCTCTGTCTGTTCAGCTCATAGGTGACAGATGCAAGATTACTGCTCAAAGCAGCATGACACACCGCCTGTCACACTCCATTCATACAACCATCCTCTAACTCCTGATTTATCTTTTGTGTTTTTCTTCTACCTCCATATGTAGACTAGCTTACTTTTCTGAGCACTCCATTATGGTCTTAAACTCTATGTAACTTTACACCGCTATACACGTTGTAAATTCCCTTGTCGTCTCCTCTCTCTTAGCACCCATTCCTCCTCCGTTTGGTTTCATTTTTGCACATCTAAACCACATATCGTTTCGCTTACCGCCTCCCACACCATACCTCCCACAGTTCTGTTCTCTTCTCACTGTGGTTTAAGAGCAGGTGTACCAAAATAGGAGCGCAATCGTTTCATTTAATAGAGGCTCTGTCAGCTAATAGTGAGGCTTTCTCTTATCTGATTCTGGAACAAAGAGAGGGTCTGCAGGGTCCGGGAAGCCTACTTTGTGACAACTGCTTATCTGATTGGAGAAACAGTGGAAAGCAGCCCACACATCCTTCAAAGATTACCTGCGTATCAGACAGTTGGTTCCCAAAACAAATCAAAACTTGAGAACAACTTGGATGTGTCCATACAAATCTGGTGCATGATGTAATGCCTCAACACAACATTGTGTAGTTTTATTTCCGCACATTAGCTCTTAAAAGAAAATCTGTTTTCTTTCACTGATGCATCACTTCAGTGCTAAAACTATTAAAACTACACAGTAAAAACACTATCAAAGTGCATTTTTGTCAAGTGAAAAATGGCAGGAATGTATATTAAGAGCTATATATATTCTTTCCTTTTACATCTAATCAAGGTGGAGCATCTTTTCCCTATCTAATACTCAATACCATGTTTCATTTGTCTTTTTTTCTTTACTAAAATTTGAAAAGTTCAATCCAAAGTGCTCTGAGGCCAAATGTCTAGATTCAATTTATTAATGCACCAACAAACCTTTGTGAAAGTTCCACTCAAACATACTCACTACATATTAGATAAAAAACCAAAACTAGCTTGCCATCAGTAAATAACTCATAGCACAACTGCATTTTGGGTTAGACACACACAGACACACAAATACATCTGCAGAAATACAGTGGAGTGTGTACCTAGCTTCAAATTCCCTTAGCTTCCACGTCTTCAGTGATCTTAAGCCCGATACACTACCTCCCAGATAAAAGATGGTCGATATAAATATAATTCAAAGGACATGCTATGTTGGATGGTGTGAGATTTTCAAAGACTTAAGTCTTGTCCCTAAGCCAGGGATAGATTTCAGACAGTCTCAGAAGTTATGTGTTAATCAAACACTTTATACCAAATGAGCTAAATGTATGCAGGACACTGCATAGTTCTGACCATTAACGGGCCAAGAAGGATGCTTGATAAGAAACAGTTGAGGGAATCACAACTTCTAAGTGATCAACAAACCAGCGAGGACAATAATACATGCTGAAATAAACAGGGCAGTTATTTATTAATCCATCAGCTCATAAAACATACTTTACAGTAATGTGACATTAGAACTGGGTTGGATTATGGTAGTACGTAGGTATTTGTCTGCCTTGGATTCCTAGGAAATGGTGCTCTCTGTTGTTCAAATGCTGATTGGTTGGGAGTTAAGGACAAAGCACCAAATACAATAAATAACAAAGAAACACATGTGAAAAGTACAGAGACGAGACCTGCACTGGACAGGACAACTTTCATTATTTTAACCCTCCGTGGCACTATAACAAATCTATCATTTTCAAAGCAGGACAAAGCAAAGGCTAAGCACCAACAACAACATTTCCAAAACCCAAACTTCAGATTGTTCCCAGGATTTCTGAGTATGCCCCCCAACACTGGAAGACGTAAATGTCAGCAAGTATGTACAAAGCAACAGTTGTACCTTGCTGTGATTCAACAGGATTCAGCATTGTACAGTCCGTAAACATCACACATGATTTTGTGTCCAAGTTACTTAAACGACGGATGGATCGCACAGTGTGTGGCTTTCTGATCTGGTCCCTGAACCTTTACTCCCTGCTGAACTTCAAAAAAAGCTCACTTGTGTTCAAGGACACTTGTGGACTTCTATAACTGTACCCCTGAGAGCGTTCTCACCACCTGCATCTCAGTATGATACGGCAACCGCACGGCAGCAGACCAAAAGACACTTCAGCGGGTGGCAAAAACTGCAGAATGTCAGTACCCATCTGCACCACCACTCTCAGCATTTATCACAGATGCTGTGTTGGCAGAGTGATAAGTAACATCAAGGATGCATCTCACCCAAATCACAGACTCTTTACCCTCCTGCCCTGTGGCAGGCACTACAGGACTGTCTGTTTCTGCACCTGCAAGCTCAGGAGAAGGTTTTCCCCTGAAGCTCCAACACTGCTGAACTCTACTTTACAGCAATAACACTTCATTGAGCTGTACCATACTGGTCCAGGACTTTTCTCTGGACTATTATTAATATATATAATGATTGATGTAATTTCAAGCAAGAAATGGCAACAATTTTTCAGCTTTAGGTTCTCACAGGAAGAGGAAAGAAGAAAATTAAAACATCACCTTAGGTTTGGGGTAGCAGTTAAACAGTGCATTTTTTTTAAAGCACATAATAAGCTAAATGTTTATCAAGAAAAGATCAAAAATGCATTTGAACTTCTGGTCAAGCAGTGGACTCCCCTTGGTCAGAATTGGAACAAGGTTACTGCAGACTTATACACAGATACTTACTGGGCTCATGCTGTTGATCTGATCCAGAGTCAACTGCAGCAGCTGCTCATCACCGCTTTCAGACATCAGTTTGAGTGCAGGCTGCAGGAGGCTCGGCTGGTTTTTGAGTAGCAGGTTTGCTATGCGTCTGATACACTGAAGGAGGAGACAAAGGGAGGGGGTTGGTGGATATATGCGTGGATGAATGGATGAAATAAGGGGAATGAACAATAAAGACAAAGGTGTGATGGGTAGAAAAGGAGGATGGGCGAAATAAAAAGAAAGTAGGGGAAGAGAGGCAGTGAAGGTTAATCAATGTGAATACACTGTACAGACATGCAGACACATCATACTTTTTCAAAAGGTTTGCCCACAAGCACATGCAAATGGCAAACACGCAGTCGGGTTGCAGCCCCATCCAGTAATATATGGATAACACAATGCAATCTGACTCTCCCATGCTCTGGCAGTTTCATTCCATCAGATTCAAATTAAAGCTGCTCAGAACAGAGTAAAAGGCCCCCTTCTCCTCCCCCCCCATCCCCCTTCCCACACTAATATTAGACAGTCAGGCAGACACTAGCCTATTCACACTGAACAGCATTAATGCTAAACTAATATCACAGTCAGCTGGCCCTAGACATACAGAATGGCACATGGTGCACAACTTGCATGGTGCTCAGCAAGGCATGAATAGCATTAGGGGCCGTCAGATATCAAAGAAGGGCTGGTGGATATATGCTTTGCAAAAAGCACTGAGCTGATGCTGACACGTTACTGCGGGTTACATTCTTAATAGCTTTAGGCTCCTGTATTAAGATATTGGCTGAAACGCTGGTGCTGCAGTGTAGTTCTACCAAATACAAAAAGGCTTAGTTTAGTACAGTGATAAAGATAGACTATAAATGTGAGGCAGCCACATTCACTTTGGTTTAAAATGCTAATTGCCCCAATTCTCACTGTGTTAGAGTGGTGACAAGCATTTGAAGGGAACAAATCCAACAGCTAAAATTTCACAAAAACATTTAGGAGAAAAATATACATTAAAACAAGAACATCCATTTCTAAAATGTTGCACAATACAAGGCTATTCATGTATTTTTACAGATTCATTAACATGCACAGCAAATGAAGTAGTTTTAAATGAAAAGACTGCCGTATTATACATCATAAGTAACCAAAAGCAAAATGCTAGTCCTGTGTCTTCCGGCATTACAGTGCCGAGTGAAACTCAAACATTATTTCTTTTATCCACACATATAATCTGTTGGTATCATCTGTCTTTGTCACAGTATATATTATTTAGGACTATCACATCAAAAACAAAATGTAGTGTTAGGGGATTACCTGCACAGGAAGCTTGTGTTTGGTGTTATATAGGGACCTCACCATGGTGACAACCTGCTGACCCAGGTCTACTCTGCCCTCTGACGCCTGACAGCGGGTCAGCAGCATTGAGGCTAGCATCACCCAGGGGTTTTGCTCCGACTGTGCCCTGCACATAAAGAGCATAAATATGAGTTGTGTGTGCAAAGTCATCTTTCAGCCTTCTAAGGTGAACACAAGGAGAAATACAAACCAAAGCTAATGAATGAATGAAATGCATTTCAGTTTTTTTTATTTGCATCGTGCTTTCTGAAACATTGCTGCGTTTTTTAGATAACATTGCTGTGTTTTCTGTATTTATGTTCTGACCCCAAAACTGAACCAGCTCCGCTGCAGTCGTATGATACCAGATGATAATCCAGATGATAACACTGACTGGGTTACAACATGTGATTAATGTTCATGAACCATATGGCACACATTCTACATAATGAATACTATAAAAGAAGAATAACAGGCAGACATATAAGCAGGCAGAATGATCAAGAGGTTTGCAGATAAACTAATGAATTCTGTCAGTTGCATGTAAGTGAGGAGGGAAGATGTTTGACCACAACACTCCAGCGGTAAATATTAAACACCTACACTATGCATTATCTCTCTCTTGTGAGCGAACACAAGGGGACAGCTGCCAGCACTGACAGACATCACTCTGTTTACATGCTTTTTTTTTTTATGAGCTCTTCACGACCTTTGTTAATGCCTCCTGGGTAACAGATTAGTTCTTGCCAAGGCCAGCAGAAACAGGTGATGCTAAGCCAACATAGTATAACCTTCAAGAATCTTTAATAACACACATCAGCCAGAGGAAAGAAAGAAAGATGAAAACCACAGTCCAATCCGTATCTGTTAATTAGATCTTGGTTGATGGCACCAAGTCAGATTAAAGGCTGAACAATTGCTGACTATAACAATTTTTTGTGGGTCCAGCCATTAAGGCAAAACAAAGGCCTCATTATTTCTGAATTGAGCCACCAGAGAATTACGCACATTCCTAATCATTGTCACGTTGTAAATATTCATCCAGTATATACAAAAAATCATTCTTTAACATGTTAAAACAATGCCGACACTTCCAGTAGTTAGAAAATAGATGTCAGCACGCAAGCACAGCTGGAAGTTGTGGATGCGATTAACATGACAAGCAGGGCATTAAATAATGAATGGAGATCCATGGAAAGGGAAGGAGATGAGAGGATGAATGATACGTATTTGTGCTTGATAATGATAATGGGGAGATGGTAACAGGACCTGTCAATGGTCAGCTGTATGATCAGAAGCAGAAATCTTCATGTGCTGATGTCTTTCTTCTGCAAGCACAGTAGAAGTAGGCTGTATGGTAAGCTCCTGAGCGTATGTGCATCTTTGGAAAACAAGTGTGTGTGTGGAAGATGGAAAGAGCCTGTAAACTCAGGAGACACGGCATGATAAAGAGACAGAGACAGAACAGCAGGACTCTTGTGTCTGTCAGTAGAAAAGGCAGCTCTCCATCCAAGTACGGTGGTGTCTTGCCCTGACAAGCTGCTTCACCTCTGGATGATGCGGCCATGGGAACAAACAGAGTCCACTTATACTGCTGGCACGCTGCTGCTTCCTGTGCTTTTCCAGGGGACGAGTGGGGGGTGGTCTGCATGCCACTATGAGTGTCTGTGCTCTCGCCAAATCTGTCACAGGGTGCTATGTGAGTCACAGCCAGCCTCCATCCGTGCTTTGAATCATGACTCAGTTTATGTGGTCAGACTGAAGGATAAGCTTTGTGGATGCAACTCTCTATACAGCTTCCAAAACAGTCTCTTGTATTCTTACAAAACCAATTATTTTTCTACATACAGATATAAATATATACAGAGGTTGAATTTAACCCCGTTTCCTGTATCAAGGTAGCACCCTCAAGTTTTCAACCTCTTAAAACTGCCATTTGAAGTTTAAGTTGGTCTGAGTTTTGTGTCCCAATTCACAATGGCAGATGAAGAATTTACAGCAGCTAAAAAGGATAAAGAGCATAGAGCCGTTTCAGGCAGCTGTGCTCAGAATAAGCGTGGCTCGTGTGGATAGTTTGGCTTATAAATGTTAAATAAAAATATATTCACAGATATTTAAAATTATAAACCATTCCTTTATCTTATTCCAAATGAATAAGTTTGGGCCCTCACAAACAGATTAGAAAAAATATGTTGATTCCACTACAGATGAGACTTTATGATAATTTACCTGAATCGGAATTGATAACCAGTTCACATCAATGAGGGGGGGAAATATCAACAAATTTTGTAGCAGCAAAAATGCACCATCATGCATCACTACTAACACTGAACTTTGTTCTCTTTGTTCAACATAAATCTGTTGAAAGATATGATCATAGTCGACTGTCCAAGCAGTCTGACAGCTGTAACCCTCATGAAATCAGGGGAGGTTCAGTCTAATCCTGCAGTGCAGCTACGTTGTCCAAGCCTAATCCCATCTGTCCTACCATTTTTGTACAAAGCTGAGTACAAAACCCAGAACAATTTATCTCTTATCTGAACAGTGGGAGGAATTGATTTTACATTTAAAAAGCAATTTCCTCCATATGAGTCATTCAAAGGACCCTGGTACCATTTCAAAGTCAAAGGCATCACCTACATCTTTGTTGGAAGAATTTCAGTCTGAACTAAGTTCCACAATCATAATATATGGTCTCCCCCTGCACAGGAGGTAGCATTTTCTCCCGTCTTCAGGCACGTTGGCAGTTCAGGTTGCCAGGCTGGAAGTCGCTGGTTGATCAAACAAAATCTGTTACCATCTTTCAATATATAATACATATATTATTATATATTATTATTATATAATGTATTTATTAAAACAGCAGCACTTTGTGACTAATACTAACAGGAATGTGCAGTGACTTTCTTGGAGTTAAATGTTGGGCTTTCTGGGACGTCAAAAACAGTCAAACACAGAATGAATCTGTGAATTGGCTTAAAGCTTTTTCTATCCATGTGATTAGAAAGAAGTAATCAGACCTCTGGCTTTATCAATTAAACCCATTTAGTTAATTACAATAAGGACCTCAGAGCCATTTATCACAGTTCTACAGATGTGGTGACAATGCACAAATAGTTTAGTCCCTCCATTAGCTCATAAATTTGAGTTTAATTTGTGGCTCCTTAATTCCTGAAGTTTTCACACTATGGTTGATATTGTTTATGAGTGGTCCAGTAATATTACAGCATTAATGTCCACTCCTTGAGGCCATATTCTGGATCCTCCAGCCTGGTCATCCAACATTTCAGGGAGCTGTATTGATCTTTTTATTTGACATGGTGCTCATTAAGATAGAACTAACATTGTATAGTCCTGCCATCATATTTTACACAATGTGTACAGTTAATGAATATAATGATGCAAACTTGATGAACATCAACAAATTCAAAACAGTTTAGACAACTAATCAATAGATAAATGTTATTTAAAAGTAGCTGCATGAAAGCCCTTGTGAGTCTCTAACAACAACCGGAGAAGAAGTCTAATTTAACTTGCTGATCGAAACAGTTTGAACCACAGTCTGCTTTGATTGAGCTGAAAGGATAAACTCCAGATAGCACAACCTCGTGTTGTCCCTGCAGTCCTTGGAGTACAGCTCACTTTTAATCGAGAACAATGGAGCAGGAGAAGAGCAATCACACCATTAAGCACTTATCGATAATGCAGCCGGCTCTAGCTGAGGTTCATAAGAAAGCAGCTGGTGCAAGAAGCTCGGAGCCTGAAGCTCTGTGATTTCCAACTTTGAACATCTATGCATGAAGCACATGTCACTGAATGATTAAAGACACAATTTTCAATTCCCACTCTTAGTGAAGTGAAAACCCTCTGCATAAAGGATGTCCATTAAAATGTCAATGTCTGCACGCATCTCTGATTTCTAAAACAAACAAGTGTTTGCGGTGCATTGTAAAGCACCAAAACACACAATATAAAGGTTAAAGATGTGTAAAAGGATGCTATGGCCCAAGCTAATAAAACAGCACGCGCATTCCTTTTAAACATCAAACTTCCATTCATTGAAGATAATGAGAGGGCATCACCCCACTGCGAGGCTACAAAGAAGATATAATTATTATATTTGAATGTTGATCTCCAAAACATGACTACTAAATACAAACTGTATAAAAAGTATAAGAGATGTTTTTCTTTAAATCCTCTATGAAATGTGAATGATAAGGTGTGTAATGAGCTACAAACATGAGGCTGACCAAAGGAAAAACAGAGTAATGATCCGGGCAAAAGTGCTGAAAGACGTATTTTGACATTTTGTGACGTATCGTCTCAAACTCTCAGGTATGGAAAACCATTTTTTTTCATGAGTATGGCATGAAGGCTCACGATATAAAATATGACACAAATTGATGCTTTTAGTGTCTCAAATGCTGCAACAATCCTTCTAGGTTGGTGTTATCTGTCAAGTTAGAACATTGCCCATAGTATCATGCTGCCTCTTCCACCAGGGAAGTGCAGCCTCCCAGGGCAAACGGTACACATGCACAGGGCTGGCCAGATAATGTAAAAGATCATGTGATGCATCACATCAGGTCAGCTGTTTCCATGATTTCTGATGGTTATGTTTGGCTATTTCCTGCTTTAAGACCTAATATTTCACTAGCTGCAAAATATATCCAAACCCTTGACAAGAGATGCTGTAATAACATTATCAACTCCACCCTCCATATGTCTGATATTGTTGGTGATTAATGAAAATACTGTACTATTGTCCCTTATATTCATTTAATAGATTAAAACATTAGATATCTAAATGATCTGGAAAGGATCTTGGATTTCTTTTGAAAAAATCTGGTAATATCATCATTATTTGTTGTATTTAAAAGTGGTGTTGATCCTCTTGAGCCACTGCAACAAAATATACAAGATTATTCCACAAAGGTTTTTTATCATTGGGGAAAAAAGAAGCTCTTTTTAAAATTAGAATAAATTACACTGATCTTACACTTCTTCTTTCATCATAGGTGGCCATGCTTGTAGAAGAAGCATAATCAACTGAAAGTCCTCCCACTTCTGCGCTGCATCCAACATCTCCTGGAAAAGGCCAAGTCTTTTTTCCTCATTCTCCACATCTTCTATTTGGACCTGGTGAAGAGAAAAGAGGAAGTGAGGGAGGGCAAATCAGTCTGGGAGCAATAAGAAAAGGGTGCCCGTGAAGGTTATCAGCTGAAAGCATCATTGAGCATGAAGTACAAATTAGGTGAATGAAGAGTATTCAGAGGAACCATCTTGGAAAAAACATAATGATAAACAGCAGCATCATCCACTGAGAAGTTCATCCCAGTGATCTATTTTGTCAGCTTCTTCCAGTACACACAGCATAAAAATGGGAGAGCAGCTTTCATTGATTTCATGCGGTGCTCTCAACAAACCTGACAACCTAATGATTAGAGCAGAGTTTGTGGGCAGGACATTCCTGTCAGAGATGGATACAAATGAACTGCACGATCACACACAGCCAATCTAGACAACTACCAAAGCTTCAAATATGGTACTGAATGGAAAGCCTTTAATGGCATGTTTCATTACTATTTGGGGGGGGGGGGGGGGGGGGGAGCCCCCTTTGACACAACTCCCCCCCCCTTTCCCTTGAAAAGAAACCTTTTGGAAACAGAAAT
>JBBBVU010000024.1:10874848-10888536 GCA_037177055.1 Atherinosoma microstoma | reverse complement strand
CAGTCAGTCAGTCAGGTAGGAAGTAGATCTAAGAACCTCTGTTTAGAATCGGTGGATTCACATGACTGAGCTGCACTGGTCAGAGGACGTTTGTTAAAATCTCTTCATTTAATTAGCTCCAAGTTAGAGCTGAATAATATATCATTATGTGTGTTGTTGTGGATACACAAAGATAAAACAGTTTTAGCAGATAGTTTGGATAAACCCACTTTACACTCCTCCTTGCACGCGTACACGCACTAGTCACACACACACGCTAGGCTAGACATGTGCGCGCACACACACACACACACACACACACGGAGCTGGATAATGTAAAATAGAGCGACGTTACGTTAATGACCTTGATCTCACCATGGAAGATCTTGAGCTGATTTTTAGATTGGTGGGGTTTTTTATGGCTGCATTTTCTCTCCATCTTTTTACACAGTTTTGTTTTCCACTTGTTTGTTGCCTAATTAAAGTGAGTCTAGATGTAATTTCTTCTTTTTCTCCCCGACAACCCGGCCATGACTCCAACCAATATCGTGTTTGACCCACCGTGCATTTAAATAATGGCGGGAGTGTGGAGAAGGGGATGGAGGAAGTCACGTCGCCTGCGTCTGAGCAGTGCGACGCACAGCCGTAGTAAAAGAAAACAATTATAATCTGACTAAACATTACAGCGTTATTTCTTCTCATCTCGTTTTAGTCAACGAAAATGAAGAGACATTTCAGCAGAGTTTTTATTTTGTGAACTACATTTAGTCTCGTTTTTATTCGTCAACAATATTGCATTATATATTTAATTATAGTTATCGTCACAAGACCAACATTTACGTCTCGTCTCGTTTTCGTCACATGATAAAGGTTCGTTGATGACGATATTTCGTCATAATTTTCGTTCACACTAGTTCACACAAAGATCAAAACTCACCGACCACCAACAGTTAATTAAATCACTGCCTATTACAATCTGGCTTTGAGGCTTATATTTTCTCAACAAGGAAGGGTGGCAATTAATTATACCTGGTGATTAAAATCAACATTTTCTCTGTGGTGTACAAAGAACACAGTGCAGGAGGGCAAACACAGGAGGGAGGGGTGAGACTGTCAGGATATACCACGACAATTAGCAGAGGAGTGTTGACAAATTAGATCGGCCACATTGTGGTATAATTATACAGCCAGTTTAGATTAACATCCAAACACTATGCACATATCTATCCACAACTTTATATACACAATCCTCTCTAACAGGTCTACAGATAATTCTATCAAACAAGTAGCCTATTTTTCCTTCAGACATTTAAATGTGAGACCATACAGACAGGTCTGTGCTTCCTAAGGTATATAATTAAATTGAATAAATACAGGCCAGTTGTGCAAACATTTCAAAGACCCCTGATGGATTGTGATAGATATTGTATCATTTTATTATTCTTTTTGTTAACCTATAAAAAAGATACTTTATAGTATTTCATAAATAAGAAAATAAAAGAAACTGAAAAAATGGGTTTGGTTTGCTATTGTGGAAAATTCTGAACTCGTAAATAAATAATTAATACATAAATAAAACTAATATAAGATAATTACGAATCTTATTGTACCAGAATGTGGAAGACTTTAGTGCATCTGGAAAAGTCCTGTAAACATCATATATCTGCATCTCAACACACAATCTAATGTACAGAATGTGCACAGCAAATGTTAAAATGACCGTTTGTTACTAAAGTCCTTACTAAAACAGCTACCTTCTCTGTTTTAAAAACAGATTGAGGACTGATTGGTTAAAGATTAGAGCTGGATACCTGTTACTATTATCAAAATTATAACTTAAAAACAGCTGAAGAAAATACTACAGACCATATTTACCATATGTATTACTGCATAGTAACACACTTGGTGATGCCTAGTCGCATGTGTGTAACCACAGCGGTTCTGGGGCAAACTGATGGAAACGTGGGAGCCAATTCATTCGCACCAGCTGATGCCCACACACAATTCATAATGCGCACTACAGGTACACAAACAGTATGAATGCACATAGCTCTGAAAAATAAAAAGGTACTAATGTAAAGAGGCAAAAAAATATATTTTCTGTCAACAGGGGCTGAACAAATAAACTCGTCTTGCCTTTATAAAAACATAGCTGACCAACAGCACCGAAAATATGCAACTTGACGTATAAGCAAGCATACAAACAAAAAAGCATCAAAGCCATTTTTTCGGCCTTTTGCTGGCACTTGAAGCCAACTGTATTGTTAAATTATCCAAAACTCATGCCACATGCTTGTCCACTGTGGCAGGAAGTAGCCATTCTGTAAGCAAAGTGGTACAAAGGGACAGGAGAGCAAGAGGTAAGCATGGAAATGATGTAAGCAGACAGGGAGGCTGAAGCAAATGAAACATGACAACTGGTAGTTACCAGCAGCCACTATATTGCTCTTTGACAACCTTTTACTTTTTCAGCACAGAGAAAAGTGAAAAACTAGATGCAGGGTAAAAAATGGTACACTGTGAAATGGTTATTTCTAAACTGCTTCTATTCGTTCGTGAATTGTTGAGTGCAATGAAATTTGAAAACACATCATTGCTTTGGAAAACAGTCGGGTTAGTGTGGGGCACTAAGACAACAGCTTTACCTTTTTGTAGATATTCAAGTGTGCAAATGCACTTTTTTCTACTATACCATAGATACTGATCAAACATCACGTCTAAAATTATTCTAAAGTCGTGCAAGATGACTTACACTTTATAATCGGACTAAAAACAAAAACGGAGGGTGTTGTGGTTTGGCCCAAACCTCTTGTGTAGTCAGGTGGGGCAACTCCACTGATTAAAAGCTGCAATGCAATCTAATTAAACTTTTAGCATAATTATGATAATAAAAACTGGGGTAAAGGCGGGGAACTGCAGGGGTGTGTGAGAGAAATGGGACCAATTGATAAGCAAAGCAGAAAATTGTCAGCAGGCACGTGGGTGAATGCACACACAGCTCACAAAGAACAGAAATAAAGATGATGTGTAAAAGACAGCAGCAGGCAGGACCAGATGATGTTTTCTTTTCATAAGGCAAAACAATGGGGATGTGTGTATGTGAGAAAAAGAAAAGGATAGACAGATGAAAGTGGAGTCATCTATCCCTCCTGAGAGTTACTGGCATGAGAGTGCTTTCACTTTATTTACAGGAGGACACACACACACACACACAAACATCAAAACATAGTAATGATCATACAGGGAAGAGGTGTGCACACACATTTGGAAACAATCTGCTGAACGCCTCTGAAACAGTTTCAATAAACCTCTGTGAAATAATTTCCTCCATATGTCACAGTCTTTCCATAAGGAATAAGTTCTCACTGGATAAATATTCCAATATCAAAGTGCTCAGCTGAAGTCTTTTTAAATCTGAACTGCTTTCAACACACAGAACTGTAGATAATACTTGGCACGTTCAGGGGGGAGGGAAGAATGCCCGGTTATACTCTAAATCTTCATCAGGGAACATGAGCAGAAAGCTAACTCCTGTATGTGAGCCAACAATAAAAAAGCTGTAACATATGCATATATAGATAATTCATAGGGATAGTTCCTGTTAATGTCTCTTAATTTCCTGTTTACTTATTTTATCATTGATGGTTTGACATAAATTCATGGGAGGCAAATCTCAAATAGCTTGAGGTTGAGGGAGGGACCGGAGCTGTATGTTGTACTCACACATAAATCTAGCAATGCAATTCCATTGCTTGATTTATGTGTGAATACAACAGTTGACCCACAAATTAGACTTCTTTAAACAAACTTAACTTTCATCATAAATTCATAGATGGTTACAGTATCATTACTACTCAGATCCCAGAAAAAACTCTTCATATTACTAGTTTCTATTTTCAGTTCCTAACCCTCGTGACAAAAGATGAAAATAGCCTTGCTGTTACCATGTTGATATGACACATAATGCCCCTCTGGACTGCGCTTTAAGAATTTGGGCTGACTTTTTATGTGCTTTTTGTTCAACTTTCCCATTGGTCAATCTTATCTATAGTGTCCCATCAGTTAGTTCCTACATGCTAAATGCCAGCATACAAAAGATGAAAATTCTTTAGAGGAATAAAAGCTAAACAAAGGACAGGAAAAGAAATCATAGTTCCCTTCAGTCCATTAACAAACAGGTCTCTTGCTCATACAGAACATTGCATTAAAGATTTCATTTAGGCACTTACTTTCCTTCAGAAGCAACATAGGTCAAATAAAGGAAAGTGAACATTTAAAGCTAAGCTCTCACACATATGTACTGGGTAATTACTGACCTTGTGAGAAGCACTGACTGACATATATTAAAGTTCAGCAACATACAGCAGGTGTTTTGAGGCCATCCTTTATCGGATATAAAGCGCTGTCACTTGCTCTTAAATGAGTAAAGCCCAGACTGTCTGAAAGCCTTCTTTGTACTCATCTTGGAGGAATATTTGGTAAATGAAGCTCTATAGTGTACAGTAAAAAACAAGCTTTGTAGAACTGTCTGATAAGTTGTTTTTACAAAAAAAACATATTCTGTAAGCACAGTGTCCTTTGTTTTCCTGTCATATTATGAATACTTGAGGAGTTTTGGCCCATTCTGTTACTTCTCCTTGCTTTATTTCTAGTTATAAAGATGCTCTGACCTCTGACCACTTATTTTAACCCCTTCAGACCTAAGGTACTTTTAAGAAACTTACTTTTAGAAACTGCTTCCAAAAGCATTTAAAACTTTCATGGAAAGCTTTCCTTAAGCTGACTTAAGAGAAGCTCAGGCAGGATCAGATGTATTACTCAGTTTTTCATGCAGAAACTTGGCTGAGGAGAACACAGCATGAATGCCAAAACTGTCACTCCACACATGTTCTGCAAGGTCATCTTCAACCATACCGTATTAAAAGAAATACTCTATAACTGGGGTTCATGGCAAAGACTGAAATGTTCTGCGATTAAGAATCATTTAAATAACTACTAATGAACTTGCAAAATCTTCTATGTCCCTTTAAAATGCAAGACATTTAAGTTACTCAGTGACACCGACGCCTCAACTAAATCCTCTACAAATGTTTAAAATAAATATATAAACATTTGAAAAAAAAAACATAAATGATTTTGAAAATTACTGATACTTCTGTTCCTGGCTTCATCTCGTATATAAGTACTATTGACAAATAATTTTTGTCTGATAAAAAATGTAACTTACTTTAATAAAAGTTGATTTTACTTATTTTGTCTTAAGTGCCAGTCAGTTAAAGATCTGCGACACTTAATGGCAAGAATTGTTGAAATGACAATGATTTTAGTTTCTGAGACAGGATATGACTAATAATTGAATTACTTTTAAAAAACAAATAACCAATTTGTCAGACACAATGGAAAATAAAGTATTACTAATTGTATGTCACATTTAATAACCTGAACATAATTCAATGCAATTACTAAAAGAAAAAGCAGCCGTTTATTTGTTCTTTTTATCAGTAACTCACAAAGTACCTAAAATGTGCTTGATATACCACCACAGGAGGTATAAACACACTGCATACGAAGATAAAAGAACAAAAAAACAAGAACAACAACAATGGTTCTGAATGGCTGCATCATTTCTTTCAGTCTGCATTAAATCAGACAATTTCACATGCAAATGAATCTACATCTAAATAAATTCCAATTAAACCACAATCAAACCTGCAATAACACACCAATGCTTTCAGAGAAACTATCAATTAGACTAATCTATTCAAATTATTAGTTTTGTATAAATACTTCAATTATTTCCACCAGTATTTAAACGTTGCTTAAACAACTGACAGGTTTGTGTTGTTTCATGCAATGTAAGCCCCTGAGCTGCTGTCTACCATGGAAACCTCTCTACCCACTGCACCTTTAATGAAATGGTGGCTAAGCAGCCAGAGCATGCATGCATTGCACAATTCGAATAATTATATAATAATTTACTGTTGTGATTAAATGAACTGTTGTCAAAGTTTTGAACTTGTCAATCTATGAAACACTGAGCGGAAGATTAGAGTGATCAATCAGACTTCCACATCACATCTATTCTTTGCTGTAATTAATCAGAGACTGGTTGAAAAACATTTTTTTTGTTATTTTGAATCTGCAAATGTTGATGGCAAACAGTTCAATCACTCACACTCAGCAGGAAATATCAGCAGGGGAATAAACAACAACACCTGTAATAAACCAGTGTTTAAGCTCCACGTTGTAGCTTCTCTAAAGATTAAAACACCGTTTGAACTTTTAGCATCAATAAATTAAGTCAAAGGGTTCATTGTTAGGAACCAGAACAGAGTTGTAGCTCAGCCTCTGTGTTCCTGACAAAAGGATCTGTGGAATGTTTGGTAAATACTATATTCTATTCAGCTAGATATATTAAATGTAATGATGCACTATTTGACATTTGAGAGCAGTGCAAAACCAACATTGCTGATCAATTTAAAAAAAAAAAGAAAAAGTCAAATCCAAAGTTTTGAAACTTAAAAATCAACAGCCAGGGTGGTGTACATGAGGCTGTACTTGTGCAAAAGGGTGTTCGACTAAATCAAAGTGTTCATTGGTGGATTGAAAGGCCATTGGTGTGCGTTGGCTGCCACGTTTCCATCAGTGTGCCCCAGGGCAGCTGTGTCTACAATGTAGCTTACCACCACCAAGTTTAAAGGAGTGAATGAATAATGGATTCAATGTAGGCACTTTGAGTGCCATCAATAGAAAATACAAGTTGCATGGTGATGCAAAAGGACAATTACAAAGAAAAACAAAGCATTGTCATGATTACACTCATCATTAAGCACAACTCATTCTTTATATTCTACACTCACAGACACACATGCTTAAACAGTTAATGTGTTGTCCTGCAGGTTTAATCAGCAACAGCTACAGATATGAATTCATAAACACAGTGCTCGAGTTGAGGTGGTTGTTCATGTTTTTCTTAAGTTTGTCCTCCTATAGGCGCTCCTTATGATTCTGTGGTGGATGGATGCAGACACAGAATATGTAGCATTATATTGTTACCCCTAATAAGTTAGAGCTATCTGGGAGTCATACTTTCCTAGAATTTTTTTTTTTTTTTTACATAAGCCCTCAAATGGGGCTTTCTGGGAAATATTGGGGAAACAAATTGACAAAACATAATAACTGAATTTAAATATCTAATTGCTGTTAAGTATAGCACAGAGAGAGAGAGAGAGAGAGAGAGAGAGACTTTTATTGATCCCCTAAGGGAAATTGTGATTACTAGATTTAGTAACTTACTGATTGTAGTTACTGAATTGTAATAATTTTATAATTCCTTTAAAGGTGCAAGGTGAAACAAAATTAAAGGTCAGTGACAGATAAGTTTAATATACAAGTAGAAATTGTATTTCTATTTGTATTTAATCATTTTATCAAAATAACTTATGTTTTTATTCTCTTAGAACGAGCCATTTATATATACTTGCCATGGGTCCAGATACACGGCAGCTGCCATATTTTCAAATCATTTCATTTTATTTGTATAGCACCAATTCACTAATCAAATTAAAACAAATCCATATTAGCCCATTTTATAATAACATTGTTCACACAAGTCAATTCATAGAAAATAATTGCCTAGCTTAGGAAAACTAACTGACTATCTTCAATTCAAACCCCCATCCTGAGCAAGCACAGGACAGAGGGTGACTGTGCCACCATTTTTACTATGGTATCTCTGAATGAACAAGCAACTGTGTGTTAAATGAGATCAGTCAGATTTAAAACTGCAGTACTGGTTTTTTTTGATAGGTACTGAAGCACCGTTTGGGACCAGCAATGACTTAAAAGGCAGATAGAAGAGAATAGTACACATGTACACTCATAGATTAAAACGTGTTTGTCTAGAAGGATTTTGGCCACTCTCCGTTCACAACTGCACTTGGTATTTTAAATCATTTCTATGTTCATCTTTACCAGTTGATGTGGTTTTAAACTCTTGTTTTTCAAAAGGAAATTTATGTCCTCTTTTATACCTTTCAAAATAGGACTTTGGCATACAAACTGTATGGACCTTATGAAATATTGTACAATCTGCTAACTTCAAATGGAAGTACAGAAAAAAATCTTGATTCTGCTTTACTAATTATAATTCATCTTAGAGAATCATTTCAAAGAGCAAGGAGGATTTCCCTGGTGGGGTGGGAAACGTTCACCCTCCGTTGACTTGCGTTACCACAGACTCCATTTACAGTTCATAGACTCTACCCTAACCAATGAAAATAACCTATTCCTTTGAACTCTGAAAACATGATATCACAAAGATACCATCAACCAAATGAATACTGGCTGAGAGCTAGGATGTTGTCATACTGTACCACTTAACTCTATAACCTCTCATCTATGTGCAGGGGATCCGGAAAATGATCTAAGCAACACAAATGGCCCAAAGACTCGTCCGTCAACAGCTGTATGAATGTGCAAGGATGTACTCAATCAATTCGTTATTGGCGAAACAAAATATAGGACAAAAGATCTGTTGGCCAATCATGCAGACATCTGAAGATTATGCAAAGGTTACATAAAATCAATTGTGAAATGACAATGGGCTGAGAAACATGTTTATAATGATGAGGTACATTATTGTTGAGGCATCTGAAGAGTATTATTTGCACATCAGGCTTTCTCATGGGTGAGCTAGCATTAGAGCCAGCAGACACTAACATTAGCTAGAATTAGCTAGCTAGATAACACTAGATAGCATTAGCTCCTAGCTTCCATGGGCAAGGCATGATGATCTATGTCTATCTATGTAGTTTGTAGCTTCTGATCAGTACTCTTTGTGTATTACATGATGAGTTTGTGGTGCACTTTATCACAAATGAAAAAATTCAGATGAAATTTCGAACATCACTACAAAATGGCTGACTGTATCAATATGTCCAATATAGAATTTTATAATAAGAAAGGGAACAATTGGGACACTTGGCCTAGTTGTTGGAAGGTTTCATTAAAACATCAAAATCAAACTTTATGATGAAACTAAAGAAAAAGTAACAGGCACAATAGAGTTAATAAAACTAATCCAGAGGGAAGCACTAATATCTGCTACAAATCTAATGATATTTTGAGCAGTAGTTGAGATATTACAGTTGGCACAAAGAGGCCAGACTGACAGACATACAGTGCCAATTATTGATCACGCAAGTTAGACATTAGGCTTCCACTACATTATTTGTGTCCTTTTGGCAAGCTAGGTAGTGCAAAACCTTTCAGCAATATTCATTTAAATGTAAAGTAAAAGTCTATTTGAGAAACTGAGTATATTCAGTCAAGTTCTCAGTATCATTTGGTTCAAAACGATCCAATTATGGAACAAAGTTGATATAAAACAAGTACAAGAGAGGAGGAGATTCATATCACCACTTCCTGATGCAGAAATGACAAACACTACACTATACAAATACAGTGACATTCATGCTACTCGCACAACTTCTTATAAAAGCAAAGGCCCAGATGTACTGTACTCACGTTACTGTACATCACCACCTGCACAGGCAGAAAGCGCATCATGTCTTTTGACAAGGAGCTGACCCTGTGACTCATTTGTTGAAGTATGTGCTGAACAAATCATCACCTCCATATGTGGTGGAGAGGTTAATGATCAGCACTGCTATCATCATCTGTCTGTCTTGGCAGCTTTCTCCCTCTCACTCGTCACCTCATATTACTACTGCCAATCATGATGCTGAGCATCATCAAATAAATGAGCATCTTCTTTTCCTTGCAAAATGCACCTAAAAGAGAATAATGTAGTAACTAGAAGAAAAGGGCTTCAAGTTTTCAGGCTATGTTGTTTAAAAGTGCAATTTCTAATACTTAAAGCTTAAAAAAAGAAATTAAAAAAAGTTAATAACTTGTGAAAATAAACATCTATCGAATAAGCAGGACCATTGTTAGCAGATGCTAGATCCACCCAGATGATCTTTGAGCTCATAAACAACATTCAGAAGACGGGCTTCAAATTGAGCAGTGAAATTCTTAATCTTGAGAAAATACATTTATTTATGAGAAATCAAAGCCAACACTGCACTTGGCAACCCAGGGAAGGTAATACGACTAATGAAACCGCTTGTCTCCTAAATCAAACTCAAATCAAAGATAAATAGTTTCTTCTTGAATTTTTATGAGCTCATAGTAAAACACAGGTGAACATTTGCCTTTGTCAACAAAACTGCCTGATAATCGTCTTGGGGACTTCTTAGGCAATTATTTCAGTCCTTGACCTGAGTGACAAAGGAGAGGAGGTGGAGAGAGAGGGGGAAGAACACAGGATATGGGCTTGTCAGTGTATCGGACTTGGAGCGGCAGTGGAGCCGGGGGATGCTGAGATCTCTGCGTCTGGCCTTTACTGAGTGGGGTCTGAGTGAGCTCATCAATATTCATTGACCTGCTCTGGCTAATGTCCCCAGCGACAGGCAGAATAAAGTTGCAGAGGTCGCACACTTCACAAGGGTAGAGAGAGAGAGAGAGAGAGAGAAAGAAAATGAGAGATGCAGAGGAAGTGAGGGGTTTTCAGACAAAATGAGAGCAAAGACGAATGAGCACCAAAAGGGCAAAGCCTCAGGGCCCGTGGGGGGTTAGGGAGTTTATTATGAGTTAAAAGGGAAAGGCATAAAACATGTAAAGGAAACACAAGTGCAAAGATAAAGACACATGCACCTGTGGAGAACAAACAAATGTGCACACACATGCTTGTGTATGCGAGGTAAGACATGACAAGATAAGTGCAATGACAAACAAATGCAGCTTTTCTAGCCTCTCTCTATTCATTATGCCTTTTCTTGCTCTGCTTCTAGTCTGCGGAGATATAACACGCTGGATAACATGACACATGAGTATACATAATGGCACATGCCTCAAGAGAGGAAGAAAACAAAGATAAGAGTCAGGGGGAGCTCAGAAGACAGTACATAGAAAGGGAGTGGTAAGAAAGTGTAAGAGGGGAAGAACAAGCTTGTAAAATCATCACAACATACAACTGCTTGATATAATAGCACACATAATCCCAGACACACAAGCTCCCTTTTAACAGTATATTTTAATAATAAATCCATTTGTGTTGAGAGTTCAGCTTTTCTTTAAACATGAGTGCTAATACAATAGGCTACTGTGCAAAAGTCTTGAGACACCTCCCATCTCTGTTTAGTTTGCTTCTGAGGAGCCCAAATTACTTGTTGTCTTTTACATTGGCCTTGAGCTATAGTTCTCCAGGCTTTTTGAGGTCTTTCAAAGTTTTTATGTAGACATTGGCTGCTTTATCACTCATTTTTATCTCTAGTCCTCTCACCTAACCATTTTCAGGGGGATGTACCGTTTGTCTGCTAAAACACTTAAAGGCAGGGTAGGAGATGTTTTCCAGTAGCAATTTTACTATATTGCTTAAAATCTCCTTCACACCCCGATTGCAGCCAATTAATTAAATGCTCAAACACAAAAATAGAATGTTTCAGTCACCTGTGGAACAGACAGGACTGAAAAAACACCATCCAATCATTTTAACCGGCCCGTTCTAAAAGATTGGATGGCGATATGTGTATGAAACTCAATTGCTGTTAGTTGTTACTAATTACACAGTCACAAGGCCAGACACAAGAATAGATGCAATTACTTAAGATATATACTGGTTAAATGTTTCACCCGTAAAATTTACATTACAGTTGGTGTGAGAAGCTTGAATGCACACATTTACTTATAGATCAGTTTAGACTGAATCATAAAGGAGCAGGTTTACCTGGTAGTACAAAGCAGTGCAGAATTAGCCAAAAAGATAACGGCACCTGTGTCTGTCCCCTTCATCCCAGATTTCACAGTCTTTCTCCCTCTTCCTCATCTGGCACTATGCTGCCCACTCCTATAGCTTCAACTATCCTCAGGCTCTTTTTCCCCTCATTTCTCCCGCAGTCTGCCTCCCTCTACTCATACCCTCTTTTCTTGTTTATTTTATTGCACTGCCAACCTCTCTGCTGTTTTCCTTGACTGAATCATTAGTGATCCCACCGAGATGACAAAGTGTTGTGCTCCTCTCTTTGGGCTCCAAGTTAAAAACAGAACATAAATAAAGTTTTTCTCAAGGAGCCGCAGGGGATAGATAAAAGCTGCCGAAATACGTGGAATTACAGCTGAGGCTTGGCTATCACGACAATGACCCCTGATCTGTTGCATTAGACTGAGGCCATAAGATAGCTTTCTCAACCCATCACATTTATTATTTATCCACTTGGAAAGATACTCTTCTCTCTCTGTGCTCTTGTATAATCCTCTCCCTCCAGTGCTGGCTCATTCAGTTTCATCATACAAAGCTGTCTCAGTTTTCCTGTCCGGTTATTCCTTTCAAGGTTTCATTCACCTTTACAAAGCACCATCATTTTTACACAAAATGCCACATCAACTTTTTTTAACACAGCAAAAGAGGTAATTCCCCCAATCTGACAGTACATGACAAGGGAGTTGTGTGTGTGACTTATAGTGTGACTTATGCTCATGCTGTTTTTCTGTCATATCAAACAAATATTAAAACAAAACAGTGTGCCATGCGTCTGTGTAGTTGTTTGTCTTCTTTCACAATCTCACATGAAATGGCTTATCTTAGCACTATAGTGTGGCATACTTCAAATGTTGGCCTTAATATTTAAATATACCCTTAATATTTAAATATCCAGCAGATAGAGTGTGGTGTCTTATAATAAAGCAGGATTGGGGAGATGAAAACAGCCAAGAACAAAGAGTACACGGTGACACATGTCACTAACTCTTGTAAATACCAATATGAGTACAAACAAATTCCATTACAGTCAACTGGTAAGGAGTGTGGACCAGAATTCCAGATGCTTCAGCTGTGTGGTAAATTGTGTGATATATCAAATGGGTCATCCTGCAGCATCCTCTAAATGTAAGGCTTGGAAACTGTCAGAATCTTCATAAATAAGAAGGTTAAAATGATTTTGGTGGATTACGTTCACAGATGTGAAAAGGCACATATATGCCCAAAAATCAGCTTCTCTAACCAAGATAATGCCACATACAGATTTTTGAAATAGCATCATAACTTTGTTTCTGGACAACTGACAGTAAAAACTCTAAATGTTAGGTTTGAAAACTATCAGAAACTTCATAAATAAGGAGGATAAAGTTGGTTTTGGTGGATTCGGTTCACCGCTGAGACAAAGCCCCTGTGTGCCCAAAATAAGCTTCTCTCACTGAGATAATATTACATTTGGATTTTTAATATGACATAATTAATAACTTTCTTTTAAAATCTAACATGTTAATCCCACAGATTAATCTCTTTGCATTATTTTTGACAACCCTAATTTTTTGACATTGGTATTGGTTCTGTAGAATTCGGAACACTTTTATGAACACCAAGTACGAGCACATACCTAGAGTATCGCTGCATCCCAACTTAAGAGTGATTTGTGTTTGTGCTTTTCCAAATTGTGACAATGACATCGAAGACCATAAAATGTTAGCAGGAAACATTTAGACGAAGATGTCGTCAGTCAATCAGTCAGGAGACAAATATCTGAAACCACATCAGCTACTGAAGGAACAAATCTATTCCAAGAAGGGAAGGATCTGCTGCAGAATGTCTGGATATCATTTCATAACTAAAATAATCTCTGGTTTTCTGGTTGCTTTTATTCGCTTTT
>JBBBVU010000024.1:10860979-10874748 GCA_037177055.1 Atherinosoma microstoma | reverse complement strand
GAAACATTACAGCGGGGTGCAGAAAGCACCCCGCTGTAATTGAAGAGCATAAAATGTTTGCAGGAAACATTTAGACCAAGATGTCGTCAGTCAGTCAGTCAGGAGACAAATATCTGAAACCACATCACCTACTGAAGGAACAAATCTCTTCCAAGAAGGGAAGGATCTGCTGAAGAATGTCTGGATATCATTTCATAACTAAAATCATCTCTGGTTTTCTGGTTGCCCTTTATTTGCTTTTATTTTGGATAACTCTCCTTTTATATTCTTTGGCTCAAATAAAACACGAGCATCAAATTCAAATGCCTAATGCATACAGTCAAATATCATGTAAATATTTGGACATTACTTGGGGGATCAAAATAATAATAATTGTACCTCTATACATGGTCAAAGAATCAGTTTGTACTGCAATAACAGCATAAGTTTGGCACGTTGAAATATCAGTCTCCCTTGTTCCTATATGTACACATCCAGTATTTAATGTTGTCAGACACTCATAATAATCTGAGTCAGTCAAATACAATGAGTACTTTTGTTTTCTGCAGACATGTGCATACTTAAAGTAAATAAAACTCGTCATTTAGCAGTTTGGAGATTACCAGCCATGGTTCACTTACTCACTGTGGGTCCAGTCCAGCTAAAGAAAGAAAAAGAAAATTCTGGAAATTTACTTTAAGGTTTAAATACCTCAAAACAACCAAGAAACTACTCAACAACCCTATGAGTGTCTTCTGCATACCTAACATAGTCTGTGGGTTTTTCTTTGTTTGTGATTTTGTCTTCTGGTTTCTTGGATAGAAATAATGTTCTGTTAGTGTCTCTTAGGTTTAGAATTGGTCTTTTGTTAACTTCTTTTAGTGTTGAAGCTGTTTCGGGTGTTGTTGATGTTTGACTTTTTTTCTACATACAGTGCTATTCTAACCAACTTCACCTTCTGTTTCACTTTGTTTAACTTGTTACCTATTTGGCATTTAGCCATTAGCTCATTCTTTATACCCTTTGGTTCTCTTTGTTCATTACAAGATCTTCATTTGTAGTGTCCAGGTATGTTATTGTTACCCTGTTTGTCCTGGTCCTCAGTCAGTTTCTTTGTCATGTGCTTTCTCCTGTGTTTTGTTTACTTGTTTGGATTTAATACTTCATTTATCATGCTGCTGGAGTGCCTTTAATTATTTTAGATAAAGCATTGTGTTTTGACACCTGCCTGAATTTTGGCATTTGGGCCCTCCTTCACCTACGCTTCATTACACGTTCCAATAAAATCCATTAGTTTGAGATTACTTAATCTACCTGTCAAAGTGAGTGACGATGGGAATGTTGCATGTCCTTGTTCAGCTGAACTACTGCGCATTTACATTCATACAAACAACCTCTCTGCTGTGGCATTGCTACAACGTAACACCTGCCTGTACAATTGTTTTTTAATCAGCAATGTCTCTGGTAATGGCTATAAATACACAATTTTGTGCAATCCATAGTTGAAATCACTTAAAAGCTCACTTCCTTTTCATTTAAATTGTTCAGCCAGCTCCTATAATTTTAGTTGGCCCTGCAAGAAGTCACAAACAGTGAATGAAATTTGACACAGTATCTTTTAAGAGAACTTGAGTCATCAGATATGTTAAAAGTGTGAATGTCAATTTCTTTAAATGACCAGAAATAATCACTAAAATAAAAATATCTCTACTAACATGATTAACAGGATGTATTTTGTGTGAGAATAAACAAGCTGCACCTTAATCAAATCAAATATCTTTTGTTTTTAAATAACACAAATGGAAAAAATGCCAGACTCCCTTAAAAAGAATCTGTGCACCTTCAAAAAGTAGCCAAACATAGGCTAGAATGGGTTTAATAAGTGAAATCCAGAGGCTGTTTACAGCAGACTAGAAGGAGACAGAGTGCAACTACACAGCCTGTTCTGCTAAGCTCAGTTCATCCATATTAGATAGACGATGCACTGCAAGGCCAACAGCACAGCACCAAAACAGTGTGTCACAGCAAATGATCCATGACACTGACAGAGCGAAAAGGGCTTGTAGCATGAATCAATGATCGCAGCTGATGAGCTTAGATGATGACATTTTGTGCGCACACATACACAATTGCAGGTGATTTTCCTTGCAGCCACCCTCTATGCTGAGCAAAACAGAGTGAACACAGGTGTAAAGCCCTTGATGCAGTCTCCCTGCTCACCCTAATCACTACACTTTGTGTGTATCTGTATGTGTGTGTTATCAGCCTGATGTGGCCTTTAATACTAGCACCTCCGTGGGATTTAGCAGAGTGATTATTTTCATCATAGTAACTCAAGGCAACAGCAGAGGCGGCATATCCTCAGTAAGCATATACAACCATACAGATTATGCACACATTTGCTTTCTAGTGTTATTACTTTGTCTTTGAAATGTCAGAGAGAAATGACCCTAAGTATACTGGTGTTAGTGACATAAAGGCCGAATGCACAAAATACACAAAGAGGTGCTCACAGACGAAACAGACCCTCCAATCTTGACAGTGGTGACATTTCGATGCCCTGCTGTTATGACTAATCATTCAAAATTAAGTCACAAAATCTATTCTCAGTGTCCCTTCTCACACCCTCCATGCCTCTTCTCCCATATCATCCCTCCCTCCCTCACTACCCTAAATGTCAGCCTTGCAGTTGGGCTCATTAATACCTTACTCTTTGGGTGTCTCTGACTAAGTGGTGTGTTGTGATGCTAAAGGAGAGGGAAAAGGGTGATGGATCGGACTGATGAGTGGTTCTCTTTTTCTGTTTCAATATCATCTCTGCATCTATTTCTCCCTTTTGTATCTCCTACCCATCATATTGCTCTCTTCTCTTTCCATTTCCTTCTGATAAATCATTGCAGGGTCTCTGTGAGGCGGCGGCTGTGAATCATGCAGTGGCCTTTCCACTCAGAGCCAAGCTTGACCCATCCTGGACACCACTGAGCTAAACCGCATTCATCATAATAGTATTCGATGGAATGCATGTATGTCTGGATGGGAGGGTAGTAAAAAAATATATATACATATATATATATATATATATAAAAAAATGGGAAAAAAAGTGTCAGTGTTTAAACACAGTAACAGGCTGTAACAACCAGTAAGAAGGAGGAGGCTCAAACAGCTATTGAAAACAAACTACGAGATTTTTCAGATCCTACCAGACTGAGAGGATCTGAAGGTTTCCTGATGTAATGTGAAAAAAATAAATAAAAATGAGGCAAGGATAGAGGAATACACAGCAAGTGAATCAGTTATGGAATACACAATGAAGCCTAGAAACACAAACAGCTTCAAGTTATCAAGAGACAAGAAAAACAAAAAGCTACAGTGACAATAACCTTTGAGCTGTATCAGCTGTGATGATCAGTTACTGTAAAGTCAAATCTTCAATAGAAATTTGGGAAAAATATCCCATGGAAATTATTGGCTTTGTATAACATTTGGGAAAGAATTTGATCCTCTCTGAAACCGATTAAGGTGTTATATCAGAGCTCCAGGTGTTTTGCATAATTATCTGCCAGTCTCTTTCTTGACCATTGGTCCATGCACAATTCTTTTAGCTGCAAATTGTTGGGGGGCTTTATTGCACACATTTCCCATTTTGAAACCTCCCACATAACTCCAGTGGAATTCAAACTTGCTTTAAATTGGCTGTTCCATAACCCTCCTCCTTTCTGTTGGGCTTGTGATTGTGTTGACAATCATCCACTTGAAAGAATTTATATGTCTGACATGTAGCGTTGTGTTTTCTTCAAGCACTCCCACTCCTATGTTTGTAGACATACTCCAAACATGCAATCTGTGACCGTGCTCAAACAACTATCTTTCAAGCATCTGACAGGATCATATAATTAGAAAATCATATTCAAACTCACTGTGGACTTCTGTCACTCTAAAAGTAGACACCAGCAGAGGTAGCTGCACATTTTGTGATTAAATTGAGCAAATAAAACAGTCCATTCTATGGCTAAATCTATTGGAGCACTTGCTTACAAGGATTTAGAAAACGTGTAGAAAACATAGCTTGTCAACTACATGAATATTCAGAATCATTTTCCAGGATTTGAAAAGGTTTTTTTTTCTGATAAAGGTCTCTCAATTGTTAAATCAGAGGTCTCATCTCCAACTATGTCCACACACCCGTGCACGCTCATGAAGGACTGAATTAACTTAAAGGTTCAATGTGACGCACTGGTTTTATGTAATTATTTCATAAATTGCCCCCCCAAATTTTTTTTTTTAAATCTAAAAAAAATTCTATATAGAATTCAACTTAAATAGAGCTTGATAAAATACTTTAAAAGTTAAATTTTATCTCAAGCTCAAAATTAAGTTACAAAAACACATTTTTTGGTGTTTCCAGAAATATGATCTCACAGTAATCCAATACTGTCAAGTCGTGCCTACCATTATTGACACCCTTCATTTTTTGCATAATATGTACAATATCTCTGGAAATAAATGGGAATGGACTAGATTTATATCATCAGCATTTTTTAATTGGAGGTCCAAAGTAATTTATCAAAGTAAATTGTTTTTCAGCTTACATGATATAATTTCAAAGCAGAAACAGGAAAAAACATCATGTGCAGCATTAATGGCTCCTTAGTAGTTGGTTGCATGACCTTTGGAAGTGATGACAGCCTCCAAACGTTTCTTGTAGCCATCAATAAGCTTCTTGCAATTCTCAGCTGGTATTTTCTCCCACTCTTCCTTTGCAATTCTTTCAAGCTCTTGAACATTTACAGGGTTCTTTTTCCCAATGGCAGATTTCAGCTCACACCAAAGATTCTCAATTGGATTGAGATAAGGACTCATTGCTTGCCATTTTAAAACAATCCATATTTTCCTTTTCAACCATTCTTGTGTGCTTTTGGATGTGTGCTTTGGGTCGTTGTCTTGCTGGAGGATCCATGATCTTCAACTTAAGTTTTCTTACACTGGGCAAGACATTTCTCTCTAAAATCTCTTGATAATTCTCTGATTTCATTATTCCTGTGATACGGTCAAGGCCTCCAGTACCTGATGCAGCAAAGCAGCCCCACAGCATTATGGATCCTCCACCATGTTTAACTGTTGATAGGGCGTTCTTTTCCTTGTAGGCTTCATTGTGCAGTCTGTAAACATACTGTTGTTGTGCATTGTCAAAACGCTCAATTT
This sequence comes from Atherinosoma microstoma, assembly GCA_037177055.1. Classification (NCBI taxonomy): domain Eukaryota; kingdom Metazoa; phylum Chordata; class Actinopteri; order Atheriniformes; family Atherinidae; genus Atherinosoma; species Atherinosoma microstoma. Next base: position 10,869,567 of record JBBBVU010000024.1, on the reverse strand, counting down.
TAGTTTCATCTGTCCACAGCACATTTTCCCAGAAAGATTGCAGTTTGTCCAGGTACTCTTTGGCAAAGATGAGTCATTACTTTTTACATCTTCTCTTCAGCAATGGTGTCTTCCTTGGCCTTTGCCCATAATGCCCTGTTTGGTTTAGTGTGCGGCGTATAGTACTTGTTAAAACGACGACTTCAGACTGTTCCAGGTTCGCCTTCAGGTCTTTGGATGTTTGACGTGGTGTTTTTTCCACCATATGAACCAACATTCGAAGACTTCTCTCATCAATTTTTTCTTCCCCACACATCCAGGGAGGTTCTTGACAGTTCCATGTTTGGCAAACTTCTTGATAACATTACGCACTGTTGAAACAGGGACACCAAGCTCTTTGGAGATGGTCTTACACCCTTTGGAGGTGGGCTAATAATAGCCTTTCTGATCTCCTCAGTCAGCTCTTTTGTGACAAACGAACAGGGAATAGCAGGTGTCTTTTTAAAACACAGAAGTCATCATTCATTGGCTAATTGATGTCACATGTGCACAGACAATTTATCACAAGTGATTCACACTTATGATTCACCACATGCGAGTCATGATGTGTGTCCATCGGAGTTTACAGCAAAGGGTGCCAATATCGGTGACACAACAAGCTTTATTTTTTTCATCTTTTGCCCCCATTGTTTTCTTGTTTTAAATGGTTGTTCATCATTTGATCTTTTCTGTGAAACATGAGTTCTATATAGAACAGAGTTGTTTCACTTGATTATTTGTTTAAACTTCATGGGTGTCAATAATAATGAGCAGGGCTGTATATGATGTATTTAAAGACATATGCAAAAAAGCTCATTACATAAACTTACAAGATGACATTGTTTAGAGCTTGTTAATGCTACTCAGTGGCAGCCAAAACATATCTTATTGAAGGCTTTTAGGGGCAGACCTTCATTTGTACATTTAAAGACAAGGCATTTTTGATTAGTTACCAGTGATGCAACATTGTTCTTTTTCCCTGCTTAAAAGCAAATAAAGATAAATAAGACCTGCATCTCACATCCAAACTGTAATTTATCAATAGTGATTTACAGAAAACTATTTGTAGCCCAGCATATGGAACAAATGACATTGACTTTCAGCCTATAGATGATTGTTTTTTTTTTCATTTATGTTCATTCATGGAATTAATTCAATGGAATTAATTAAGAAAAATGTGATAGGACTGAAATGCTGCGGTCCTCTTTTGATCACCTGATGGCTTATCAGTACTGCGAGAGACATGACAGAGGCGAAGCATTCATTTTTTCTGATCAAAATTACTTTTTTCTAGCATTGTTCTGTTGTCACATTTTTCTTCTCTGAATCAAGACATACAGAGAATGTCTGTGCATACATTTTAATGTGCAGTTTAATGAAACTCTACATTTTAGTGTATCAGCAAAGCCTCTCAGTTACTTTGTAACTGGCTTTGATGATAAACAAGTGTCAATCAGAATTTTTTTAAAGAAAAGTAGACAGCAGGTGAAAAGGAAATATAGGAGGAAAACAACTTTTAAGATGCTGCTGGTATCCGTTCAACCCAAAAACTGTGGCCTGACTGTCACCGAAAATACAGTAGGCAGTCTGTTTGTTGTCACTTGACTAATAAATGAGCAGTGCACGAGTGAGATGAGTATGCAAAAGCATGAAAAACAAATACAGTAAAGGTGTTTTTGTCTCTTAGGTAACCCGTGGGACATTGTTAGGGGGGAGTTGCACTGATTACTCAAAGCCCCATGGGGACGGAAGGGAAACTATCCCAACTCCTGTCCTTTTCTCTTTTTCTTCTGTCTTTCCCTTTGCATCTGACTTTTCTTTCCTTCTTGGAGCACCATTTCTTTCTCCTCCTGTTCCTCTTTTGTCTTCTGGCTGCAAGCCAACATGATGAGGTGAGTGGTTACTGAATCTCTGACATGGCCTTGGGGCAACTTGCAGCCATCAGTGCCAGCTCTGCTTATGGGTGGCACCAGCCACCATGATTAATGTGCAACCGCTTTGAGCTGAGCAGTTGACACAATGAGAAGTCGCTCCAATTAAAAGGCGAAATGTAATGAATAAAAGAGTGAGTGTGCTCATGCATGAGCTTGGATTGTGTGTCAGTGCAGATGTGAACATGAAAAATATTTCCCACTAACAAAAATTTAGATCAATCAAAGTTAAATGAGACCCTACTACAAGAACCCTGCTCAGACACTCGGTTGCCGTGGGGAGAGACAAGAGAAAGTGGCTCTTCATCTAAAATGAGCCTTGCTCTTACAGCAAGACTTCTTTTACAAGATTAATTAACAGATCCCTTGGATGCACTCTTTTTTTTTACGAGTGCATGTGTGTGCCTGCCTCTGTGTGAGTATTTCATCAGAGCTTGCCAAATGTCAGGAGTTCACCCAATTAGTTAAAGAGTCCGGGCCCACACACCTGTCTACCTGGGCTGACAATGGCCTGCGGCTGCATGAATACATTTACACATTAATTAACCATCTTGGGCTATGAATTAGTCAATGAGATAACTCAATGACTACCCACTCAGTTTTTGGTTACACCAGGGAGATGTAGGGTGGAGGCAGAGCTGCACCTGTAGTGTGCATGTCACACAGGACAGCAAATAAACACAGGATTATTACTGATACAAAAGGGTGGCTTTTAAATGTAAATAAACAAATCCATTAGTTGGATAGAATGGCTTCAAATCAAAATAAATAGTATAAAGCAGATTAGTTAAAACTGGCTACAACATTAATAATCACATCTGGAGACTTGATTCATTAAAGGGACGGTCCAGTTTTTTGGTGTGGGGATATGCATGTGTGGCTATTTGTATGTGTTTTTTAAAACCCTTCTGCTCACAGAGTACATCTGTGAAATGTTCAGAGAATGTAAACCTACAAGAGCTCTTAGATCCAAAGATCATTAGATTAAAGGTCAGCTGGTCCAGACTAAACATGGAGAAGTAGCTTTTAGCCGCTACGCTGCAAGCAAGTGGAACAAACTGCCAGTGCAGACCAAATGTAGACACTTTTAAATTCAGGTTTAAAACATTTTTTTATTCATGCGCCTACTGATCAACCTGAAACCTTTCAGCCTCCAGTTTTAAAGGGAGGACTCTCGTTGGATTCTCTAACAGTCACTGACAAAATCCAAGAACCAAACTGGTGAGGGAGAGAGATTGGGGGACTTGGGAGTCACTGGAGGGGAGGTGAAATCACCATTGGATTATTGCGGAACAGCTCTAAGACAGCTTGTACTTCCCCCAGGGGGGTCACCTGGGAGGTCCTTCTATGGTAGAGGATGAGTTGCTTGATAAAATTATTATTCAGATTTTCCCACTCATTTTCAGGCCAAAATGGGTAACATAAACTCTGAGCATCAGTCTCCTCCCGAGGAAGAAAAAGGCAAAGATACAGTCTTCAAAAAGGGATGCTGTTAACCCAAAAGAGCCAGAGCCACTGAGTTTAAAGAACTGTTATTAACTGTTATTATTGTGCCTCATTCTTGAGCGACCAGAGAGCCATTCTGAGCTCAGACAAATACGTTTTGCAGACACATCAATTACATTTTGAGCAGAATTTTTCTTTAGCTGAAAGAAAAATTTATCTGAGTGACCAAAAGTTAATTTTGTGCACACAAAATTTATTTCTGCTTGCTCCTATCTGTGGAGACACACGCCGATTAAAAACTGTTTCTCTGTTTCATTCATCTTCTCCCTCGGTCAACGCACTGACCCACGCTTGCAGTGCAAGATATGTGCTCAGTTCTGTCAAATTGCCACAATTCCAACCAATCACAAGCCTCGGATAGAGTCATCCTGATTGGATGCTTCGCAGCACCCCCGACAACACTGTAAAAGGTGGTATCCCGTGCCGATGCGGGTAGAAGTTAGTCTTCTTCTTACGTGTTTGGTAGGTTTTATATTTCTATATCGTTTTATAAAGTATACTTTCACGGAGAAGTCCTTGGTATGATGCAGATGATTAATAACTAAATAATGTATAAATGACTGGATTGCAGGGCCCTTAAACTAGTGCGAGATGTTTAATGACTTCAGAAATTTTACGAAGTGAGACAATGATGACATCTTACTTACTATTTCCATAATACACTGACTGTTTAATGACAAAAAGGCTATTTATTATATTCTGAGGTTGGGATGTACAAACAGGATTCCATTTTATCATGAAGGATTTCTCCATCCATTTCTAAATCATTTTTACTTTATGTTCCAGCCTTTGGACATTTTCTCCTTCACTTCATTCTCTAGTATCTTCTCTAAATGCATAACCATGAACAAATATAGAAATACATATAAACCTTTCTAACCTCTATCATAATCAGTTCTGATTGTTTTAAAAAAGTACTAAGAATATAGCTATGTCTCAAGTACTGCATAATTTGCACTTAGTGAGTGGTTGGTAAGTTATCATGGCTGCGAGCTTGTGAGTGTGTGTGCATGTACCTCTCTGTCTTTGAGGACAGCTTGAGTTCTGTAAAGCAGCAGAAGACGGACGTCACTGTCTCGGAGACTAAAGTTGTTCTCGAGGATCTGGAGCACGTCGATGCGAGGCCGCACAGGCAGAGAAGCGTCACCGCAGAATGGGCGCAGCCAAGCTAGCAGGTCATCTGAAGTCACTGAGCTGTCACTGAGGGAGGAGGGTGAGAAGGGCACTGGTCAGGCAGGCGAAGAGAGATAAAGAGACAGAGACTGACAGAAGAGGTGGGGGAGGTTATTCTACAAAGACATTATCAAGCTATTTGACTTATGTCTTTCAAAAATTGAATAAAACGTACATAGATAATACAGCATTTTTTCACTGGTATACTGGACAAGAATAGAGGATGTGGGGCATTTGAAATATCAAAAACATTGAGGCCATTATTGTTCAGGCACAAAGCAAATCAAGTCGGCTTAAGACAGGGTTTACTATTTCATTAAAGCTAAGCTGTTAAAATGTTGTCATGTAGGGGGGAAAAGCAGGGGCCTCTTGATGAATAATCAAAAATCTTTGTTGGGAATTTGTTAGCATTTGGCATTTAATAGGTTTCATTTTGAGACTTGGAATTGAGATGAAAAAAGCAGATGAGTGACTTAAAAGTTATCTGACAGTGTCTTTATAAAGATAGGAATAAAAATCCATTCCTCCAAGTGGGGTAAGACAAAAATGTCTGTTTGGTTTCCATGGGTGTAAGAGTGCTTGGAGGCAACCTACCCATTCTGCACATTGTTGTGCACAGCGGTCACCACAGCCTCCAGGACGCTGAGGGGTTGCGGGAAATTTGTCAGGACACCTGGGTCTCCACTGAAAAACAAACCACATAAATAAAATCATCTTACATGATGCACTAATTGAGATCAAATTTTCAGATCACCACATTGTCAAGAGACAAGAACTGAAGGAAAGAAGAAAATAAATCAAAGGATTAATTTAACGCTGGTTAGAGTTTTTTCTGGGAGTCATTAAATGTTTGATGCAAACACAGTTTTGTGAAAGAAAAATAATCTTAAAAAATGACGAGATGAAAAAAAACAACAACTTTATATCAGTCTCCAAAGTTACAATCCCCACAGGCCGAGCATGATGAAATTTAAAGGAATGTAATCATTTAATCATTTAATGTTTATGAAAGAGTTCTTTCCTTTCAAATGAGCCGTCACTGAGATAGATTTAAAATGGGCACAGCAGCTTAAAAAGGTACCTGCAACATCAATGTTGCTGCAGCTTCTGCTGCTGCTGCTCTTGTGTGTGTCTCTGGGTGTGTGTGTGTGTTCCGTTTTTTGGAGGACTATTTTTCACAAAGACAGAAAAAAATAATACAACAACCTGTGATTTCCCCCGACTCAACTCCACTTTGCTACTGAGAAGCACACACCCTGGCCCATATGCACTGTCCTTGCACACAACGTACAAATGATCTTGCAAAATCGAAGGATGACACAGCATATTCTTGCATTTTACCGTTTGGATTTTGTACTCCAGATAAACACAAACATAAAGACAAAAGACAGCCATTAGTGTGAGGCACAGGCATAAACTGCTGTAGCTCACCGAAGGCTTTTTCCAAGAGCCAAAAACAATTCGGACTCATTCATAGCTGCCAAAGACAATGCTTCTCAAACTCTGCAACACCACACACACACGCAAAGTCAGCACATGAAGGAATAATCCTATCCCGGAGACTGACTGACAGGTTCAAGAGAACGAAAACGTCTGTTGAATATATACAGCAGAGCTCTGTGTGTGCATGGAGAACGCACGGAGGACACACACATGCATGGAGCAAGCGTGCGTCTGTGTGAATGAGATCTGGTGAGGAACAGCTGTATCAGGCTGCATTAATTATAGGAAGATAATGAATCAGAGAAGAAGGGGAGAATGTGTGCATGCTTGTTCGAAACAAACAGTGCTTGCATATCTGACTGAATACAAATGAGTGAGCCTGTAAAGGTAGAAGCCCTTTATCGGCACTACGCACTATTGAGCAACCATAAAAAAACAGGAAATGAGGCGGTAATATAATCAATGTGATTGGTTCTCATTCATCAAGCCAATCAGATGGCTTGATGATATCTGGCTCTGCAAGTAAAACTCCACTCAGTAGTGGCATACAGAGTCCTCAGAGCAAAAGGACGATGTTGAAACAGCATACTTTGTATATTAAGCAACAGTAATTTGCCAAAAAATCTGTTTATTTCATTGTTTTTCGCAAACCTCAGTAACGACTATAAGTAGTTTTTGCAAGCTGCTTCACATGATATCCGTCCCATGACTCCTAAATCTAGTGGCTCTGCAGATATGTTAGCATGAATCATCTGTCCCTTCCTCTTGACTTCCTCATGGGAGCTCAACTCCCACAGGTAGCTAGAGTACAATGAATTCAACACTTCAGGCATTTGTTTTGACAATGTTCCCCACCGACATGTGGAGAAATATACTAGATATTCTCAGTTAACTGCCAACAAAGGTCAGGGCGTAGGTGGTGTATTTTGGTGGCCCAATCGTAAGCTTGCTGTTAAGGCATTTATAAATATTACACTTGGTCTGGATTGTTGCAAAAGACATATATTTTTGCATATAAAAAGGTGTCAAATCTGGTTTGAAAAGTAGAAAAAGGTGCATTTACATGATAAGGTTTGGTTAGGATTGAATGTAATGAAGAATAGATAAAGAAAAAAAAACTGGACATTTTAATGTTCCTCCTGCTAGCAAAAACAAAAGGGGGAAGCCGGAATACTAATGTGAAGGACATAAATACTTCTGAGAAAAGTTTTTTTTTGTAGCCATTAGAAAATGCAATACTGCAGCCTCTTTTCATGAAAGCAAAACATGAGTCTGTTTTATACATTTAATCTATATGAAAACAAAAACCGAAGTAGATCTGTTAAATGTTTCATATTGCATTCTTATTCCAAAATAATATGTTAAATGACTTTTCCAGGTTTTTTGTCACAATGAGGTTCTAAGACAATTAACCGCACTGTGCCATTTATTCAGATGTGGGTTTGAGATGAGTTAACTTGATCAGTGTCATTTTAGCAATAATAAAAACAAGATCTCCTTCCAGGCTGTCGAACAACCTTTAGGACATAGGTGTCAAACTCTGGCCTGCGGGCCAGTGTAAACATTTATTTTGGCCCACGAGGCGATACCAAATGACTACTAGAGCTGGTCCGTCAGCATTTTTCAGCACATGTGCTGCTAATACTATCAATCCCAGAATGCTGTGCTGATGTTTTGGCACCAAAACATCATCAACCAGACGTCTCCTGACTGAACACCTTCGCTCGATCCTGAGGATTTCCTCAGCTCAGAGGGTCAGCCCAGACACTGATGAACTAGCATCAAAGAAGAGATGCAGGTATCTGGCTTGGACACATCAGAGTAGATCAGTGTGTATCAAACTGAGCTATAATTAATGTTTTCTTTATGCACTTTTTCCTCGCTACTCCAAAGCATGGGCTTGAATGGTTGCATATTCATTGAAGGGTATTATTATTAGTTTATTGGTTTATTATTGTTAATTTATTTGCAAATTTATTATTAGCCTGTGGAAAAAGGCTCACGTTGAAATTTAAATCAGAAGGCTACAAAAAAAAAGGGGTTTTATTTCAATTTTATTTTAGAAGTGAATGCCATTGATGCATTTTTTTTATTAGGAATTCCATTTTGCATTTGTGCAACATTAAGTTATAAATTGTATAATATTAAAGCTTTGCTTGTTCCATATTCAATGTTTAAGCAAAACGTGTATGGGTTCATATGAAAAGGTTCATTGTTATGAAGAACTTTGTCCAAGTTTAAAATTTTGGCCCACTGTGTAATTGTGTTCGACACCCCAGCTTAAGGATGTCAGATGAGGTAGAACATAATTTGCATAAGCAGGAAGTAAAGGCGAATAAGTGGGTTATTGTCTTTACATGAAGAACAAAAATATTTACATCAAACACATTGCACAGTGTGTGGTTGTCTGTCTCGGTGTGCACCCTGCCTCTTGCCTGATACTGTAACAGCTGGGCTCCAGTTTAACTGCCAGTGGGTAAAAAAAAAATTTTTAAGAATAAAAAATTGTTTGTCAAA
>JBBBVU010000024.1:10826530-10842162 GCA_037177055.1 Atherinosoma microstoma | reverse complement strand
CACACACACACACACACACACACACACACACACACACACACACACACACACACACACACACACACACAGGAAGAAAATCATCAGATTTCATCCTGTTAAAGTAGAAAGGATGATTACTCCCACTCATATGCATATGTGCTGCAAAACTGAAGCACACCTTTCTGACTCCAGCACTAATCCACTGCAGAACTTCTCATTTGTAACCACAATTATCTACACGTGCAGATGTATCATTTAACCATTAAAACAAAGCAAAAGGAAGAAAGACACTCATTTCTAAAGCTCCTATAACAAACACTTACTCTGTGAGACCAAGGATAGTCTCCTTCTTGTAATCCGAGTCAGAGCTAAAACGCTGAACATCAACACCGCGACCCAAACCCTGCAACACCTGAGCCTGGGTGAAGTCCGTAAGGCGCTCGTTGTACACGTGCAGCTGGCTGATCAATTTCTGCAGCTCTTCCGGCCACTCAGAGTAGGAGGACACATGCTGTGTGACCAATCGAATCAGCTCCTTTGGGTCAGCCTGTAAAAATTAAAAAACATCTCATGTTTACAGACAAAACTAAACTGAAGCTTTGCTGTATGCTGATGTAACACATCAGTCAAGTGCGGCAATTTCAGACAATTTCAGACTAACCCTCAATTTAAAGCTTGTGTCATTTTCACAGATATAGCATGATCAGTGACTAATGAAGCACAACTCACAATGCATTCCCAATAAAATTTCATTTGTTAACAGCATGACACTGTTGAACTATCATAAGATAAAAAACAAATAAATCAATAAATAAATTCAACTGTAACTAGTACAAATGAAATGGTTCAGTTACCCATTGCTGCTCACCAGTTTTGCTTTGTCCATCACCAGGTCATATACTACCAGGTTTCCTTTGCTGCTTACCAGACCCTCAGCATCGTTGGCTTTTTTGTGTAGTTATCTTTAAGTCAGGCATAATTTTAGTATTGCTTCATCAGTTAAGTTTGCATTTCTGATACTGGTCACCCTTTCACAGCTGAGCTTTTAGTTTGTTTTTAAAAGTTTTTTTTTCTTTTTCCTCACCCATTTGTCTCCTGCTTGTCTTCTGCATTAATACACTCCGAGATGTGCAGAAATACGTCCAGCTTACTAGCCTTTACAGTTCTCAAACTCTATTCTGGTAATGTAAGAAAACAGGACATGCTTACCATATTTGCCAATGTGTATCTTTCATTTTAAGTAGAAAGAAATTTAAGTAGAAAGCAAAATATATAACACATTAGCATGGCTGAATTTTAATCTTCCCTGTGGTATAAGTCCAGAGAGAGAAACAAGATCTTAACAGTCAAACTAAAGTAACCATTATTTGCTTTCCAAAGCAGTTCTTTCCTATACAGAAACAGGTGCAGTACAATGTCATACGCAAACTGCCCTTAGGGATTAGCTTTAAACTATGTCAAACAAGGAGCCTCAAACACCCCTAGTGTGTGGTTTCTAAACCTTCAGAGGTCTCCGAGCAGCACACTAATAAAGCTATTTTCAAAAAATGGTGGTCATTTTAAAAAAATCTGAGGAAAAAGATAGTAGCACAGCAACTCTCCTATAATTTTGCACCTGGAAGGACAGTCACTGAAGATAAATCGGGCAAATTCATATCCAGGTTCTTCCTACATCTCAAGGGATTATGGGCAAATGAAGCAGCTGAGATTGTTGGTACTGTGTTTCAGGCCTATGGGAAATAATATATTAGCTACACCTTTATGATTGAAAGTGTCACGCAGTGGGCAATGAAGGTAAATGTTCTCTCTCGCATCACCTCCATTCTAATTAAATAAGCTCCTGAATTTGGGTTTTTGGCATGTCATATGTTGTCGCCCAGCAGGACGAGATGGTTTATTTGTTGATCTTATTTGCATAAGGTAATTACAGCTGCTGGAAATGTATGAGTAGAAAAACAGAGGTTTATGTCTGTCTCTGAGTGCCTCTTTCTGCTCACAGCATTTGTGTGTGTGTGAGTGTGTGTTTGTTTCTCTTCGGATATGGGCTTGGTTCAAGCGCAGGAAAAGAAAGAGAGTGAGAGACAGAGTTGAAGAAGAATATTAAAAGTATAGCCAGTGTAGATAGGCCATCAGAGAGCTAAGTCAGGGGATGAGAAGAAAAAGCAATTGGAAGGCGGGAAGGGTAAGGGCTGGAGGAACATATATTTAAGGCATCTATAAAGGCTTGCACAATATCTGATTCTATTTTTCACTTTGCTATGCAGAAAGATGTCTGTACATCTGCTCACGTAACTTAAAAATACACTACTCCTATATTTCACCTTTGTTTGCTGAGAAAAAAGTCTGATTAATTAAATTTGAATTTCTCTTACTCTGCTTCAGTACCTTGAATTGAAAAACAATCATGATTCTTATGTTGAGCAGCACTCAGTCCTTAGGTGAGGAAGCAAATCCTCCAGCAAAAACAAACGAACAAAGAATTAAAAGGAAAATAGTTTTGTAAAAGTGTTAATGTTAAAGGACCACAACACTGAATGAATGTTTGTCATGTCTGTGTGACGCCACAGCTCACAGAACCAAAGGCAAGTTGGCCTAAGTAGAAGAATTATAGGCAGACAAATTAATGCCAATCATCCCATGACTGCATCTGCAGCAAAAACATAATGCTTCTGGGAAAAATGCAGATCAAGCTCTTTGAGGTCAGCCACATAGGACATGAGAAGTATTGATGGTTTGTCGAGTTCAAAGGTTTAACCTGTTTAACAGTTTTGAGCTTTCATAGAAAATTTGACTGGACCCACTGGAAAATGATTTTGATTGTCAACCAATGAGATGGTAGATTGGGTCAACACCTACACATGTGCAGACTTTCCTAAGGGATTTAAGCCCCCATAGTATTAAGTAAAATTACTGAACAATTGCGACATTTGGTTAAATCAAATAAAAGAAAAACAACATTAGAACTCAGGGTTATGTTAAAGTAAGAGCATTTCCATATGAACAATGCAAAGGGAATGCAAGGGGTTTGGGACTGAACAGCTGTGTAGCCATAAGAAAACCACAAATCAGTGAGGCTAACCAGAAAAAAAAAACACCTTCAATTCGCTAGGGAGCATAAAGATTAGACTCTGGAGCAATGAAAGAAGGTCATGTGGTCTGATGAGTCCAGAGTTACCCTGTTTCAGAGTGATGGGTGTATCAGGGTAAGAAGAGAGGCAGATGAAGTGATGCAGCCATCATGCTGAGTCTATGATCTGGGGTTGCTGCAGATGGTCAGGTCTAGGTTCAGCAACATTATATGTCCAAAGAATGAGGTCAGCTGATACCTGAATATACTGAAAGAGCAGGTTATTCCATCAGTGGATTTTTTTCTTCACTGATGGCACGGTTATATTCCAAGATGACAGTCAATCAAATTGTGAAAGAGTGGTTCAGGGAGCATGAGACATCATTTTCACACATGGATTGGCCACCACAGAGTCCAGATCTGAACCCCATTGAGAATCTTTGGGATGTGCTGGAAAAGGCTTTGCACAGTGGTTGGACTCTCCCATCATCAATACAAGATCTTGGTGAAAAATTAATGCACACTGGATGGAAATAAATCTTGTGACATTACAGAAGCTTAGTAAAACAATGCCACAGCAAATGTGTGCCATAATCAAAGCTAAAGGTGGTCCTACAAGATATGAATGTGTATGACCTTTTTTTGGGGATCTTAGCTCTGCTTCTTCGGCTCATTTTGGATATTTCTTATTATAATCACCCAAAATTTCTTGTTGACCATTCAAACTAAATTCACCAATTCCGAAACGCACTCATATAGCACCTTATAGTCTAGAGAGTCTTACAGGCTAAGCAGTGTCTCTTCATACAATGCACACACTCACACGCAGATGAACGCATCAAAAGAGTTCAAAGTCTTGCCCAAAAAGGACATTTCAACAGGTCGGTTAGGGAAGTCGGGGATCCAACCACCAAACTTTCGATCAAGCTCCCAAGTATAAAAAAGAACAACACAAAGGGACAATAGCTCATGCAAGATGAAAGTCTGTTGAAACTGTGATAGACGAGCCAATCACAGTTGCAGAACATGACTGAAATCAGGCTTTCATGATGAAATACTCTTTCCAGCTCTCCGTCATTCATCCATAGCTTTGTGTCTCATGTGGATTATACCCCCTGCACCTCTAAACACTACTTCTTCCTGCATTTCTGAAAATTCTTTATCCCCCCAACCTCATTAAGCATCTGTAAAATCCTATTTCTTTCTAAAAAGTACTCTTTACTCCCCAGTTGACTTCAAAGTGAACAAATAAATCCTCTTCCCTTTCTTTTTTTTTTAAGCCATTTTCTGTTATACTTCAAAATATCTTAAAATCCTCATGTAGTCTTAAAGAGAAATAAAGCACAAATCGTATGAATGAAGTAGAATTGCATAAGGTAATATGTGATGTTACATAGCTGGAAGGAAGCCAGCTTTCTATTTCTTCCCTTCAGCTATTCCACTGGTGCCACAGGCTCTTTTCTCTGTGCCTTCCCTCCTTACTGTGATGCTTCTTAAGAAGTAACAAATGTAAAAATAAAAAGTCTGTCACAGTCTCAAATCACTTCTACCACACAGTGCTCTCATTTTCAGTTTTAATTTCCCATGTTATTATACTTCAGTCACAATTTTGCAACCATTAAAAATCGTTTTAGCTGTTTACAAAGATGCCTGGGTAAATCATGAAAAAATATTTTTTGTAGTAACTCTTTGAGCTCGACTATTTCATTATTGTGAATAAATATTAACTTTTTAATTATACAACACTGTTTTTTTCTTCTTCTTTTATTACCCACTGCAAATGATGGAGCACTAAGACTGCTGGAACAGTGGGAATTGATGTGAACATGTTAGACATGCTGGCATCTTCAAATACAGAAATATGCACATGAATAAGCAGAATGCATTGAGAAGATCTGGTTTCAGTTTGTAGCCCGAGTAGTATTAGGCAATGTTTTAGCAGGTCCACCACTGGTGATTGTCATTGGTAATGCTGGTGTGGGACAGATTGTCAGTGCAGGAGTTTCAGGTCTAAGATCAGCTGACTTCTTTTCCATATGAAAGAACTACATAAATAAAACAACAGATCAATGCTTATTATCCTGTAGTTTTTTATTTGTATATAAAATATGACTTATTTTTGAATAAGGCATCATATTTCACTTCAGTGGAATCAAAGTGTTGATTTCTGCAACTTTGTTTTAACTGTCTTTGTGTCAGCAGACTTGACCGTTTTCTACATGTTAACATAAAGGCTTCTACAATCCTCAGAACAAGCAACCTTCTTCCTGTTAGTCACAAGCCCCTTTTCACACATCTGCTGCATATTATTAACAACATTATTGGCCTGCCATTGCCCATTCCTCATTCACACGTATCAAACGGAGGGGCATCGATGTGCTAAAATGCAACAAGCTGGTCTCATGGAATCAGTTGCTTGGCAATGGGATCGTCGTTTTGTGATGTCGTTGGTCACAAGAGGAATACTCATGAGCAATTCTGGCTCCAGTACACTTCCTTTTAAGAAAACAAAATAGTTTGTTTTTTTTAAATCCTCAGAAAAACAAACTCAAAGTCTCTCATAACTGCTACATCTTCTAGAATTTTATGGTCCTCCATTGAATAGTTGCTTTTGAATTTAATTTCAGGGCAAAATAGCTAATTCAACTTAGACAAAGAGCAAAGAACAAATAACATTACCACTCACAAGACAGGGAGTGAAAAATAGTTTCTGCAAATATCCTCTTGAAAGGGTTTTGGATAATAAAAAGTCAGTGCACCATGCACTTTACATTGTACCAGCCATAATCAATGCAACACCATAAAGAAATGTACATTTGCATATACACATTTACAAATCTATACAAATTTTACAGGTTAACCTGATATTTAACTTGTGGTGTCTGCAGAAAATATCCCATAGATGCTGGAGAGAAATTGCCATGCTTTTCCCCAAGTAATGATCTTAATGAGTTCTATTTATGTCATGCCTTACACTTAGCTCTACAGTCAGTGGCCTCATTAGCACTAATACTGTAATGGAATATACAGTATGTACACATAATTAGTAGGAAAGCGAGGAGGGAAAGAAACCGGGCAGGGGTTGTAAAGAAATAATCACTCCATAAACAGGCCCAGCTGCACTGTGGGTCATAATACACCATGAAGGGGAGTGATCACAAGTAAGACACAAGTGAGAGGAGGAGGAGTGAGTTAGCAAAGTCAAAGCCATGGATTTAATCAAAGGTTTAGAAACTGCTTGGTCTCAAACATTTCCAGTCAGCTGCAACAGTGCATTTAGAGTGCATATTTGTCTAATAGGGCCCTCTCAGCAGTGAGTCTGCTTTACAGGGTTCCCATGAGTAAAATATTGACTGCTAATGATTGTGGTACAAAACTGCAATTTGTACAAGTGCGCAATTTGTACAAAAATGGAAGGAAAAGTTACTGGAGTCGTGGTGCTTCTCTGTGTTTGGGAGGTCACTCAGTCTACCTCATTATTCCAGTCAATTCAGCAACATGGAGTTGGCTCAATGGTCCAGCACTTCCAAGGTCAGTTCCTACATCAAGCAATTCGAGTCCTGTTGTAGCCTTGAATTAAAGAGCACCTACAATGACTGTGAGCAATATAAAAATGTCTCTTCATGCCATTAGGGAACCTCTGAGAATGCAAAGAAAACAATTCCTACATACTGACTTGTTTGGTGAACAGTAAAAGCTTAATACTTTGTCCACTGTTGTATTTGGGCTGAATCGGAAAGGCATTTATAAACTTAATAGCTGCTGAAATATCCTTACCAATTTACTGACTCCATCAGGGGATATGAAAGCAAAGCAATGTGTGTGCTTTTATTCTGATAAATGCTATATTGACATTTGCAATTTTTGTTTTGCACATTTTGTAGAATCATGCCCTGTTTGAATTTTGCAGTATTGTGTAAACACCATCAAATGAACAATTACGGCAAAGAGCACTTCTACTTTGCAAATGAGCACTTTACCCAGCATAATGAAAACTTCCAGAGCAAGCAAGTGGAAAACAGCTCATTATGCCTTGGGGAGTAATGGAAACCCAGCCTCTATGTCGCTGCACCATAAGTTGCTCCGTCATGCCTGGAAGCCATAATCAGATTGCAAAGTAACAGCTGAAGACCTTGAAAGTCAATTGTGAGCAAGTGAATGTCGCAGAAGCAGAAGGATCAATGTTGTAAACAAATCTTTTGAACTTGTAATGCAAGAAAACTCCAACATCTACACTATATTACCAAAGGTATCGGGATGTCTACTTTCACTTAATCTGTAGGGTTTAAAATATGGATATGGCTCACCCTTTGCAGCAACAACGGCTTAAACTCTTCTGGGAAGCCCTTCCAGAAGGTTTAAGAGTGTGTTTATGGGATTTTTTTTTACCATTCCTCCAGAAGCACACTTGGGAAGACAGGAACTGATGTTTGAAGAGAATACAGGGCTCGCTCTAATTCAATCTCTGCTCCAATTCATCCCAAAGCTGTTCAATCAGGTTGAGTTCAAGGCTTTTTGCAGGCCACTGAAGTTCCACACCGAACTCACTCATCCATGTTTTTATGGATGTTGCTTGGAATACTTGAATTCAATCATTTGGAATGATGTCCCAATACTTTTGGTAATATAGTGTCCCTTAGGTTACATGATGGGAAACAACAGGATTAATAGATTGTATGGTGTGTTATCATGGTCCTAGCTGGTCATAACTCTACAACCATTTCAAATTAGAAAGATAGATTTGCCTGATGGATTCACATACTTTCCTTGTCATTCATTCAGAACTGTCGTGTCACAGGAATAAATGTTTGTTTGGAAAATATGCTAGAGTTCGAATTGACTCCAGTGGTCTTCATTGTTCCCACCCAGTTTTGCTATGACTATGAGACAGGGTTTCATAACTCTTTATCGAGAGAGTCCCGTGCACAGGGGCAAGCATGAGATGTGTGTGGTACAAAAGATCTTTGCACATGCTAGGAAGCATGCCCAAATAAGGGGGAGAATCTAAGCTATAAGACGCTACAGAGCATTGCCATCCAAACAATCCCCAACATTTATGTGGGTATGTAACAACAACATGAGAGCAGCAGTGTACACTTTAGTTCTTCAACTAATTTCTCTACTTATTACAAAGATGTCTGCCTCACCACTTTGTGATAAAAACGTTAGCTAGTAGCCAAACAGTATCAAACAAATTTTTATTTATTTTTTTTTTATTTCCACCACAAAAATTGTTGCCAATGTGTTGTCCTCTGATTCTGCCTAAGTATGAAATTATTCATCATTCCAGGTAGATTACTTGAAGATGAAGGGGCTTTTACAGTAAAGTATTCCCTCTTCCAGTTATGTACCATCTTGGAGTTCACTTTTTCCTGGCTCATTAGGATTTTTCCAAAATGAATTTCTGGACTATCCCTCCATTCTCCTTACTCTGGCAATTAACAGAGATGGGAGGTATTAAACAACAACATTGGTTGGTGGGTGGCCAAAATATTTACCTGTGTAACACCTCTATTAAAACATCTGTAGAACTACTCAGGCTCACTTTCTCAACTTCTACACAGTTACTCATCAGACAATATTTTACATTATTGAATGGAGCTGCTAACTTCTGCTGTGTCCTAAGTGGATTTCCTCTGAGAAAGTAACACATATCTTGATTCTGACACGTCTGTAGTAATCTCCCATCTTGGCTTTTTTTGAGACCAAGGTTACACATATAGCACTTGTAGTCGTGAAGATATACTTAATTTATTTTGGGTATGTCATTTCGGACATGAGGTAGAAAAATTAGGCCCAAGAGGTTAAAATGCTTCATTTCATATGCATTCAATACAACTGCTGTGTTTCATGTTTAAATCTCATTTTTTTGCAACTAACCAACCTACTTTGAACACAAAATAAGTTGATTTAAATTGAGCATCTCCATTAACTTCTAATCTTTGTTTTTCAGTCAGCTTCTGTCTGAAAACCACTACCCTGCATCTGCAGAATGCTAAGACAACAGGCTGCTCACTGAGGCTTTAAAAACACATCAAACACCTTGAGTAAATCCTCAGAGGGTTTCATTTCTATTTGCGAATGGATAACTTCAGTGGCTTAAGTGTTTGGCATCTTATTGCCTGGGTATGAAATTATGTGATAGCGACTAGAGAATTGAAAGAGCGTGAGAGTTATTGAGACAGTGTTACTGCTCTTCAAGTAAAGAGTATGAAACATTTGGAGACAAGTTGACATACACAAACACACATACAACACCCGTTGTCGCTGGAAAACAGATCCCTTGCAAAAAAAATTTTAAAATCACACAAACATATTAGCCTGCAGTGTCGCTTAAACACAGCGCACATACATTGGCAGCAGACAAATGCTTCTGCTTGTAACGGAAACACACTCGAGTATGTGACACATTTTTCTTCTTCAAACCTCATTTGCAATGCAAAACAAGCATGTGTATTAAACATAGATACCCCCTGTCAGACTTATCTTAAATTAAATATCACAATGTGTAAAATATACGTGCTTAACAGATAACAAAGCGAGGGAGCTGTTGAGAGTAAAAAAAAATGTATAAAGCATGCACAGTCAAGATAATATTGTTAACAGAGAAGCATGAGAATTGACAGGAACCAGACAGGCCAAAAGGGGGGCAGAAAAGACACCAAACAGAGTGCAAAATGAACGAGGAATGATAGCAAGCTGAGCATTATGGAGAGAGAATGAAGCATCTTGGAAACACATACACCATAATAGTTATAGCAGAATGTAAAGATTATTTAAAAAGCTGAAAGATTTCTTTCCCTTTTGCTTTAACTACCGATAAGAGTAAAAGTTGCCGCTTTCTATTCAATAAGTGCTGAGTGACAGTGAAACAAAATGATAAGCACTTACAGTAGCTCAGCACACCAAAAAGGAAAAAAAAGAAAGAAAGGAAATGGCAAATAAGAAAAAGAAGAAATGAGCTGAAAATGAAAGTGCAACTGCTAAAGTGTAGAGCAGAGGAGGAAAGGCCGTATATATTTTAAGTTAATGGACTTGAACTTCACTTGAGGCAGGAGGTTGGGGAATGATTACTGCCATTAAGATGCAGGAAGGATGTGTGCATCTGTGTGTGGGTTTGAAAGTGTGTGTGTAGCGTTGAGTGTAACTTGTTGGTGTAGTTGTGTGGATATGGATGCAAAAGTGTGTTTCTGTGCACAGTCATGACCTTGAATGTCAACTGGGACACACTTATTCACTTCTTCTGCTGGCCTCTTTCCCTCTTCTATTCTTTTATTTCAACATTTTACCTCCCTTCTTCTACCTGGGCTAAAAACCCATGAGAGCTACAGTCCACTCAAGTAAAAGGTCAGAGCTATTTCTTCTTTTATTCTGTGCCAATCACCCCCCAGCAATCCTGCTGCCACTCATCTGCAGCCTCATCTTTCCTTCTCACTCAAATTTTTGGGTCTATCTTTTTCTTGTTGGTTTTATAATAAAGCATAAACACATTACAGTTGTATTGTACTTTGATAGAATAAACATAATCAAAACATGTTGATTATGTTTTGTGTTTTATTTTAGCTTCCTGTATGACAGGGATGTCCAGTTCCGGTCTTCTGTCTTGCAGGTTTTAGACTTGATCCATTAAAAAGTGACGCATGTAAACGCACGTCATGATCAGAATAACTATTTCAGGCTCATGTAAACAGTACAGGTGTGATCAGAATCGTGACCCGATTGAAGACATTTTGCGCATGTAACCATGGCTAAAGTGCAGAACTTGGCAAGAAGCTTTCATTTGAGTCAGGTATGTTGAAGCAGGGAAGAATCTACAACCTGCAGGACAGCAGTCATTGAGGAACAGAGTTTAATAATATATCTTTTATAATGTCATGCTTGCTGAAAAAATACCCTCTACCAAAACCACCATCATGACTTAAGCGCTGTCCAGGATGCACACAAACTGTGTGCATCATAACTGTTCATACTTGCAAAGTAAGGAACCTTGACAACTTTCCCCAGTAGCTTTCTCCTAAATGAGGGAAGCTGCTGCTGAGATAATTAAGATCAAAACAAATCTAACAGCAACAATTTATCTGATGTATGAGACATGCTCTCTGGGAATTTCTATAGTCCTATACTGATGGATCATTGACCCTACTACCTATATACAAGAAACTTTTCATAGATTTATTCATAAGTAAATTAAGAAGCAGACCCTGTAAACATTTGAAATTAGTTTAATTTCAAATGTTTATGCAGGTCATATATAGGTCATGTAAGCAAATTAATGAATAAAATTATCACTGCTCATGTCTTGTAACATGGAATGAGTAATTGTGATTACTTATCACTAATATGTGCTAATTTACAAAGAACACAAACTTTGCAAAGGAAACACTCACCTGTATCTCCCAAGATTCTGACATGCCTCCTTAGTCTAATAGCATCTAACTGTAGGATAATTATCTAAGCTTTGTAATATACTTATCAGCTAATGTTTTCATCTTTTTTTTTATTCATTGTTGGCTTCTTGTTGCCGTCAGATAGTTTCTACAAACTCCAACATTAACAACAACAATCCTGTATTTGAAAATGGACACATAATGAACTAGTACAATCACCTATTAGTCATCTTCATCCACCACACAGCCAAGTTGCAGTTGATATCAATGTCTGTCAAGACTTGAACTTTGACCAGTGCTCTATAAAATTTCATCACTTCATCAATTAAGGAAAGCCTGCTATAATTAGCAAGTAGATTTTTAGTAACTGTGACCTTTGAACATCAATTCTAATCAGCTCAAGAGGACATTTGCTGCAAAATGTTCCACATTTGTGGCAGGTGTATCTGTGGTATTACATTCTCAAAAGGACGCCTGGGTTGATGAATCATTCATCAAGCCATTCATCTTATCATTCCTGTTCAGCGCTGCATTGACGTTTCAATTCTGAAGGATGTCTGGTTTTAATTGTAATGCGAGAAGAGTGTTTTTAATGCAAACCAATGTGAGACTCCTTCACTTGAAACTGATTGGAAAAGTGCAAACCCTTTGGAAAGCTATCAGCACAATCACTGTATTGCAGAGAATTTAAGAATAGAGGCTCAAAACTCTGACGCCATCGACTTCAGAGCAGGTATTCCATGCTAGCATCTCCTTAACACAGTCTATTATGGTTGACCCCAAGTGGAGTGGAGCCAGTAGTAAAAAACTTTTGCTTAAGCTAAAACTGTGATCTACTTTAACCTCTTAAGAAGCTGTCATTGTTGCAACCCTTAAAAGCTAGGGAAAGATTCAGATTGGTGAGAAACAGTTGAATTTGGTCCTAAAGCACAGTTCAGAGCCTGGCAAGTTGGATTCTCTTGTGAACCTGAAATAGATTTTAACTAGGGGAGACAAAGCTTTTCACTGTAACACTACCTGTAAAATGTACTGCCTAAAAGCTAAACCCTGAACAGAATCTCTTAGGCGTCAAGACATTCCTTCAAAAGCTATAAAGAGAACAGTTTCTTATGCGCTTATAGCTTTAAACTCCAGATTGTTTCATCTGATGAATGCTTGGCTTTAGTAGATTTCATTCCAACCATTCATGTGTTTCTTTTTTGCTCTCTAACCTCCTTTATTTCATCCATTTTTGACATGCTGGCTTTTTGTAGCTTTTGCGGTATGGAAAAGCACGGTAAGAGAATTTAAGAATGGAGGCTCAAAACTCTGATGCCATCGACTTCAGGGCAGAAATTCCATGCTAACCTGGTAGAGTGTGTGGTTCTTGTCCTTGAAGCAGGGCATGAGGCGGGAGTAGATCTGCAGGGAGTAATAGTAAGCAGCCAGCTGGAGGGACAAGGCAGAGTGGCACAGCTTGTCGAAACACCTGTTGGCATCTAATACCTGCATGTAAAGAAGACAGTACGGAGCGCCATGACGATGACCATCAAGATCAGTTCTAAATTCACAAAAAAATTATGAATGCCCCTCATTTATGTATTCATTTTAATCACTGCCCATTCTGCTGGGAAATATTTAATCCAGAATCCCCCAAAAACTCAGTTATATGGGATGGGGCAACACTAAGAAACAGGAATGGGCCTCAGTATTTATTTCTCCATCTCACAAACATACCATACCATATCAATTGTTACTGACACCTTTGTGTGCGTGTGTGTGCGTGTGTGTGTGTCAGTGTATGTGTGTAAACCTACCTGAGGCAAGGCCAGTAAGTAGGACAGAGCCAGCATCATGTCCCTGGGAAATGCATCGTTGGCCAGCTGTAGCAAAACTGGAAAGGATGGAGTGATGGAGAGAAGGGAGGGAAGAAAAACATTTTAACTAAAACCACAGAGGATCAACAACCAATCATTCCTTCTTGGTTGAGTCTCATCTTATGTTTGTTAAATCTAGGAGACATTGACCTTCATAACACACCTCTATGTTCCCACATCACAGATAGGCAAAATGTAAAAATAGAAGGTGAGGAGAAGAAATTTAAGACAGGTCATTAATAATCCGCCCAAGTTTTGGATTCTCTCCCATCTTTAGCAAGGCCATTGTTTTACATTTGCTTCTAATAAGTGCTCTCCAAATGAGTTCAAATCAAATTAATTTAAAGTGCACTTCATTGTTGAATCCCCTGAATTTCAAATTAGGCTTCAATTGTCAAGACAAGAGAAGGAGTTTGATTATCGGGGTCCCACAATATTTTGTGCAGTTGTTTCTAAGACGTTCACAAGAAACACACAGCAAGGCAGGATGATAACGTTAATTAGAAACAAGTCATTTCTACAGGTTTTCATCTGCTTAGACAGTTTACTGATATTTAAACTGAAAAATAATGAAAATGAATAAATACTTTAATTTCAGGGGGAGATTAACAAAGAAGCCATTTATAGAATTTACCTTGAATTGATCTTTATTTGCAGATTAATATAATTAATTTATTATGATTTCAACTTATATTTTCTTTTTAAATAGATTTCCGGCAAAAAAGCAAAAAACAAGTGATACCAACACCTTTTGTGGTATGAGTTTCAGTTTTTCTCAGTCTGTTATGATAGTAAATCTTATCTTTTGTAGCTTTTAGAACCTGAAAGATAATTTATTCATTTGAAACATTTTGAATGTACATCTTTTAACCAGTTGAATCTCTCAAAACCAAACAATGAACTGATTGAGAATGTAAAGATTATCTTTGTGTTGAGCCCTGTAATGATTGTTGGCACCAGAGGCATATCAAGCAAATACAGTTAGTTATTGCAGGCTATTATAATATATTAACGCTACAAAGGAGCCTGTTCTTTATATTCTGTGAGAATGCAGCTTCACACCTCGCAAAGAAAAGGAAATGTGTCTTTTTAACTATGCAAACACTTCCTGCTTCATCACCATGTGGATTTAGCATTTGCAACTCTTCACTTTACTATGCATCGCATTGTGGAATACAAGGGCATATCAAAAGCAAAATCACATTTTTGCATCATACATCATAACTAAATTCTGTGTTTTAAATTGAAGTTAAAAGAGGAAAAAAGACCAGATTTTAGCAGTGCCTCTGAGGCTGATGGGATGTGGAGTTTGCGCACAAGGATGGACTTAGCTCTATGCCTCAAAGCTCCAATCCTTACACAGAATGATTCACTAACACACGAGTAGGCCACGACCACTAAAAATATGTAGGTTTACTAGATGAACCTCAATCATTCTGAGCTCAGAGATGCACTTAATTAATCTCCAACTAACTCACACACTCAGGAAACAGTGGGAGGGAGCAGAGAGAATCAGACAGAATCACTTTGTAGTCTCAGACCCACAGAGAACAGAAGCCCGTGTTGGTGATAAGAGCAGCAGACAAAATGATACAGACAGAGAAAAGTAGAGCATGGACACTGGCAGGGAAACGGAGGCGGGGGCAGTGGAGGAATACACTGTGGAACAAAATGCACTATTATACATATGCATGAACAAATACACACACACACACAGTGGCCAGAACCTGACATGTTCAGTTTTTCTGTGCACATTTGTGAGTAGGGGTGGAGAGAGTTTAAAAAGCCATAACAGCTCTCATAAGCAGTGAGCCCACCCTCTTCCTTTACTCTGTTTTCCCTTCCCTCCTCTCCTACCCCCTGGGTTTCAATGAGCTACACCTCAGAAAGAGCTGATTACACGCCTCTCTAAAGTTACTGATACCATCGGGACAGGAATTACCAGAGGGGTAAACACACACACGCACACACACACAGAGTAGATAACCCTGACTTTAAAGCATACAATATTTCTGCTTGATAGAGAGATGGAGTGGAAAAGAGATAAAGAGAGGAGAGGTTGCATGGAATGGGGTGTTTTTGTGTGCGTACGTCCACAAATGCACACACGTGCTCGCTCCTGTATCAGCTAAATCGAGCACATTGTAGGCTAGATGATGAGACACTGACTTATTACAGTTTCAGCTGAGACGGCAGTGTGAAAAACAGCTGATTATGGCCTGGTCAAAATGCAGCCTATGGCAACGCTCCATGCTTGTGTGGTATGGAATATGTGTGTGTGTGTGTGTGTGTGTGTGTGTGTGTGTGTGTGTGTGTGTGTGTGTGTGTGTGTGTGTGTGTGTG
>JBBBVU010000024.1:10807527-10826430 GCA_037177055.1 Atherinosoma microstoma | reverse complement strand
TGTGTGTGTGTGTGTGTGTGTGTGTGTGTGTGTGTGTGTGTGTGTGTGTGTGTGTGTGTGTGTGTGTGTGTTTGTGTCGCTTCTCTTCTTCTCTTCACATCAAGTGCTTGGGTCTGCACCTTATACAGCTCAATCCCATTGAGTCACTTTCCACTTGTGTCATCATTAATTACGTCCATCTTATCAGGGCCAGGTGAAAAATCAATATATTTATTTTCTTAAAGGCCATCTCCTGGTTTGTTTTTGAGGACAGCCAGCGCGGCAGGACGATAGGCCGGTCATTAATCGAAGCTTGTTATCAGACGCGATGCCGCGCACACCAGCTTTTCTCCTTTCTCCACACGTTGCACTCCGCAAGCAGCTCCGAAGGGAAGGTGACTTTTAAGAAGGGAGATATTCAATTGAATGACAGCAATGGCATGAGAGAGCCTGGGCTTGGTGAGGGGATGTGAATGTGTTTATATGTGTTTAAAGGAGAAATGTGTGTGCATACTGAGGCATTGGCATGCTTCGGCCACAGTCTGTGCCTCGCAATTCCTACACACGTTTTATTTTTGTAGTGGCATTGATTTTGGCAAGAAGCTGTGATCCATCACACAGCAAGGCCTTGGTGTTTTGACTCGATGCTATCTCTTCGGTATCACTGCAGTGATGCTTCATTATTTACTGTCGCCGTGGGCTGCGTGAGGATACATTAATTAATCAATATGAGGCTATTCTTCCCATGATGTCCCAGAGTCCACCGCACATGAACTCCCAGGTCAAAGACGGATGAGGAGAGGACTGGGTCAACCACACCACAATCTCCACAAATACCACAGCATCACTGGTAATATGGTGAACTAAAAAACAGGCTTGGCTAAACAATATCCCCCTCTGCTTCAAACACTACATGCTTAAAATTTCAGTCCCACAAACAGCAACAAAAAAAACATATAATGAAAGCATTTCTTAACTGAGGAAAAAATAACACAAAGTATAAAAACAACATAATAGAAGTTTAAAAAGATCATATTAGACTAGATTACATTAGATAGATATTATAATATATTATATTGCGTCCATAACATTCTCCCACTCGTGCACTCAAACACCTTCTCTAAATATTTATCTTGAAGTCAGTGTTTTGCCCATTGTGGGCTGCTGTACAACACAGGTATGCATCATGGGAGACTGTGAGAAAACAGCCCCATGTCACAACATAAACAGCTCATTTAGATCTAAGAAAAAACACAACTAATATTTTTGCATGATTTTAGACTAATGAAAATGTAGGATATTACATTGTACATCTGCCCAAACATCCATGTGAATGCTTCAAATAAAAATAAAAAAAGAGTATTCTAGGGTTAGTTTAGAACTGAATTCTATAAACCTGGGATCCAGTTAATGAGATTTTGGGTCCACAATGCTCCTTGGAAGGTGCTATGAGAATTATTGGTTTTTGTGCCATTTAATGCAGAGGATCAAGTAAATTTATACTTTCTCCTGCCACTGTGTATACCTTATGTCAGCCACTCGTGCACACTTACCCTCTGTAGCAGGAAAGAGGGTTTTTCCTTCAGTTTTGGCCTCAGCCAGTTTGCCCGTCCTCAGCAAAACTTCAGCAAAGTTTTCCGGAGGCATTTCTTTGTAGAATGAGAACACGTCTTGACTCTAAAAGAGCGAACGGAGAAGAGTGTGATAAAGTACTTATCATTATAGTAAGGAAATCCCTGCAGAAGGGAGAGCAGATCAGGAAAAAAAAACACAAAGATATGATTAAGATGACTGAGCATCTTCATTCCCATGGAGTCTGACAGATGAGAGACAAGTAAACAAATGAATTTCAGAGCAAAACAAAGCTTTTCAGCAGTGGGTCTTTATGATAGCTTTACAGAATTCTTGTACACCAAGTTATTTCTCAAGTGTCTGCATGGTGAACAATGAAGTTTCTCCTCTCGCTTTAACACTACATGTTTCCTGTCTGTTTTTAATGCTCTATATTCATCTTTACATCTTGGTGTATTTGTCTCTCTCAGGCAGCCCCCTGTCCCTCCCCTGTTCCGTCTTAGCAAATTGTAAAGAAAAAAACTAATCCCATTGATCAGCCAGGCTCATAGACAGATGGACGCGAAGAGCAATTATTGTTAGATGGATGATGGAAGGTGAATCAACGCTGCAGATGAAGTGAAGGAAGGGATTTGGAGAGGC
Source organism: Atherinosoma microstoma (assembly GCA_037177055.1). Taxonomy (NCBI): domain Eukaryota; kingdom Metazoa; phylum Chordata; class Actinopteri; order Atheriniformes; family Atherinidae; genus Atherinosoma; species Atherinosoma microstoma. Next base: position 10,824,237 of record JBBBVU010000024.1, on the reverse strand, counting down.
CTATTAAAATGTCATGAGCAGAGATGTATCGGCCTTCTCCGTTTCCCCCTCGTGTCCACTCTTTTAGCTATCCATATGATTTGTGTCTCAGAGTAAAAAGCCCAGTCATAGCCCGGAGCAACCACTTTTTATGTATAAAGGTCAATCTACTCCTTTTCTACCTTTTGCTCTTTTCTACTCCCATAACTATTTCTGTCAACATTCTTTTGCTATGGATTTTTTTTTTCTATATTCACCTCTTCTCCTCTTTATAAAACAGGAAGTATCTGTAACGTTTTTTACATTTTTTTTACCCATAACAGATTTTGCTGACTATTATGCCATTAGTCTTGAGGTTATTTTTCTTTTCCTGTAATGTTAGTCCTTCCAAAATGCTTTTGGGCTTAAAATGACTTTGTCTGAAATCAATATTCATTTTGTCTAAATGCTGTTTTTGAAGGAATTTATAAGTCAAGGGGGAAAAAATCTAATTAAATACCCCAAGTCCTGAGCCTACTCAGGCATTTTTGCTGCAATTTAAGATGACGGCCTTGGGTATAAAATAATGAGCCATGACACACATGGTCTGGTGCAACTTACTGGGTCTACATAGGGATCCTCAATGAGTTCCTGATAAAGGGGGCTGCAGCCTTGGCGCTCCAGGTTAAAGTTCTCACACACCCCTTCCTGGCTGGTGGCTCCTGCGTCTTGGCCCTGCAGAGTCATCAAAACATCATTAAACTTTCACAACATGCCCTAAGCACAGACATCTCGCATTGTCCCACAGCTCACATCATCACATTTTTCTCTTTCTTTACAAACTTGCGACCGTGAGAGCCCTTCCTTCACTAGCTGCCAACAACAGAGACAGCATCATGCTTCACCCCAGCAACCACCTAGCCAGTCCAGATGCTGGCAACCACCAGATACTGAAATATTCAGCAGGAGAGTCAATAAATTATGCAAGAGATAAACTCTTGATTGGCTTTTTGGGATGAAGCTCATGAAGTCTGTGAGCATGAGCATGAAAGATGCTGTCTGCGTCTTTTCATGTGCACACACGCAGACTCTGCAAACCTAAAAGTCAGAAATAAAGCCTGGACTTTCACAGTCATTGCTTTGCTTTGGTTGCTGCAAAGTTATGCAATTTACAAATAGAGTTTATTCATCCATATCAAGAAAGCCAGTGGGTTCTTACATGCAGTGGCCGAAGGTAGCTGAGCGACTCCTTCCACCAGTGGTGGTCGCTGACTGCAGTCAGCACAGCCTTAGTGGTCATTCCTGTGGTTGTTAGAACCTCCATCGTCTTGGCCGTAGTTTTGTGCAGGAGGCCCCCTGCTGTCCTCACAGGAAAGACCACAGAGGGCCTGGAGGTCTGGAGCCAAGCAAGACAGGAAAAACAAAAAAATACAAAGCTGAATTCCAGGACAAAATGTTTTTAGTTGTAGTCACTGTGGCAGGCTTGACAACGAAAAGATTATCCTGCATAATACTTTTTTGAGACTTGCACCTTTTTACAATAGAAAATGCAGATTAAGAAAAGAGCCCTTTAATTAAGACACCCGAGTACAATTGCACAGAAATGTGTCAAAACTCCCACAAGTAAAAGGCACTTTTTAAATCATACATTCACAAAGAAACATTTCTGTGGCTTTGTGCACTCATATCATTGCACAACTCAAATGTGGATTTTATTCAGCCATTTTGAGAGAGATGACCAATAAAACCAATGAAGACAATTTTCCCACAAAAAGACCTCCCAGTGCAAATGAATAGTATTTAGAATTGCTTTTTAAAGCACACACAAACATTGCATGCCATGCTGATTACTGCTCAACTGAAATATATTCCAGAGTTTAGGGCCTGTAGGCCAGGTCCAATTCTTTTAGAGCCTTTCATCAATACTTTATTTGGTGGAGTGTGGAGGATCAGAGAATTAAAATAAAACACACAAACACTCAAAGGCAGACACATAAATGCGATCCATCATGCACGCATATCTAGAGGGGCTTAAATATACATGAGTGAGAAGAACATCGGTATAACAATAAAATGACAACAGATAGCTTCAAATGACTTCCCATTCACACAAAGGGGATGAAATGCAAGTCATGAAACATTAACACCCACTCAAGTCATCATAAAGCTGGCAGTGCTGAAGAGGAGGAGAAAGGACATAAATTAACAAAGGGAACGGAGCAACCTTAACATTAGATTTACACCTCATCAAATATGGAGCAGCGGGGAAAAACACAAACTGAACACGAGGCCAGAAACACACTCACATGGGAACAGTCAAGCAAACGGCTCAGACAAAGATCACATCAAGCAAGAACATCAATGTACGGAAAGTAAACAAACAAACAAACAGATATTCAAAGATGGAAAGCTACAACAGACACACACCTTCTGAGAGTCTGACTCATCGACTTCCTGTCCAGTCCCAGTAAGGCCAGGCTCCATTTGGTAGTTAACAGCCTGGTACAACACCTGCAGGACAGACAGGGAAAGATAGAAAACATGAGAAGATTTGCTATCCTTGATATCCTAGCAAATAATACTCTTAAATAAAGAAGTTGTGTAAACTGTCAAAGTCTACAATTAAGGAACTCCTTCATGAATGCAAATATACATGGCTTACTGCATTAAATTCCATTCCTTTATTTTAGTATCTTGCCCAACACTTGTGAAATGTGAACCCTAAAATTGAAAAATTCTTAAGCTACACAAGGAGGGTCTAGGGGATGTCAACCCTCTGATTGGAAGGCAATCCCTCAACCCACTGGGCCACAAAGAGTCCTTCTGCAGGATGCACAGCACAAGTGACTCTCAAAAACAGAAATGCCAGAAAAGACTTAACCAGAACATATTAACCATGAAGCTTGTCCAGCTTTGGAAGACAATTCTTCGGACAGCTGACACCTAGAATAACTTCGAGCAGGATGATGGCAAGAGAAGATTATAGAGAAAGAAAAGAAAAGCTCCTGTTCTAAATCATATTACATCATCTTTCAAACACAGTGAAGGCATGAGAATGCATGGCTGCCAATGGAGCCAAGTCAATGGTGCGTATAGATGTTACTGCTCCTATGAGCAACAAGGATGAGTTCTGAAGGGCACAGATCTGCACTCGGTTGAAATTCAGCAACCAAACAGCTTCTTAAGGCAAATAAATCGGATGCTCTTAAATGGCAGAGACAGCTGCCTGACCTCAACCCAACTGAGCTTGTTCTTGACTTACAGGAAGAAAAAGAGACAGATATGGAGCAAATTTCTTTCAAAGCTCATTTTAAGATAGGAAATGATGATGTGATGAACACTGGCTCCAGACTTTAGAGTCTGACTCATCAACTTCCTGTCCAGTCCCAGTAAGGTCCACAAAGGTTAATCCTTTGCAGGCATGTAATGCTAAAGATTTGCATTTATATACTAAAAACAATTCACATATTTATTTAAGCGAAATTAAAATGGCTGAGGTTCTTTAAAGGAACCAAGAGTCAACGCCTCAACAGCCTGATGGTTTCATTGCATAGGTTTATAAATCATATAAAACTCTAAACCCACAAACAACTATATGTCTGTACCTTGATTGAACACATTGAGTAATTTAACTATATTTATAGACTTCAGCACTCACACATTCATTGTACTATAAGGAGTATCAAAGGTAGATATAGGAGACTTTGTATCTCATTTACAGTAAGACACAAACATTTTCCAAGTAATTCATGTAGAAATTCTGTTCATTTCAGCAGGTCCACTCTTTTTCTCTTGCAAAGGACCAAACTGTTATCAAAGATGGTAAGATTTCATTTCTGGTTTGCCTCCTTTGTCCACCCCAAAGCCTGGATTTGAACATTTTTGGTCCTTCGCTGCAGTCACTGCCTCTACTGAGAGGTAAACAGTTCAGTTACAAACAAGAACATATCTAGTAGAAAATATCCTCTCTCTCTCTCATGAGTTCCTATTGTTTTAATATGCTTATGCCAACCCAAGAGCTCATTGTCTTCATATTTATGTTTCTAGATATATAGATATACATCTAGATCAGGGGTGTCAAACATCCGGCCCGGGGGCTACACCCGGCCCGCCAGAGGGCCCATTCTGGCCCGCTGGATGAATTTGGTTAAAGTTACTCTAATCATAATACGAAATACTGGACTTTTTAGTTCCAGATACCTGAGATTAAATGTTTTGTGATTATTTTTTTTAGATCCATTGTGATATGTAAGGTGTAATAAATGTGGATTTTAGTGAATATAAAATGAAAAAAATAGTAAAAAGAAAAAAAGAACATTTTACACAAAATAAAGATATACAATAGGTTTTTATGTATCAAGTAAATGATATGAATTAAGACATTTCAAATTTAAGAATAAGAAAATGTATTTATTTCAGGTATTGATATTTATGTAGAAAATGTTTGACATAAACATAACATATTTGATATTTTTAAATGTATACAACAAAAATTTGAAACTCAAAAAATTTAATATCGAAATGAACAAATTTGTAAATATGTTGCTCATAATATTTCCTAAAAGTTTAGTCCATTAAGTAAAAGCATCTTCATATACTTGTACTTCTTTGCATTAACCCTGTGGGGACGACGGACGTGGCGGTGCGTCCAGATCGCATATCAGATTTAAGACGACCCAACAGCAAGACGCAGCCACTTGGCGTCTCCATTCTAACTTCAGTCCACAGTGCAGACTTCAAACTATAAACCAGTTTTTAAATGTCTTGTTTGACCGAGTAAAACCAGAGTTATAATAGAAAATATACGGCACACACTATTTCGTGTATATTATGTCACGTTTGATGCAGAAAGAAACGGTAAAAACTGACTTTTTCTAGCGGACATGCTAGCAAGTAAAAACTCCCAAATACTTTTAGCAGCAGCATCGAAAAATTGTCAAGTAATACATGTCATTTAGTTGCTAGGGGGAACGGGTTAAGTTGTGGGAGTGACAGTGAAATGAGAGGCCGAAATAGTCAAAGCAAGTTGACAGATTTGTGACATTTATTGTGTTTGAAGTTTATAGTTATTGTGTTTAGTGTGTGGAACAGTAATTTTTTTGGCTTTTGTGTAAATGTAATGTAAATAGTTATATATAACCGTTATTGGCCAAATTTGTATATGATTTTTAAAAATTTACAATCTATATTTACATTCTAAGTTATAAAAATGGTTCGTTAGGCATGTTTGTGGTTTTGACAGTAATATACTCAACTTTTTCCCACTCGGATTTTGTGTTTTTTGTGTGATTTTTAGGTCCAGTGTTTTGATACATTTGATCAAAATGACAAAATAACTGTAAATCCACACAGGTGAGATTGTGCTGAAAATAATGATACCAAACAAGGCCAGTTAAAGTGTTTTTAAATGCAAAATATTGGCATAAAATCAAAAGAAGTCAAAAACGACCATTTATACCCTGGTCCCCAGAGGGTTAAAACAAAGAGAAAAATGTGGCGTTTTCATAATTTTTAGATTATTATGCTGTTATTTTACTGGTCCGGCCCACTTCAGATCAAATCAGTGCTGTATGTGGCCCTAACTAAAATGAGTCTGACACCTCTGATCTAGATAGAGACCACTGGCACACAATTTTTGCAGCAACTGAACATGCAGTTTGTTTATATACTAAAAAAAAAAAAGCTGATTGGTCTAACCTGAGTTTGTAGGTCACTGGAGGCAACCAAAAGACCGTGGATGTTATCGGGGGGACAGTGTGTGAGAGAGAAGGCTAACAGCTCTTGTCGTGCCTGAAGGTCTTCATAACCCTCGCACTGACCAAGCAAACTGCACACCTCCCACGCTGGACCGTAACCTGGGGAAAGAACAGATGAAGGAAAACAAGAAGAGAAGTATGGTCAAGTGAGGTCAGTTCATGAGAAGGAAGGAGAAAAGAGTTTTAGATCAAAGTGTCCTTCCATCTTTAATCTAGATATCCGTCGACGTGTATTAGCACACAGCAGAAAACACACAAAACCATCCAGAAAATCCAAAGCAGAAATACCAAAGACATAATGAAGATATAACAGAATACAATAAAGTACAACCTTCCCAGCCCCAAGTGTATTAATATATTCTAATGTCTAAACCAGATTTCACTTTGACAAAAACATCAGCCTGAGACGCTGTAGTAATAGAGTTATATTTGCTCTAGCTTCATCACATTTCGACATGAACACGTTGCTGTGACTTTATTCTTGTAAAAGATTATGTTATTCCTTTTATGTTCAAAGACGAAGAATAATGTTTCTTATCTGATGATGTCTTCTCTGACTACAAGACACTTCTTTTCTCATCTGTATCATCTCAGTGTTACTCAGGAAGGAGGGGAAGACTCAGAAATTCTACTGTAATTTCTCAGCGACTTACTACAACGTGAAACTGAGTCACATGAAATGTCTCTGTTGTAACGACCACTGTACACCCCCTCATGGAAGAGATGATCTGGATTTGACCACTTGTGATGTTTTATTCCCAATCACTACCTCATTTGCAAAATCACAGATTATACTGTGGTCCAAATTATAATGCAATTTAACTAGCTTTTTCTAAACAGACAGCATTACTATGAGTTTTTTTTTATCCTCTACAATCATTGTGTTTCAAAATGCAAGAATCACTGAAACCAAAAATCTGTGATATTAAATTATTTTCCAATATTTCTAAAGGAAAACAAAATACAGCTGCTTAAAAATATCATCAGATTGATCATTTTGTAAGCCTTTTTTTCTTTCTTTTTCTTTTTTTAAAAAATTATGATTAGAAGTCTCCCATCCATGGGATTTCTTTTTTTCACTGCATCTCACCCAATGACCGTAGATCCTCTGAAAACTGATGTTTTGAAGTACACAGCCTTCAACCATCAGTAGGCATGAGGTCAGGGGTGAGAGCAGCCACACTGCCATTTTATTAAACCGTCAAAGCAATCAGAAGTTGGTGCATTATAGGAATACACAACATTGTATTTCTGCCAAAATACAGATCAGACATTTCCCATTTCTCATTTTCCATTATTCCTGAGGCTGACACCAATATATGCACATATTTTTCCATTTCAATGCAGAGTACATTCAGTTTGTCCACTAGTGGAATTAACATATTATTTTGCTGACTGTTGTCACGACGGTCAGTTGGCAGATGCAGACATTAAATACAATACTTTTCAACTGTATACATTCACTGGGCAAAATAATAAAACTACTTCAATGCACATGTAAAACATTGAATGTGACATATTCAATTTATTATCCATCCATGCTGTCCTGTTCAAAAATCATCTGATTCAGAAGGATGGGATTTTTCTTTTTATACAGAGACAAATGCACAACAGCCAGAAACTAAAATATTTTTTTACTCCAGTATTTCTTCAAACTTAAATACCTATTTTTTGCTCATCAGCTTATTTTAACAGCCTTTTCATAATGTTATTTTGACTTATGGTGAGTTCAGACCAAACACAATTCCGGCGTCAAAAAAACTCTTTAAGCTCAAAGTTGGACGCTTGACACTGGTAAATCAGACGCTTGACATCCAGCATCAAAGACGTTCTTGATGCCCGAGATGCACGTCTGCAGGACCCAGATGTTTCCCTTTGCAGCAAATGCGTCTCTACGTCATGACGCTGAGTTGCTCTGATTGGTTGATGCCACGCGCGAGCGGCAAAAGTTCAGATTTTCCAACTCCGGCGTCCGCTGCATTGGACGCTCAGAATGTCAAAACCCGCAGCGCCTGACACTCAAAACGCGCCGCTAGAAGGCTCGCCGCCCCATGACGTGAGTCGGCCATAGACTTTGCACCATAAGTGTCACTTTCCTAGATAAATTGGTCTGAGCTTTATGCAAAATGTCAGTGGCTGCGATTAGTTTTGAAAGACACTGCAGCACTATTTAACACTTGTCATTATCAAAAAACTCTTTCCTCCTCATTGCACAGCTCAAGAACTATAATTGGCATGCTACTGAGGAAACCACTGCTTTCTAGTCAAGTAAACATTGAAGTGCTTTATCTCTAACCATTCTCTATCAAGTACAAACCTGCAGCCATGAGGTCCTGACAGTGGATGTGAGAGGCCTTGAAGTCCAAACACTGGAGAGCTTGCTCTGCCAGAAGGGTTAGCACTTGGCCTTTTCGCATGGCCTCATCATTTCCTGGATATATAAACACACAAACATCCATTTAAATTAACATTAAGGGATGCAACACACGAACAGGAAAGTCTTTGACCGTACCATTTTATTTCTAAAGCACTACATAACAGCTGACAAAGTGCTGTACAATAAATGTAAGAGGGAAAAAAAAACCTAAAACAGCACAAAGGAAGAACGAGGATCAAAATGCAAATGAAGATAAAATAGAAGAAATAAAACAGCTATAAGTTACCACATAGAAGCAACAGAAATTTGAAATAATAAATCTACATACAAAGGGTGGGAGAGAACAATAAATGGTCAACTGTGTGAAAAGCAGCTGTTAAAATGAAAGAAACAATTAAAACACAGTCCCCAAAATCCATCATCAAAAACTCTTAAAAGAGCTGATTCAGTGCTGTGGTACATTTTAAACCCAGACTAGAATACTTCCCAAATGTTTCCCTATCTTTTCAAAAATGTATTTGTTTAATCTTGGAAAAAGTGCAGCTCAACTATGGGGCCAGATCAGTCTCAAAATGAATGATCTCATGCAGGGTTTTTAAAAAATGCAAATGCTCTGGTTCGCAGTTGTATTTTGGACTTGGAAATGCACATTTTCTGTTTCACAAATGCACAAGCTGTGGTTCACAAATATAATTTTGAGGCACACTTTTATATAGTCACAGATCATATGAATTGCTGAATGTGCACTTACGAGTTACTTCTCATTTGTGAACCTCTCTGCATTTGTGAGAGAAATCTGTGTGGTGAATTTTGAGACTCCCCTGACTTCAGAGGTCAACAAACTTCACCATTGGCTGATGAATCTGTCAATCAAATGAATGATTCTGATTGACAGATTCATCAGTTAACCAGCTTTCAGCCAAATCGTATGGCTCCTTACATTTTCTCTACACTTTTAAACCAATCGCAGAGCTACTGTTATGTGATATGCACAATGCAGTTCAAACAAGACTGATGGCGGACAGGAGCCATGGTGAAAGAGACATGGATCAATCTCAACCTGTAAGTATTACATTTATCTTATTATATTATATATTATTATATTATATTCAATAATTTCCCTCTAAAAAGGGATAAAGTATTTTTCATCTCATTTTTCATTTCATTATTATCCCCTTGTTGTAAATCATGCAACGTTATTGAATTATGAGTTGAAGGGTTCTGCTCAGCCAAATAACATGTTTGAATACTTTATGTTCAGTTCAGTCCAGACTTCATGTTAAGTCTGGCCCAGAACTTTCTTTCTGACCTCTGCTAAATGGGGGTGACCCAGAGCCACACACAAACACTCTTGCCTACTTATTTTGGTTTTTGCTATGCCCCACAGTTGGAATTCTAAAACTCAGAGGTAAGAAAGAAAGGTCTGGGCCGGACTTAACGCAACGGATTTGTCTCACAAATGCAGAGAGGTTCCCAAATGAGAAGCAGTTCGTAAATGCACATTCAGCAATTTGTATGACCTGTGAATAAATATTACAAGTGTGCCTCAAAATTATATTTGTGAACCAGAGCATGTGCATTCATGAAAGACCCTGTATGAGTTCATTAATTTTGAGACTAATCTGGCCCCATACTCATCCCGGATGACATCTGTAAATCTTCATCTGACTGTGCTAACACAGACTCAACGTTGGAGTCCAAGGATGTCCATGTATATTACCACACTCTGGGTTGGAGACTTCATGTTAATAAATGTCCACATTAAATTAGGTTTTTGTCGTGTCGTTTCATCTCAAAGAGGGAGGATGAAATATTAAAATCCTGCCGCCACACCATGCAGGAATAAATCACAGATTGATCTCTTAGTATTTGTGGAAGTAGGTGTGGTTTTTAACATTCATGTGGCGACTCAAGACAACCTTTGATCTCGGTGTAAGCTGAACAAACAAAAGGGAGAGGACAGACGATCAAAAGAAGCTTCTGAACAAACTTGTGCACCGATGATCAAAAGGAAATATCGAAATTAAGAAATGTGATGGTTTTGTTCTGGTTTGCGGTTGCATTGTGTGTGTATGTGTGTGTGTGGAGTGACTGACAGCTAAAAACGCTGTGTTTACGAAGAGGGAGGAAGAGGTCTTTGTTAAATATTTTCAGGGTGACTGGTGAAAGGGCGTCTTCAAAAGCTGTCAAGACCTCAATATAGAGGATGCATGTGTGTGTGTGTGTGTGTGTGTATGTATGTGTATGTGGGTCTAAAAAAACCTTTGTTCAACCCGTGTTATTTGTAAATCAAAACATTCCTAAGTATTTATTTTCAGCTGAGCTAAATCTGACATATTGCGAATCAGGTTGAAATCTTTACCCATCCCTGATGGGCCATTCAACAGCTGTGATGAAAAGGTGAGAAACATCAGGAAAACAACAAACAGAAAACATGCAACTTGATGAATTTGGACTCCAACACAATCTCCTAAAACACTAAACTAGACTATTTAAAGGATCCCTTACAACAGAAGCTTTAACATTTGGAGTATTATAATTTCTGATTCAATCGGACCAAAACAATTTTTTTCTTATCCCATGTACTAAATGATTCACAGAGCAGTTCTGTACTAGCAGGAACCCGACACTAAGGGTTTTTCAACCGGTGTGCTGGTGATACCTGCATTAAAAATTCACCACAAAGCCCCAGAGCTCTGCACCCTTCAAAAGGCTCCCTCCTGCATTTATTTATTTAAAAAAAAATATTTATTCCTCTTCTCATCTCCCTTTGCTTCTTTTTCTCTGAAGCCACACAGTGAGAGCTTCCTGCTGACAGAATGTGAGCGGCACAGACACAGAAATGCCAAAAGGCCGGTTAGCAGGTTTTCTTTAGCTGCTGACAGGCCCCAGAGCGAGAAGACAGAACGATAAGTTAAGAGACATGGGACAACAGAAAGAAGAACAGCAAGATAGAAAGACACAGAAGAGTAAAGCTTGTGGTTTTGAAAGGAAAAACAATAAACAGACAGACAGACAGAAATGTTCAAAAAAGGAAGAAGACGACATCTTCGACTTACCTTAAAGTTTAAGTTTACTTTTTCAGCAAAAAGAAAGTGGGTGTCAAGGCAGAAAGGGTCCGAGAGTTGACTTAACAAGTTTTTTCAAGGTAATCAAATCCACTCACGAAATCTGCAGCCAGCAAGCATTTCTCACTTTTCATGTAATGGACCGATTGCATTACCAGTAGATGTGTTGCAGTGTGTTCAGTTCTGCAGCTTGTCTCGCCAAGTGAGAAATATGAAAGCTCACATCAAACCATGAGAAATTAAATTCAAAGGAGAGAAAACCCCCTTCTGGAATTACAACAAGAAGAACCCTGATGTAAACATTTCTGCAGTGTGAATACAGCACAACACAGAGAAAGCCAATGTGACATGAGGAAAATAAAGACGGGGTAGATAGAGGAGAAACTTAAAGTCATCAATATCTTGAGGAAATGAAATCTGTTTGCTAAAATTACAGTAGACTAGGCTTGCTTGAAGCTTATGTGGTAAGGTTTGTCACATAACGCATTAAGAGCTCAGGCTTGGGAACTTTATACACATCCAAATACTTGCCAAATTATGCAAAGTAAATACATCAAAGTGTTATTTGGTTCAATCCTATTGTGTAATAACTCACAGGTGTATTCCTCCTGTACAACTACAATTCAGCAAGAGGTAGTAAGTGGCATAAAGCCAAAGTCTGTTACATATTACAGATTACAAACAAAGAATTAACAACAATGAATAAAAAAAATCGTATTTAAAATCTGTCATATTAAGCTGATTGCCCCCCCAACCATCTAAACTCAGCTTTTAAGAAGGAGCAGTACTTCCTACGTGTGAGAACATAGACTAGTGGGTGCCTAGATACTAGGTGCAGCACACAAATACACCTTCTTTTTTTAAACACAGAAAAGGTACCAATCTTTCTCAAATTTCATCAGCTCACAGGAAAACTGACTGCATAGATGGACGAAAACAAGGTTACAGGAGATAATGACACAAAAATAACAGTCAAGTGAACTTTGAATGTTATAAATGACTGTCATCAAACAACCACTCCCTTTACAGAGCAAAAATATCTGGTAAACAAATATAATAACGTTTTCTAAATCGTTCTCCGGCAGAGAAAACTGCACAACACTTGAGTGCACAAAAACGTTTGGAGAGCTCTGAAAGTAATGTTTATCTTGACTGAAATTTAGATGTTCCTTCAGTGTGTGAGTGTGTACATTTTGTATGCTGCTGCGCTATTCAGGAAGATGAATTTCCCAGTAAGAACTGTCAGTGTACTTGCTGAAAGTACCCAAGCATGCGTCTATGTACATCTACGTAGGCTCATTTAATCTCACAAGTCATGTCATGAAACTGCCAGGAGGGCATTTTTATTTTAATTTACCGTCAAATATGTCTGTGTTAAAAAAACAAACAAAAAAAACAAGAGGTTGCGATCATTCGGTCATGTGAGATTGAGCATATACCTGACACTCGGAGAAGTGAAGCCAGATTTAGCAGAGTGGTTGACTGCTTGTAGGCGGTTGAACAGGGGGCGATGCACTCCTCTATGAGCGATAGACGGTTTGGACGCAGTCGAACTGGAGGGAACACAAGGAAGGGAAGAGGGGAGGGTGTCAGACTTGTTTGGCTAATTACAATATTCAATCTGGAACAAGTTACAGCAGATGATGAAGTGATAGGAAATTATGTAGAGTGAATGATTAAGCAGCCGCTGTCATGATGTCAGGAAAATAATAAAGTGCTGTATAATTCACACCAGCACAGTCCGACCCTCATCCAACCCAGAGATGTCATGGTTGACATTTTATACCTTCCTGCATAATCCCATACCACAGGAGAAAAACAAACAAAAAGGAACAACTCCATAAATCTGGTTATCAGACAAATATTTGAAGATATGACTTAAAAAACCTTTTGGACTTTGGACAACTCACCCTCTACTTTTGAGATATACAGATTTTCTTCTAGACAAAAAGGGAATGCCAATAAAAACGTCCTCGCTGTTTGGTAGCATTATTAATCTTTCTACTTTAAATACGTTTCATCTTGGATTTTAGGGTACAAAAGAATAATAATTGACAACATGGCATTTGATAAGCTCCAACAACTTCTTCAATCACTCCAAAACAAACCAAAAAAAGTCGTCTTTTTTCACACACTCTTGTTCTTTTGTTGCTGCGCAACATCTGTTCCTCCTCGCCTCACAACCACCATCGCAACAACATTGCAGCACAGGTTTTTTGTTTGTTTGGTTTTGCTTTTCCCCCCAGTAAAGTAAACATTGCCACAATCAGCAGTTAAGCAGTAGCATTTGATAATTCATTTAGATAATGCCCGACCCCAAATTTGTACTAACTTACCACTAGGCCTAGTTTTAAAAAAAGAGCAACGGTAGCTTTTAAACACCTAAACAGGGTTTTTGTTTAGTTTGTTTTTTCCACTAAGAGCAAAATGATAAGAAATCTGGAGCTAGTTGGTGACTCAGGTCAATCTGAAAATGTCAATAACTGTCTTAAAAGAGATACAATATTTATAATGAAATTAATGTACTTAAATAAGGTCTATAAATCACCTGCAGCTGCTGTTGGTATATCTAATAATACTATTGGGAAAGGCAATTTTAGGTTATTTAAAACTTGAAGGATTCTGCAAAGCTGAAGTTGTTGTTCAGATGAAGTTGTTCAATATATACTTTATAATTGGTCGGCTAATATATTTATTTTCTTTAACTTGTAATTCTTAGAGTACCACTATCTGTTTAATGAGGGTGCTGTTCATCATATCAATGCAAATTCATTATTTTGCTGATTCATTCTAGATTTTCTGTTTTTATTGTTGTTGTTTTTTTTTCTATCCCCTCCCATAGTGTATATAAACTCTGCGCATTTATTCCTCTGACACATTATAAATAAAATACACCAGGGTAATGATGTATACTGATAATACCTTATAGCATATTAGTTTATCTTTCATAGGATGGTAGTGATTTTTTTTCCAGACATGATTCAAACTTTTGTTTATTTAAAAGGCAAAAATTGTACTGAAACTTGAGAAATGCCACATCAAGAAACTTGGTAGGCCTCTGAATTCTCTGCACCCTGCTGAAGCATCTTTAAGTCTTGGCAAGCCTAGAGGGAACACTGGGGAGGGTGCTGTGTATGAAGCATTGCCTCAGGCTCTGTAGGAAAACTGCAGGAAAAAGCTGAAGATGAATTACCTATGTTCACATTCTTCTGCTTCATACTTGTGTGTGTTTATCTGAGTGCAAACATGCAAGCAAAGAGCTTTTGTAAGATAAATTATATGCTTTTTTTTATTATTATTTTCTAGCGTACAGTACCTACATGTCCATAAGTAGGTATAAATAAATGGTACAAAAGCACCATGAAGGATACAAAGCTGTGGAGCTACTTTGACCCTGAGCACTAAACATGGGCATTAGGCAGTAATCATTGGTCCATATGTCATAAAAAAGCAATAACTTTAGTTTTTTCTCTTCAAAAGGACTCTGCTTCTTACATTTTCTCCTTCAAGGTATCTTTCCTCTGCCATTTTTTTCTTTTCTTTTTTATCAATTTCTTTTAAAGTTTTCTCTTGTTAAAACTCTGCAGGTGGAGGAGGCAAGGAGGAAAAAGGAGTGGGAATAAAGTAAGAAAATGATGGGTTCTGGCTCTCTCGGTAACAGCGGTTTCAGTGCAAGCAGCTCAGTTTGATGAGGGCAGAAGGGGGAAAGAGCAGAGGTCACAGGGGCAAACAACACCTCAGCGCAGAGGTTAGGCGACGAGGGGCTGAACCGGTTCATTCTAGCTTTGCCGTTTCCTTTAACTGAGAGGAATGACTGGAAACTGCTGTGGTAGCAAACCGAGTGGGACCAGAGAAGTACGAAGGAAAGGAGATGGAGGTGAATACTGATGGATCAGGTTTACAGCTGGAGCATAAATTTTAAAATGTGTGCATGTGTGAATATGTGTGTCGAGGAGGGCATGCACATGCAAACCTAACATCTCAGTCCTAATTAGGCCATCAGGCAGATGTTGTTTGCTCAACAGTTGATCCATAAATAACCATATATTTGGATATAGTGGCAAGAGGAAGTAACATATGGAGGGATGACAGCCAAAGAAAGACAGGCTGGATGATGCATGTGCATCCTGATGATATATGCATGTCTAGCTTTAAGCACATTTGAATGAACACTTCCTACAGCACACATTTTGTATTACCTTGCAGTGGTAGGATACAAACACTGAAGTCTTCCAGCTGGCTGAGGGCACTGATGAGGTCTAGCTCTTCCTGAATGGCCGGAGGACAGTCTGTGATCAGCTGAAGACATGCCCTGGCAAAGACAAGAACTATTTTAAACAGGAAAAGAAGACTCGAGCTTCGAACATACTGCACCCGGTCCTTCTCGCTGGGGCATCACAAATACATGACTACCTGTGACAGAGTTTTGCTCCCACTTGGGAGAAGCCTCAGAAATATGGACTGCTCTTGGCTGTGTTGGTGCAGTTGTAGCTCTTCTAGCTTTACTTTGTGGAAAAGATAGAAACCAAACTCAATAAAGACCGCTATGTCGATGAGTCAAGTCAGGACTTAAATAATGATGAGTGTCCAGTGTAGCTGCTACCTGTGCTAAATTGTTATTTGTCTTTTTTGACAATTTCCTGTCTTTGTTATATAATCAGTCCCTCGCCGCTGGAGCTAACTTCCAGCCAATCAGCATTCGATCAACAGAAAGAGTGAACTCTGGAGCCTTACAGTACTTAAAACAGGCAACTATAACCTGAGATGAACAACAACTGGATTTGACATTATGTTGCATCATTTTTAACATAAATGAAGCCGAATTGTGAAAGCAGTATGTAAAAAACTAGATACACCCCATTATTCAACATCTTATAGAACGAACTTGAAGTAATTATGTATATGGTATTATCAGTACCTCACATTGATATGTAGCCTTTTTTTTTTATAAGCATTCTGTTGTAGATCTGTTGTTGTGTTTGGGATCATCGTCCCGTTGAACGAGCCAGTTTCAGCCAAGATGGATTCACATCTGACTCTATCGTACATTGGTATAAAGAGGAGTTCATGACCCATGAGGCACCTGTGCTGATGTGCTGTGTTTCGTTTTCACCAAATATGGCAAAATGTTGTTCAGATGCAACTCTACAAACTCCGACCTCTGCTGCCATGTTCTTTTTAGAGAGAGAAGGCTTTCTCCTGGCAACCCTTCTAAACATGACACACTTGTTCAGTCTTTTCAAAACCTTACTGTCATGAACTCGAACATTCAGCAAACCCTAACAGAGACCTGGAGAGTCTGACATGCAGCTCTTGGGCTTTTTGCAATTCGTCTCGGTACAGTACTCTATGACATAGCGATGGACTACCTTGGATTTCCATTCATGGGAAGATTTTCAACCGTCTTGATTATTTTGTACTTGTGAATAATGTTTCTCACTGTAGAACCGGGGTCGGCAACTAGATTTTTCTGATTAACTGAATGACGAGTGAAACTTACATCTTCATTAGGCAAAACTATATATACACACACACACACACGCCCATCATG
>JBBBVU010000024.1:10785266-10806344 GCA_037177055.1 Atherinosoma microstoma | reverse complement strand
ATATAGTTTTGTAAACTACATAAAAGATTAACTCTGTAAATTGTTCATTCTTTCTACCCATAATCCATCACACACTAGTAATAACACTCTTTATTCATTTGGAAACCAATGATACTAACTCTTGTACAAACGGAAAATATGGCTGCGGAATATAAGTTAACAGCTGCTCAATAGTTTGTGCTCATTATCGTTTTATTCCCTTCCTCCTAACACACTGTACATTTTTTAATGGGAAACAGATATGGACTCTAAGTGGGTCTGTCAAGCACACACACTGTCTGAGCCACAGGTCCCAGGCAAACGACCTCAAACCAATGGTTGCAAATGTCTCTCCAAAATTCCAATATGCCATGCGACGTCATCGACCAACATGAATTTCTGCATTGTTTGCTAATAATAGGCTGGACAGCCTTTCTCAACTTTGGCAACTAGAATCCCATGTCTGTTTTTCCTCCAAAGCAGCTGAAACAAGGTCTTACCTGATCACAGAACGTGTCAAACGTTCATTTCTGTGCAGAACTAATACAGAGCTTTCTCCACACAGAACATAGTTGCTGGTTACATTTTTGGATGCAGAGGTGGATTATGTTGAGAAGAACTGGTTTCACAAAGTACTCCAGAGTTCATGTGGCCATACTGATCGCAGTGCTACGATGATTTCTCATGCAGTCCCACCCGAGAGCTCAAAAGGTCAAAGGCAATATTCATTGGGGTTTTTGGTTTGTTTGTTTTTTTTTATATATTTTTGTCTCTTAGGAACAGAATTAATTAACTTACAGCTACAAAGACACTCTTAAAGGCCTTTAAGGAACCTTCATTATTTGGACTTTTCTTTTTTGGTCTTACTCTAGTGTGTATAATCATCTGATGGATGCGGATGACTTGGTTATTCTCTCTCCCTACAGTGCTGGATTACAACAGCTCCTTCGAGTTTGTGCAAGTTATGGTATGCAGTTTGACATCAAATGCAATCCTGATAAGAGTGTTGTTATGATTGTTAGAACAAAGGAGGACCAGAAATTAAAATTTCCCTTCATTGTATTTGGCAGAGTAGGAGTTGAATGTTGTGAATAAAGTCGAATATCTGGGGCATATCAACAGAAATGATCTGTGTGATGATGATGAAGTCCACAGGCAGTTCTGTAAACTCTATGCACAAGCAAATATGCCGGCACGAAAGTTTAAGATGTGTACTGATGATGTGAAAATAGCCCTTTTTAGAGCATATTGTACCCCTTTTTATACTGCTCATTTGTGGTGCAATTTTAATACAGCAAAAATGAAAAAGCTTCAGGTGGCGTTTAATGATGCTTTTAGAATATTGTTTTCACTTCCAAGATGGAAGAGTGCGAGGCACATGTTCGTATCTAAAAATGTGCCGACCTTTCGCGTTGTGCTGAGGAATTTTATGTATGGGTTCATGTGTCGATTAAGAGACTCAAAGAATGTTGTTATTATGGTTTTAACTGACCCGACACTTAGTGAGATAAGGTATTGCTCATGTTTCTGGAAGTACTGGAATTAATGTCTCTTCCTACAGACACTGTTATAATCTTTTAGAATGATGTTTTTGATTTTGTTTTGTTTTGTTTGTTTGTTTTGATGTGGACCAATGTGTCCGGAATAAAGATGTAGAATATAAGCATCTCTGTCTCTATTCCTGACATGCTGCAAATGAAATTAGCCAGAAGGAAGGATCCCCCTGTTATTTTAAGAGGACCTTCTTTGTCCTAACATCAAGGTTTGCCATCAATAACAGATATTTAGGACACGGGCACGGTGCAGTTTTGTATCTGTTCAAATGTCCGTGTCTTTGGTATTTGGTATGAGAGATAAAACGTGCATCAGTGGAGCGGTTATTTTGATCTAAAGGACACAGTCATCCTGTATGGACTATTAATTTCATTATTGGCAGATGTTCAGATGCTGCTTTTTTCTGTCATAACCATACACAACACACATACCTGCACAAATGCACAAACACTGGAGTGTTAGTTACAGTGGATGATGTTGTCCCAGCGTGTGGAGACAACACTCTGGGGGGTGGACTTTTGCATTAGTTACTATAAATGAATGACGACCCAATTACTGTCCTACTTCCGCTACCGGAAACAGACGATAAGGTCAGACACCCTTCAGCTCCCCTCTAAGATCTGAAACCAGCGGCACATTCAAAGGTTTCACTCACAATAAGCCTCATGTAACATGCAACAGGAGATTAAATGAAAGTAGAAAACCATTTTGTTCTTAATCATTTGCACAAGCACAAAAACATGCATCAACACGCACAGAAATGATTTGAAGGAAAGACTTTGGCATGGAGATTTTTTCCAAACCCTAATTTCACTTAAAGATGTGAAGTACATGTGTAACGCTCATCTCCACCCAATATGCAGAAGTGAAGAGTTGCAAAATATGCTGTGGTATATTAAAGAAAATCCTATTATGGATAAAAAACATGCATCGTTTCTCTGCTCACCTGGCAAGGCTCATGCAGGGGTCTGTAAGGGATGTGGAGGAGTTGAAATATTCTCTGGCAGCAGCCAACACCAGCTCCACACTGTTGCCGTAGGCCACCTTCATTGAATAACCTTTTCCCCGGAAAGACAAGCTGACAGGAACATCTTGACTGACCTGGAAATATTAAAACATAAGTAAAGATCAATGAGAATGGAAAATTCATTATGAGTGGTTTAATGTTTGGAGAACCCGGCAGGCAGTTTGAGCGAAACTTTGTGAGGGAGAGTCTTATTCAATATACCTCGGAGCAATGCATGAGCTGCCCCGCCAGGCGTACGTTCTCCACACGGCTGGAGCACAGCAGGGACTCAACAAAGACCTGCAGCAGAAGGGAAATAATAAGAGATATTATGCAGGAGGAAAATATGTTTAACTGAACAAAAGTTTTAACATTGTTTTATGAACTGCACAGAAGAAAGACACAATACTTCAAATATATCCTAAATTCAAAGTCCCTGGAAGTGAAAACAGGAATCCAATGTGTGATTATTAGAAAACAGTAAGCAAGGAAGACCCATTATTGTATAAATTATTTTTAGTCCTAGTGCTTATGTTTCCAATAATAATGCAGCTGTGTTTTGATACCTGATGACACGTCTCTGGCTTTAGGCAAGTGTAAACGTTGTGCTGCATGTCCAGCAGGTCCTGCTGTAAACCTCTCCACACCGTCTCACTTACTGGAGGGTTTCTGTGCACACACATACACAGAAATGTTCAACATGCTCACAAGATCCTTACAGAGGTTTGTCAGCTTCATGCTCAGAAATGTGCTTCATACTTGCGGCCAGTGTGGCGGCACAGTTTGATCATTAACTGGTGGGCCTCATCTTCACTGTTCTGGCTGTTCTTCACGTAAGAGATGGGTTTCTGTAGGCCATGTTTCTCCAGAACTTCCACCACACTATCAAGTAAGAAGACAGATAAGTTCATATTCATATTATTCAGATTCATATAACTCCAGAGGAGGCATACTGCAGATGGGTCATTTTATGCCGAAAGTTTAATTAGAAAATTCTTCTACTGTCATGGGACCTTGCAAAAATCCTAAATCTCCACTCCAATTGCTTTTGTGGTTTAAGTGTCTAAGTTAAGAGTTAAATCCTTCTTACACTAATTGCTCATTACAATTAGCTAAAATTTATATTAAACATTTACAAATCCCTAAAGGTGATTTTCAACTAAATACAAAATCTTTGAATTATTGTAAAGTATTCAATTCCTATAAGTAGCAAAATTGAAATTTCTATCAGAAGTGAAAAATGCTAACAATTTACAATAACTTTAATAAACAGCATTTGAAGAGAGAGAAAGTTGTGGATTTTGTGTCATCAGAGCGCAATTCCAGTCAAATTATTTTTGTTGTGCATAAGTGTAATAAAGTATAAAAGTATATGAGAAAATAGCTGGGTTCAGATACAGCGGTGAAGCACACTTTAATCACTGTACAACACTCAGCTATTACCTTTTAGCTGCAGCTCATTCTTTCATGGATGTTCAGTGCAAATTTCAACCTAATCTAATGAAAATTGAATAATTAGTAAGACTTAAAAAGACTGATAACTTAAGTTCAGAATGCTAAACTTAAACAAAATATATAACTAAGAAAAAAATAAAACACATGAATTAGATCTTTAGAATTTCACTCAGATGTTGTCAATAAAATCCTACAAATTGACTTTGGGGGTCAGGTTAGCTGGTATGAAATGACTCAGGATAGGACAAACTTTTCCCAAAATATCAAATTTTTTCCCCAACAAGTTAATTTAGTTTAAAAACAAAAAAAAGTAGACCAAAGGAGTGGAAGCAGTTGGCATCGCAGTTGGAAATGCTAAAGCAGAGGAAGAAGAAACATGGCAAAGATCTAAACTGTTCATTATTTTGGCAGCAGAGAGTCGTTTGCGAGACACTGCGCAGATGGAGAACGCGCAGAGCAAAACAGAAGAGCAGGTTGATATACCGCATGTCAAAAAAGGCAACACCTATTTGTGAGTGTGTGCTTGTGTGCATCTAGGAGCATGTGGATGCAAACTGTGGTATGTGACCGAAGGAGAAAGTGGGTGCTGATGAAGGATTAGCAAGGCACCCCAAGTCTCAAAAGTGTCGTACTGCTACAGATGTTCAGTCTCAGCTGCAGCTCATTAACATAGTAAACAGGTTCCTCTGTGTAAGTGTGAGTTTGTACTTATACTGTATGTGTGTGAGGGTAAGACTGACAACGAGCCCTGAAATGTACATTTCTGTGTTTGCGCATGTTTGCTTGGGTTTGTGTGTTGTGTGTGGGGGACGGGGGTGTTTGCATGTTACCTGTGCATATATTAATGTGAACTGCCAGTGAGTGGCGGCAACTGAAAACAGATTTTACTCTAGTGTTCACAGAGCAGACACTGAGCCTTTTTGCTGCTGGAGCGTGTGTGAGTCACACAGCCTCAGTGTGGCATACATAAGAACACACTTTCCTACTTCCCCGAGGTGTGTTTGTGCATGGCTGCATGTAAATATGTGTAAAGAATAAACTAAGCCTCAACATCAGCTTTCCCATTGCAGTTTCCTCCTCCTCCTCCCCCCCTCCCCAGGCTCCTGCCCTCTTCCCGCCTTTATCCTTATTCTCCGTCCCTCCTCATCATCACTACTGTTGTGTTTGGAGGTTCATCCTGAGGAGAGGGGTGGAGGAGAAAGAGAAAGATCTGCAACAGAAACAATGCCTGAGGCTGTTTAAACCCCCTGGGACGGACAATGGTCCTTTGATATTCACTAAGTGAGGGAGTTGACTGTGCATGTATGTCTCTCCTCCTTCTTGGAGTTCTCCATCAAGCCTATAACGGTGGAGGAAAGTAAGAAGCGCCGCTACACAGTGAAAATTTCCCAAGCAGTGTATCACTTATCACAAAACTGAGGAGCTGCCTTTGTCAACACTTTAAATTGTCCTGCAAACTGAGACAGAGGAGATTTGAAGATGAAGCTGATGTATAGTTCAAATAATAGCCCCAAGCCCAAAGATTTCAACTCAAGCTATTAGATAAAAAAAAGGAAAGAAGCAAATCCTCACATATTAAACACTGGAAGTAGATGCTGCTTAGTTCTAGCCTGTACATCCCTGCTGCACACACATGGAGGTGGTAGGACACAAAAAAGAAAACATAAGGGAAAGATTACTTGCAAATGTTATACTGTACCTGAGGTGCTTTTCAAGTTTGTCCACCTGGTCATGAAGAGATGCAGTGATGTCGGTTTCTGGTCTGTAAAACGATTAAACACAAAAACAGAGTAGGTGTGATTGTACTGATTTCCTACTAAAAATAAAACCCCATGATGCCTTGTCCTTAGGCAAAAGCATTTTGGGTCAGGTTGGTGTGTCTCCCACATGAGTACTGACTGCAACAAAATAATCCTGTTTTTATGTGCATCAATGTGTCAGTGTGTGACACACAGTGCACCCTTTTTTTTTTCTTTTAAACCACAGACAAACAAAAATGTGACCTTTCAATCCATCCCTCCACATCCCTCTCCCCAGCTGTTAACACATTTTCTCCTTTATCCTTTCTCTACCTGACTCACCATCTGATCCTTTATTTCTGCATTTCACATTTTCTTAGTGTCCAAGTGTTCTTGATGACCAAATGATTACAGAGTTAAACTGCTCCATTAAATGGCAATTAAGAGAACACATTTTCTTGCACTGAATATTTTTCATTCCACTTTTTATAGAATAAATCGCATCTGAAATTGCTAGATTCTTTAAATGACGTGAGGTTAATTAAAATCATTACTTTTTTTTTAACGAATTGAGAAAAAAAGAGAATATTTATAACACATGTTTAACACTACACTACCCTTTTTAGCCACCTTCTCCCACATTTGTCACCTATAGGCTTGCTATTTTTCATTTGAAAAACCCGGAGCAGCACCAAATACAGCAGACGTAATAACTGGAATGACACTGAATTGTTCAGCTGGGTTTTAAAAAAGAATCATTTTATCGATTTGAATCGATTCAAATTTAATGAATCCAATATCAATTAATAAAACTCAGAGATCTTTTTTTCTTTTATATGTGTCCTTCTCCGGTGACAACTGTGACCATACTCTCACGTGACTTGCTGATCCTCTGCGAGGTCTTAGCATTTACACACATTTGAAAGGTCTCAGACATTTGTATTAAATTTGTTCATAATTAGGCAATAAATTCTTGTATTACAGACACATTTGTGTTTTAAAAAGCCACTTTTGCCCAAATTCAAATCGGCCCATCCTTAAGTCCAAGAGGACACTTTTAGGAAACTCCCTCAAGGCTCTCCTGACATCTCTTGTACACGAAATTCTGAAGGACAGTCCTATAATACAATGCCTCCGGTCATAGCTGTCATTGCTACACACGCATAGAAAACGGCAGCCTGCACTAGACTTGTTCAGATTAGTACAACAATACACTTAGGTTTAGAGGGGGCCCTGTTCCCAAACAATTCTACAATATCTTGTTTCAGTGCACTTATCCCCCACTGTGGGTCTGTAGGGGAAAAGTCTTCAATCACATCAAGAAAAAAGCAACAGATGCAGTTTCAAAAGATATGATTACTCCCATGCAGCTACCTGATCAGAGTAAACCGCAGCTTTTATTAGTATTGTACTAATTGTATTGTACAATTACAGTTGATTCAGAAAGACTAATCCACCTAAATATGCATTTAATCTATTGTGACCCTCTACAGGTCTTGTTTTTCCCCATGTTTAATTATCATTCAGTCACCTTTAAATGGACATCATCCCCACTTAACATCACAGGGGATTTGCAGAGCAGGTCCCCATGCCACACGAAATAACATGTGTTAAAGAAGAGGTGGAAAAGAGAGAGAGAGAGAGAGAGAGAAACGGGTAGGAAATATTGCTTGGCTAACTGATGGCTCCTTGGAGTACAAGTTAAGCATATAAAAGAGAAGGAGGGGAAAAATAGAGGTGCAAAGGGAGGGGAAAAAGGAGCAGAGGTGCTAGTTGGGTTTATTTATAAGTCTAAAGGGGGTTGGGAGGCTGGAAAGAAAGTGGTGGTAGGATTGGGATCAATTGTAATTCTGTAGGAGAGGCAGTTAACGATTGCTTTACCATCCTGACTACATGGTTTACATAATCTAAATCAAGATCAGTCTTTTCATCTGCAGAGGAGAAGATATGAGTGACCACTTGACTTTGTGCGCTTGTATAAAACCATTTGTGTGTGTGTGTGTGTGTGTGTGTGTGTGTGTGTGTGTGTGTGTGTGTGTGTGTGTGTGTGTGTGTGTGTGTGTCTAACCCATAGCCCCTCTGTGGCAGACACTCAAGGATGTCATAACAGAGGCTGAGTTGGTCGTCTCTCTCGCAGCTGTAGATGCACTCCAAAGCAACTTCCATCAGCTGGTCTGGGTCCCCGATGATTTTCTGCTGGCACTAAAGATGAAATAAGAGTCAGTATATGAGTTTGCTTTAATGTGCAGCTACTACTATATATTAGGACTGGGCAATATGACCTCAAACCAATATCACAATTAATTGAACATGTTACCTCGATAACAATTAATTAGCAATTATTTTAGTTTTATTCTTAGCCCTCATCGCTAACCCAAAGTTTTTGTTGCAAATATTTTCATAATAGAGGAGCAGATATTGATCTTAAAATAAGTGAAAAGAAGTGCACACAGCTTAACTCTATATGGTCATATAATGAATATTTTAAAATATATCTAAGAGAAATAATTGACATGAGCATGATTACATCGATTATTGGTTCTGAAATTGGGTTTCGATTAATTGCGCAGCCCCACCATATATACATTAAGTACTCCATCAGTTTGGGTATTTTCATCCTTTAGTGCATCTGTGTGTGTGATTCATGTTTTCTAATAGCAAGAGACCCGTCCTTGGCTGTGCCCTCTTGCTGTCATAAAAATAACATTTACAGTGCAGGGCCATGGCATTGGACTTGACATCATACACACACACACACACACACACAGAGGCTGATGTGTGTATGATTTAATTTTCCTTTGGCTCTATTTGTGACTACCCAAGTGTGACACCCACTACCCTTGTGTGTTTGTGTGTGTGTTGGGATACTTGCGTCAGGTTTTGAGTGCTGGAAAATGATGAGGGGCAGGGTGAGGTCTTGCTGGGCCAGGCTGACCAGGTACTCTGCAAGCAGAGACTTGGCAGCATCCTCTCTCTGTCCTTCACAGCGGTGCAGGAATGGCACCATCCACTGGAAAGCATCCTTCACATAGCACTCTGTGCTGGACTGGTATTGGAAAGAAAGAGAAACAAAGATATTTACTGTCAAATGGAATTATAGGGTTACGGTGTAACTTTTGGCCACTAGGGGTCCTAAACCTGTAACTTCCCCCAAATTTCAACAGTTTCTGGCCCCCTACAGACTAACCCTCCGTTTGCGCGTTCTCGCGGAGGCTCCGCCATATTAAGGGATGTCCCAAACCACGTAGTGTGGAGGGCGACTAGACCGTTCACCCCTCAGGTAGCGAGTCTGCATAGATCCACACTTGCAGCTGGTCCAACGGCTAAACGGAGGACGAGTGTGACTTCATTTAGAGTGAAACTCGGTAGTGAAGGGGTTGTGTGTAGGGGGCGGTTTGGGATTGGGCCTCTCTTTCTGGCCTCCTCAGGACCGCATTTCACCTTCTTACTTCGTTCAGCCATGACAAACTTTAGATTAAAGAGGAGGAACAAGTAGCACAAAGCAGAGCCCCCTGTGTTTATAGAGGGGGAGCCGTGAAGCAAAGCGCTGCAGATCACATGATCCCATGAGAGACGGATCCACTCCTGCAAAGCTACAATATCTGGTTTCGACACGCATCAAACATTGTATATTGATCCCAAAAATCATCCATATTACTCACATTAGGCTAATCTTTGGATCAAAAGTTACACGGTATCCCTTTAAGGCACCCCACAGAAATTGATGTAAGCAGGTATACTGCAAGCCTAAGGGTCACCTGAGCCAGCTGCTTCCCAAGCCAAATATCAGATTTACTGATAAACATTTACTGATAAACTCTTATTCCCAGTGAGTTCTACGGTACTGACAAATAAGTAAAACCTGAGCAAATACTGATCTTATCATTTATTTGTTGTTGAACTGCAGCCCAGTGAAAAAAGGAGTTAAGTTCAGCAATAACTTGGCTATTGCTTTGTTACAGCTCATTTTTCAACTTTGGAATATTTCATTTTCAAACACTGTCATGTGATATATATCCCCTCAAGTGCAGAAGACCATCAGTCTGATTGATCAGACTCACTGAAAGTGCAGCGACATTTGAACAAACATGGCCATCATAAATAAGTCAAGATTCTTTCCTCAGAAGTTTAACGTAAACATCTAAAAGAGCGTCATAAATTTTGGAAATGACGAACCCTGTGCTTCAAAATTTAATGAGACCAGCTGAAAATGAAAACAGGATGCCTCCCGTGATAGAATAATGATGCTTTACGCATCTCAAAGTACACAGTGTAATACTTGAAGAAGCTTAAGTTCTTGCAAGATGGCTCAAGAATCTCAGAGAACTAGAAGGAAAGCTGTGATATTTCCAAAGAGGGTATCACGAAGTGTTGAAGTGTTCCCACACCTTTGCTTTGGGTTATTTTCCTTTTTTTCCTTTGTCATTTTGAGAATGTAAATTATCTGCCATGGATTTGGGTTGTGTTAAGGGTGGATTTAGGCTCCGGTCTCTTCATGTAATCCCTCACTGACTCAATGATGTTGACATCAAGACCACTGTCAGCTGAAGTACTCCATGTTATTCATGCAGTTAAGGATACAGTAGTTCATCATGACACCACTGCCTATTTAGGGTCCTTATCATGCTGCTGAACATATTTAGGACTGATTAGATGTCTCCCTGATGACATAATGTGATAAGAAATAACTTAAGCATCTAAATCTTATTTGTGTGTATATGTGCAGCACACAGAGTTATATTAGTTTGATCTTTTTACTTTGCTGTCTTTTAAAGGATTAAAGTGCTCTGCACTTCAATGAAATCGTGCAATACAATTAAACCTGAACTATAATTGTTGTAGTGTCCGGGTAGAAATGTGTTCTGCATGGATGAATGTCAGGCCTTGCACCCACTTTGTGACAGCCCTGACTCATGGTGTTCGGATGAGGAAACATTGACAGGAAGACAAAAAAAGAGAGATTTGAAATAATAAATAAATTTAAATATTTGGATGCCAAGTGAAAACTTCCACACTCACACTAACACTTTTACTTTGTTGTTCTGTGTCTCTGAAAAAGAATGACATCAGACACAAAAAGAAGGGGGAGATTTAATCTTGTGGTTGGTAAACATTCACAGACACACAAACACACACTCACACACACACACACACACAGAGAGCCCAAAAGGAGTTCCAGTCAAACAGCATGTATTAGTGCAGTCAACAACTTTTGCTGGCTGCTTGCCTGTACGGCAGATCCTACTGGCAACGGTCCTCATAGGCTAAAGCTGGCAGTTATTAGATACAATTTAGAGGACAGCTCATATCATGTACTCCAAGGGGACTTGTAACAGTAGTACCTGCAGAAGAATAGCTTTCACTGCTCTCTCGCTAGAGACGTTCGGCTAGTTTGAAGAAATTTCTGGCCTCTATCTAATGAATTCACACTGTGCCATTTTTGTTTCTGTTTTATTGCCTATTGAAGTTGCAATCAACACACATTCTATTCACTCTAATTAAGGACAATAAAGTTACTATAACCAGGGGCAGAATTTGTTCAGACAGACATTCAACAAAAAAAAGCTGCATACATTTATTCATTTCAAAAAGCCATTTGATCAAAACAATTAAAAACCTCCCAAACTATTTAATGTCAATTCAACTTTTCAATTCATCTTTATTTGTATAGCGCCGCTTCCCGTCCATGTCCTTCATGGACATTCAGTTCGAGCCTATCTGTAGTCATCCAATCAGTAATCATACAAGCCAACTCATAACAAATTATAGCCTAGCAAATGAAAACCAACAGATTGTATCGAATCTTGACTTCGATCCAATCCCCCATCCTGAGCATATTAGGGGGGACAAAGACAACAACACACTTCCCATTATCTTTTTCTAGAGCACAAAGGAAAAAGATTCAGAAACAAGTCAATTTCAACACCTTGCAAAAAAACTCTGAATCTGAGATCATTCATTTTTCTCGTGGCATGAAAAATTTACATTTTAAGCCAACATTTGATTTCCCAGTATATTATAGAAAAAAAGCCCCGAAGTGAAACTGTCACTTACATTTTTCATAAGCAGGCGGAGTTTGTCAATGTCACTGAGCTGCTGCAGATCTTTTAATGTCAGACTCAATTCGCATGACGTCTCATACACGAGTGTTTCCATGGTGACCAAGTCATCACACAAGTGCTCCAGGCCTGGGATCTCCCGCTCCTTCCCTAAACGCACCAGTGACAGGGCGCAGTCCACCTGATGGACAGACAGAAATAGAAATGACAGAGATGAAAGAAGCAAAGCAATAAGTCAAATGGAGAATACTTGATTGTATCATAGGGGAAAAAAATAAACAAGAGTAAGAGAACTGGATCATTGGAGAATGGATACATTTGATACCAACATTTAACCATCATTGAGTTATTTAAGTGACCAGCACCGCACAAAAGTACACTACTATGAAACTGGTTGATTTTTAGGCTATCAAAAAGGAATTCATTTCTTTAATCTAACATTACAGGAATCCTTTATAATCATGTTTAGGTTTGCCAGAGTAAAATTCAGCTTTTTTCCAGGGGTTAGATCGGATGACTTGACACAGCCCAATTCTCAATGACCCAGTTATCAAACAGCTACTTCTTAAGCGAAGACAGTTCACCAGTGTCAAGATAAACAGAGGAAGCACGATGCACTTGTCATATTTACCAACCACTGAATTACATGCTAATCCGAGACAAGAAGGTGTCAGATTTCACTTTGTATTCAATGCGAAGAGGCGAGAGACGTATAAACCTTCTCTTCTTAATCTTGTCAAGAAATTGCACTTCCTTAAATGTAAAATTATCTAACTTCTACTTCAAAAGGCAGGCAAAGTAACACATCAATAAATGTTACAGCTAACATTCAATCTGTCAATATTTCATGGAACAGGAAGTTGATTATTTAACAAGGCCAGTAAATGAAAGCTTCATCTGCAGTCAGTTCCCATCCACACAGGAGGAAAAAAACAATTCATCTGCCTCCACAGACTTTGTATTGCACAAAGATGACTCCATTTAACTTTTGACTGCTAGCAGAGGAAACAAGAACAGCTGCAAGATCTTCACCCTCACTTATTTTACATGTGCAGCAGTGTAATTTCTTTTAATATTAAAGTTACAGCATGTGACAATAGAGCAGGGATGTCCGGCTCAGGTTCTCAAGGGCCGCAATCCTGCAGGTTTTAGATATTTCCCTGCATCAACACTTGTTTCGCACTAAAATATCTTTCCTCAAAGGTTTGTTGATAATCTGATTCAGGCATGCTGCACTAGGAAACATCCAAAACCTGCAGGATAGTGGCCCTCAAGGACCAAGTTTGGACATCACTGCAACAGAGAGAAACAAATTATGTTACTAATTATTTTTGCAAAATTAGCTGTTACAAAAAGAGTTATTTTCAAAAACATTTAACAGCACATGAACTGACATCATTACAGACCTGAAAACATGAAGATCCAAAGAACATTTGGACTACAAAGGATAAACTAAACATTGGCGGTGTGGCTTTACCCTGTTAAAGATCACTGATTAACAAAAAAAGAAGTGGCACCACAGTTGATTTTTTTTCTTCCTTAATGGGTAATTTAACCTGGTGATGGAGGCTAAATGTTGCTAGATCATACATGAATGACTTCTGGGATGGTTGCCATCTTCAACTAGAAGATCCAAAGTAAGTTTCAGCCTGGTTGTATGGGATTACATATCACTATTTTGGCTTCCATGTGGATGCCTTTGAGCACTTCCTGTGCTAGTATAAGAGAATAAGGCTGCATCCACATGGAGACAGAATCGATTTTGTTTTAAAAGGTTTTTTGGCCTTTAAATGTGAGAATTGTTGCATTAATTCAGTAGTTACTAAAGTAGAAGAAAGTATTTTGTACTGTTGTTAAACTGGACTTCATTTTTATATATTGTCTTGTATCCCTCCACCTTATTACAGATCAGTTAGCCATGTCAAACACACTGGGGCAGCAAAAAAATGAAGAAGGTGTTGGCAGAAATGTGCCATGTCAATAAAATGAATAAAAAATAAGATACTGCTGGGATTACTGAACTAGGAGATGGGAGAAAAAAAAAACCCAACAATATCCCAACCAATATCAAACAAAAAATAACCCATCAGTCTTTACTAATATCCAATCACTGGTCTTTCTACAATGAAAAACAAAGAAGATTTGGGTTTCCTGCTGCTGTGATCAATAAAATTCCATCCAGAAGAGCAACCAATCAATATGGGACCACCTATACACTGGCAGCACGCCTGGCCAATCGATGCTCAGCCACCTGTGGATGTTAGCCAATCAATAGCAGATGCCACTGCGCCGCCTGGGTGATGATTGCTTTCCCTCCACCTTCTACTCGTTGGGTCTGCATCCTCCTTAAACACATGCTCAGAAACATATTGCAACCTTGTCATCTTCCGTTTATCTCAACACATTTCTCACTGAATAAGTAATTGCATCACTTGCTGAATGTACACCGTTACAAACACACACACACACACACACGATAAACAAGAAAACCCAAATCACCTCGACTCCCGGAGAAATAAGGTACAACAAGAGGGAGAAGTCTATTGATTTAATTGTGAGTAGAAATCCTCCCCTTCCTCTCTGTCCCTCCCTCCTCTCCAGAGATGGATTCCCCAGCTAAATTCACACTTTTTAATTACGAACTCATCTCCCGCCACCTCCTCTCATCATTGACTGTGCCGTAACAACTGGTGTCCTCTGTCTCTCTCACTTCCTCTCCGTGTCGGCTCCCTCTCATCAGCCCAGCAGATTTCACAGAGCCCTCGCTGTCATTTTCCAACTCAATTGGAGTCTCCTTTGTCTCTCATCCCTGGCCAATCTCAAGCCCTCTCTTTCAGACATCATTTTCACAAATTCTCTTCATATCTGTTCAATTTTCATCCTCCTCTCTTCTTTCTTCTCACCTCCTACCAGACCTCTGTTACACTCATTGAAGTTGTCCTCCGTTTGAACTCCCAGCCTGACCCTCTACCTTTCCTGTTCGCCGGCCTCCCCTCCGTCCCCCATCTCTGCTTATCAAATAGCCCCCTCTCATTCTGTGCCATTTTGTTGCCAACACAAAAAATACTTCTCTTTAATATCCTTTATTTTGTGCCCTCTAACCCCAATATAGCCGGTGATTTTCTTCCACATAGATATCTCTTTCCATGATATGACTTTCGTTTTTTATCTCAACATCTGTCAGCGCTGGCCTCTCTTCTTTTGTGTTTGTTATACACAACCTTACCAGGGAATGCTGCTTTGGCTCAGCCCTGATCTCCTTTTTTTCCTTTCTTTTGAGGCTGTGCTTTTTCAAGCTTCTGCCTCTGAGTCATGTCAATCTTCTCTTTTAGTGCGTCCCTTTCAGCAACTCTTTGACTGGTTTAGTACGCTTCAGCTTCCTCTGATATGGCGCCTTTTAATCAAGACCCATTTTATTACGTTAAAATATTCTCACAAGTATAAGCAGGAGCCAGATGAGGGATGGGAGAAGGGGAAATAAAAGCAGAGGAAATGGCAGCAGTGCTTTTTTTTTTTTCTTTGTGATGCTGCTGTCACTTTTCCTTTCTCACTGTGCTATGTGTGAGAAAATGTGTGTGAAAAAGCACAAGACACGAGAGTTAAGGACAGTCTCGAGAGGCTCCCAGAGTAAAAGTGTGAGAGAGTAAAAGGAGATGAGATCTAATTAAAAAGGAGCAAGGAAGAGAATGAAAGGGAAAGCTGATGTGATTCTTTCAGATTAGCAAAGACTACATTTTTTCAACTACTCTCAGTCTCTCAGTCACTCTTCCCCTCTCTCGAGTGAATGATGAAAGGCACGATTCCCCAGTTGTCTTCAAAAAGTGAGCAATGGACCCCCCAAATCTCTATTCCTCCACCCACATTGAGTCGAATGAAAGGGACAAAATGGAGAAATGAAGGCGAACGATATGACTAAACCCTTGTTAGTCCTTTCACAAAGAAAGTGCTGTGACAACCTTGATCCATCACTGTGAAGGAGGTACAGAGCGGACAGAGATGCTGTTTGGGTATTGTGTTTGCAGGCAGTGGGCACTTCCAGCGTTTATATCCCATTACTCCACTAAACAAGTCCTATCAAGTCCTATTTTTCAGTCACAGCATCAGAACGCGGATGACAGAAGCTTTGGTTTCTCTTCATTAAAAGTCCATATGGCAAATATGATAATAACTCTCGCAGACAGGATCAAAGTGACCTTGACTGATGGGGGTTGGCAACATCTCTTCTGCTTTCTGACTCACCGTTCATCACGTTTTTCTGCCACCAATTATCTAAAAGTAGTTTGCAACAGCAATTATCATTCCAACAGCCAGATGTCTATTAATTCTTTTCTGCTGCTGACCCGCTGTAAGTCCTGCTTTTGTCCTCCACTTGTCCAGTTTCCTCAAAATTCTAAAGAACACACTGCGCACCATGCTGCGTTATGGGAATCTCCTCGTCGATCCAAAGGTAATACCTGTCAAACTGTGTTATCTGTGGGATTTTTTTTTCATAGATGCAACTACAGAAATTGGAACAAATTACATCTTTGCAACAGACTTAGACTAACAAAGTGTTTAAAGATGCTATCTAAAATAGACCTAACTTAGTTGAACTTTATTTGCAGACAGCACTGCTTCATCCTTCATTTAAGTTCCTTTTTTTAATGAATAACTCAGAGGTCAATGTTAAAGGCTTTAAAGAAAGAAATTCTTTTGAAAACTGTCAGGTACAAGGACTGAACTGAAAAGAAGTCAAAAGCAGCCAATGTCTAAAGAAAGCTGACTGTCCTTCAGAATGCTTGGAGCACTATTGCTAAATACACCTTTGGCTCTTTGGAAGAACAATATAAAGAAATGAGGGGTGGCTCAAGACTTTTGCAAAGAACTGTTAACTACTGCAAAAAGAAATGCGAGAGCAACAAGACTTCCCACACTTCAATGTAAGTGGCAGTTGTTGACAACTAGAATGCTTCATGAAAACAAGCTGTCGCCATGGTAGCTAGCTGTTTGAACAAAACCTCCTTGGTTTCCAGCCACAAATAGAGATGCACTAATAAAGATGGAGGTATACTACATGACAATGTCCAGCAAAATCAGGAGAGCTGCTGCTCCCACCACGTGCATCACAAACTGAGTGTACGCCACCAAGCGACCTAATGATCAATCGCAATCAAGACACACTGTATTCAAATGTAAAAATAATGTAGCCTTTGCTCTCTAAAGGGCTGGCGAGGTGTGATCCAGTGTTAAATATTTATTAACAGGAAGACACAGGAAAAAGCTCTGGAAGCAGCCAGTAACAGCTCTACCATCAACCCCATACAACGCTCTCTCCTTCCACTTCCTTCAATCATAGATCAGAAATGAAACGTGGCGTAGTTCACCCAACTGACTGACAGGCTTTGTGATGTTCACTGACACGCGTAAATGTCACTACAACAATAACAAAAAACATGTTTCTCTTGGTTTAACTGACTTTGTGATCATAGTAGCACTCTTAACATGACAAATAAGTCTAATATGTCACCCAGTCTATTAGAATATGTACAATTTTAAACAGATACAAACACTACAAAACTAAGATATTGATAATGATTAACATACTGTATGATTAGAACCTGTGTTTTACTCTCCAACTACCGCAATGAATCAGTCAAATGGCTAAACGGCTAGCAACATTCCTCATCTAACAGAAGATGTGCTTACAATTTTTCTGATAAAAAAACTTTGAGTCAGTCTTTGAAGGAAAGCATTTACAGAAATTGCAGGTTTTGTTCAATTATAAAACACATCAGATAAGTCTCAGCAGGGTTGTGATTGTGCGTGTTACAAAGACAGCGGGCACAGCTCTCCCTTTCAAAGTGAAGTTAAGATATGTTAAGATATATGTTAACAATATTTGTAGGGAAATTGGGTAGTTGCAACATTGTTTCAACAATCCAACGAGCACTTTGGAGTAAGCTGGTACCCTTGGTGCTTATTATACCTGTCTAGAGCAGAGGTCGATATCCTGGGCTCTGCTCTGGTACCAGTCGGTGAGAAGCTCGATGGAAGGTGTGGCTGTGCGGAATCTCATCAGCTCCGGAGCCTCCTCATACAGGAAACCATCATCATCAAACAAGTTCTGGTCCAGTACCACTCTAGAAAGCCCATGGAAAAATAATGTTAGACTTATATGTGCAATTTATTAATTATAGTAATGTAAGGAATTAATGGTAGCAGAAAAAAATGAATGTAGTTGTATTCCATATTTTCCTTAAAATACAAAACAATGTTTTCTATCTTGCTGAAAAGAATTATCTATATAGCCAAAGTCATGTTTCTGCTTTGGGTGTGGGTATGTAAGAGAGAAAGAGAAAGAGGAAGAAAGAGTAGATGGGTGTTTGTGTGTTTTTTAATTTTGTTTTTATGTGAATTTTATTATGTAAAGCACTTTGTGCTACTAATGTATGAAAAGTGCTTTATGAAAAAAAATTGATTTGATTTTGATTTATAACCTTAACCATAGAAGAAGGAGCAAAACAAAGGGAGGAGAGAGAGAAGAAGGGAAACGGAACAACAAAATCACAAAAGGAAAAAAAAAATCCAAAAGTTTGCTGTAATTTCCAATATTATTAAAATCCACTGTAATTCCTGGCCTTGAATACCACAATATCCAGCTGATATTATTATATACTCTTCATAAAAAAATGATGATAAAAAAAAAACTCTGTAAATAAAATTGTAAATGAAGCTGGCCTCCCAACAGTAGCAGGCAAATGGCATGAATTGGCAGCTCAACAAGATTTGATGTTAGTTTGTTATGGCTCTGTTTAACATTTGGATAATAGGATGTCATGTTTTGTTTTACACGATGATGCCAGAACAAGCATCTGGCCTGCGTAGAGCAGGAATTTTAACTATTCTGCACTGGTAGAGGCCTTGCAACGGGTTAGGAATAATAGAATTTATGATGATATATTAAGTCAATTTTGTCTAACTGCTGGATTTAATAATCCTTTATGTATAGTGCTAAAAATTCATTCAAGGTTGTGTGAACTAATTACCTGCACTCCTCTGCCTCGCACCAGTCCATCTCTCTGTGCCTCTGCTCATCCCAGGGAATCAACACCAACTCACCTCTGTCATCCAGACTGTAAAAGCAAAAAAGAAAGGCATAAAGAAGTGGCAGATTGAAAGAGAAAGCATACACAAGTGCAAATATATCAGAAGAAATATCACATATCTGAACAAAGGCCAATGACTTGCAAGAAATCAAAAAATGAACCACACCACACTACACCTACTCGCCCACCTATAACGGCACCTGATAAATCACCAAAGGCATTTACCGTCTGAAACTAAATATGGCCATAAACTACAGGAAAACTCAAGAGCTAGCAACATATGGGAAATGGAAACAGCCCAGTGTAATAGGGAAAGAAAGAGGAGGAGGCAAAACACAAAATCACAACAATAAACAAGTCAAAGAACTTGTGAAAAGAGTCTGAGCTCGTGCCTCGGCTGTAAATAGCAAGGAATTTTCGATACGCTATGCTGGTACCGAGCTTTACTTCTTCCTAGTCTCCTTGAGTGTGACAGTTCTGAGAAAGATAAATGAGGAACACACGGGAAAAGCAACAAACATGAAGAATGGCTCTGTAACCTCTTGTGTATTTGCTGGAAAGTCTGAGACACGAACATCCAAACACCACAAAGTACATGAATGCACGCGCATGATGGTAAATAAATGTTATCTTTCACTTTTCCAGAAGTAGTGCATTCATTCTCCGTGTAATATATTCATTTGAGGACAGAAAATATGTAGCATTGGTGTAAAACTCAAAGAGATAGTGTGGGCTGCAAATCATCTGCTGATGTTTTTTTTTTTTTTAGCACAACCTAAAATTCTGTATAATCACAAAATGTATAAAAAGCGAGTCAGCTTGCAAAAATGGGGAGACTTTTGCCAATGCTAGCTAAACACAGATTGATAAGTCCTAGATAAAGTCAAGCAATTTCATTTGTTTTGTTTTTTTAAACTTTCTTCTCCTTGCTCCCTGGCCCTCATTCCTCATTAAAGACAGCCAAGTTAGAGAGTGGCAAGTAAATATTGGTGATGGTGCTCAGATATCGGTAGGAGGAATAAATTCTTCTGCGCCCACACCCCTGATCCACCTCACACCTACGAGGCTGGGTATCGGGAGAGAAAAGGAGATCCGAAGCAAACCTTGAGCTAGTGTTTATTTTTTGCATTTCCACTGGGCCGACCATTTTTGAACTACGGGTAAAGTTTTCAACAAAATGCAACCACTCTCCGTGCTTCATCAAGGCTAGAGGTCTCCATGCAGAACTGATCAATATAACAGAAGAATACCGCTTCTCCTCCTTTATTTCAATGAAGCAAGACTTTATACAGAGTGTGAGCTTCAAACAGATGGTGTAAGCGAGCTCCGTCTGCTGCAGTGAGAGAGGAAGAGCTGTTGGAGCAGCAGTTGGTGCTCACAAGCTGGGGAAATAGGAAACTGCCCCACAGCGGCAGTGCCATGATGGATGCTCACTGCAGAGCCACAATCGCCTGACCTCCATACAAACTCAGACACGGCTAATAAAAGGGGGCTGCAGAGAAGTGTGTGTGTGCGGATAGACAGAAACAATGAGAACTATTATTCCCATATAGTACAGGTCGTGACTCGAGCTGACTCTGCCCTTTTAAACATGTTTCTTTAGAAAACCAACATGTAGTAATTGACTACATTTGACGTTAGGAGAGAAAATACAGACATTTTAGTGGAAATGGAGAAAGGTGAGAAGAAATGTATCAGACTTGAAGGGTAAAGGTGAGCAAAAGTGGAGAAGTGGCTGCACACATTAGTACACCCAGTCTGTCGACTCTATTAGTGAAACATAAAAAGGGTGAAGAATGATTTCTTTCATCCAAAAACACTGTCTTCTTCTCACATGTTCCCCCTCAAGCCACCCGCCCCCATTCAGTGCTCGACTGTAAATATATAACTGACAATTAGGCCTCTCTCCTCTGTGTGTACATGTGCGCAGTGTCAAACCTCAAGTTTGTAAGTGTGCAGTCAGAGCGGCAGAAACATTCTTGGTGTGTGAAGGTGTGAAGAAGATGCGAGCAAGACCTCGCAGCTCCAAAGGTGTTATACCACTTTGAGGGCAATTTTAATTTTAAATGTACAATAACGTGAGACCGCTGCATTCCAGAGGCGCAAGTGTTTCTCCCTGTTTTCTTAAGATGTATTTTTGCAACACTGTCTCTAAGGTGAACGATGTGAATTCAGCTCATTTCAACTTGAACCACTGATCA
>JBBBVU010000024.1:10741729-10769969 GCA_037177055.1 Atherinosoma microstoma | reverse complement strand
ACAGCACACTAGGCAGGGGTAGAGGGGCACCACAGTGAGTAGTCCGGTTAAGACTTTTACAACCGGACTAGGGCAAGGGTCTGCACTTTTAATTTTTGATTTCAATTATATATTTTATTACATGTTTTTATTACATAGTACTTTGTTTTTTTATGCTGCTGCTGAGTTATCACAATTTCCCTTCGGGGATCAATAAAAGTATCTATCTATCTATCTATCAGCCACCTACCTTCCTCTGGTACAGCTCCTCTGGCGTGGTTGACCTCAGACTGACCAGACGGTAGTTCTTGATAACTGTGCGAGGGCGCTTTCTTGGTGGAACGAACCGTTCCATCTCCGTCACATAATACAGGCCCTGCTTGATGTAGCCAAAGTAGCGGGCTTTAGCAGAGGACTCTTCATCCGAGTCAGAGTCTCCGCCGTCATCTCCCTCCTCATCGTCGTTTGCCCCGCCGCCGAGGTTGCTCTCCAGGCGCGCACGCTTATGGGCCAGCCTCACTTCACACTGGTAAACAAGAGGTAAACAACTCAGAAAGCAAAGATGAAGAAGCTGGAACCATTAACAATGATGGCAGAAAAGAAGACTCATAAAATAAATTTGATTAACGTTGCAAATATATGACTTAAAAGCGATTTTAAAGCTACAGGCGAACTTATACATAAAATAAATCTGTCTCATTGGCTGAAATCATAATGATTTTCTAACGGAGCATATGGACATCTATCTGCCAACATTAAATAACAGATGACAAATGAAGCATAAAATGTAGTGCAGCACATTTTACATCCAAGTTGGTAAACACGCTAAATTTAACACCCTCATGCCCACTCAGCAAGCAAAAAACAGCAGCAAGGTCAAGCTGCTGAATGGAAACCCAAATTCAAGCTGTCTAAATGACTTCTTCTCTCATTTTTTCCTGATCTGCCTGCCTCAGTTAGGGGATAATTATTTGCACATGTTAATGCAAACACTAAAGCATATTTCTCTGTGATGCCCTGTGGGTTTTAGCTCAGCATTAAAAAGAAAAGAAAATGCTGAAGGGTTTAGCACCTGTGAAACATTCGTGTGTCCGATTATTCCACATTTGTGGAGACACACAATACCTTCACATGGAGGCCAATATTCACAACCTTATCAATACACTGAAGACATCGCTGTATATAACAACAGATTGCAAACATATAGCCACCCCCCCCGCCTCCCTTCTTTTCATGGTGAGACAGGCTGATGAAACCTTTCTCAAGAGTTGCTAAAGAAATTCTTCTGTGGAATCTGATAAACAAAATATAAGTAAAGGAGTGAAATAAAAGAGCTGCTTGCATCATAAAACTGTGTGCTCAAATGTGACTTTCATTTTTTAGTTATCATTCTGTGACCAGTCCAGAAAGTCCAAACTGTGCCTGAACCATAGGCTCTACAAACTAAACAGCTTTTCTTTGCTATGCAATGTGACTTTAAAAGCCTAAAAGAAGACTAAAACCTACAATCTATGATTAATATTAAGGATGCTCTCTTAAGTCCCACAATTCAAACTCCCTCTACTTGTTCATCCAAATCACACCATTAATGCGTTCCACTATCAGGGCTTCTACCTCCAGGCTGAGGAAGCCCCCGTCGTGTGCAGCGGTGAGCCGAGGCGAAGGCTCAAACCATTCACAGGATTTCCCCAGAAGGTTACGCAGCGTCCTGACGGATGAGACGGTGACCGAACCGGAGCAGCGAGCCAGAATCAACACATTGTCGCTCCACCAGCTCACATCCACCAGTGGGTAGTACTGCTCCTTATCTGAGACAGGTATGGCAGGACATAAAGATAGTGTCAAAGGAAGAGGGGTATTTTTTGTGTTTGAACATGCTTTGTGCACTTAGTAGCCCCACTTTTTCGGGATGCTAATCTCTTTTTCGAATTAGCACTTTTTAAATTACTTTCCCCCCCCTCCAAGACATATTTATACACATAGGCATGTGGCTTTACTTGTCATGTTTGAGAGGAGGACATATACATGGATTATTGCTTACACAAACTGTCAGAGCTGTCATCACCACTGGCCCAAAACTGTCAAAAAAAAGATTAAAAACAACTACACATGTAGAGAAACAAACACATCCAAAGGAATGGAT
The DNA here is from genome assembly GCA_037177055.1 of Atherinosoma microstoma. NCBI lineage: Eukaryota > Metazoa > Chordata > Actinopteri > Atheriniformes > Atherinidae > Atherinosoma > Atherinosoma microstoma. The sequence goes on along the minus strand of JBBBVU010000024.1, from coordinate 10,767,847 downwards.
ACTGAAGGAGAAAAGTATTTTCTAGCCTTGCCATACAAAATGTGGTTTGGAAGTCTAAGTAACTGTGTAATTCAGTGAATCAGACATGTCAAAGATCATTAAATTGTATCCAAAGTGCAATGCCATGTCAGCAACAAAATATGCTCTTTTTTTTTAGCCCTTTAGGCCAAATACCTTTTATTTTCTTCCTTCTCTCCAGTGATGTTTTCCACTCTGGGTTGATCTCCTCAAATCCTGGCTGGAGGGAGGGCCAAAAGATGGAGGCACCAAAGGAGGGAGGAAAAGAAGAAGTAAGGAAAAGAAATTAATCTGCTAACCCTGTTTACACTTACAGCACACACAAGCTCTGCCAGCGATGAAGCAGAACATGCACACACACTGTATTAATCGGCCAAGCCTTCTGTGAATACAAGTTCTCCATAAGCCACCGCACTTACTGTGGGATGAGCACAAACACACACAGATACACACTGCGGCCCCTCTCTCTAAACACACACACACACACACACACAAGATTATATTAATGTAGTCAGTCAAGCATCTAAAACACAAATTATTACCAAGACACACTACTGGAGTGTACACAGGTTTACTCAGCTTAAGCAAAGCCACGGATACATTCACAACACACCCACGCACAAACACACACAAGCAGTTTAGACATGTACCTGTTGGTCTTGGCTCCATGTGGCCCTCTGCCTGAGTGAGGGAACATCCCAGAGAGATAAACGACCAGAGAAGTGGATTACAGCCAGCAGGGTGCCATCAGGGCTCAGACTCATGCGAAATACACCATCCTGTATAACAGAATCACAAATTGAAATGTTTATTAAAGAGAGCAGTCACCAGCCTGTATAGATTACATTTCCATTAAGCAGAGAGGTAAACAGATGAAAAGAGCTGTAGTACCTTTTCATTTCCTTGTCTTGAAAAGATTCTAAAGCTGGGAATCCTGAGGAAACCTCTCTTCTGATTCTGACAGATACAGTGAAAACATCTGTTAGGATGCAGCATAACTGATTTACTTCCATGAAAATGTGCCTGAAATCAATGGCTTCTCACCGGATTGATATTGTCCTCATAGCTGGTGACCTGCTTGTAATGTGGCGAGCCAGAGAGCGCCCTCCAGGCGGTGATGCCACGGCAAGAGGCTTTTGACGTGCCGTCGTCCCCTGATTCACAGCCCCCGACAAGCAGTAATCTATAAACACGAGAGGTGAACGCTTGCATGACGGTGCCCCTTCAGATCAATATGTGGGGTATAATAAGGACCAGATATAACGGTGTGGGGTCATCCTTCAACCTGGGTTAAAATCATTTACTACTGAAAAGCAATGGATAAAATTATATCAAATCAGTAGTAAAAAAGTCTGTTGGAATCACTGGGTAAGTTCAGTTTAGCCAAAAAAAAAAAAAACCATCATAGGTGGTTCTCTCAAATGCAGCAAGGGACAGGAGAAGGTATACAAGGAGCATGGCTGTTCAGCTCAACACTGCCCCCTGTTGCAGATAAATCAGACATTCAAACAGCAAAGATTAGACAATTAGTTTTTAACAAACAAAAAAGTGTAAATATGTGTGATGAAGCCGCCATGGCTAATATAAGGCATCTGCTCTGAATTCTAGGATCTGATTGTTTAAAGAAAGGAACTTTCTCCAGACTTGCAGTAGTCCTTGTGCACATCTGCATGTCTATGTATGTATTAAAACAAAACATGCATCGTTTTCACAATCTTGTTCAGCTTTTATCACTATATTTTCTTAAACTATGTTTTTTTACCCTTACATTTTCTCCCATCTATCTTCTATTCTCTCTGATGCTGACCCAGTTTTCACACAGGAATCATTAAAGTTTCATCTCATCTATCACTTGGCAAACATTCGACAGTAGCTGCCAAAATCCATTACACTGCTGAACCACGTTTACTGGCCAAAGTAAATTTGGTTTGTGCAGTGTGGGGACCCCGATGACAACAGAAAGGCCACGAGGATGAGCCACAGATAATTAACCAAAACCTTTGGATGCAATGTGGTGAAAACGACCAACAGCATCCTGCACTGCTGCAATTCCTGCAGGTATTACAATAAAGAGATCGGTTCATTTATTCTTGAATAAGCCTGTTGGCTGTGTTCCACAGTGCAACATCTTATGCTAGTGCAGGACATCTCCATAAGAACCTTCAGTTTTCTGCTTCTAAATGCTCTTTTTTTGTATATATTTTTTTTCATTCCATGATAACACAAATCTCCCCTTGCCTCTCATGCTTTTGAAACAAGGTGCTTAATTAGAGATAGCGTCACCGCAATGTAGCAGTGTTTAGCTCATTTTTATAAGATGAAACAAAGTAACAGGACACAAAACTTCTCCATATTTGGAGAGTTTCCATATCCCTCTGTGAGTTTTAGTTAGGTTCAACTAAAGTCTGCAGACAAAATAGAGCCACATGTCTATATGTATTCTTGTTTAATGAACCATTAAAATTGCAATGAAGGCTGAAGATTTTCCAGTTTGTTCTCACAAATTTTTAAACTGTGTGCACACACCTGCAAAAAGACTTCTATTTTGAGAAAATGACAGGTGCAAAGTGTCAGAGTTCAGTACGGTAGATATATTTCTCGTGACGACTTCTTCTGATCAGAGGTGTGTGTTGCGCCAGCTCATCCCTTATTATCATAGCCCTTCCTATGAATTTTAACTGAGGTAGTACCAAGAACCACTATCTACACAAAAAAACTGAAAAAGAAATAAAGTAAAATGGAGTCAAGTTTAGCAATACCACTCAGTGGAAAAAAGTGGCTTACCCTAACATTGTCCAGTCAGAGCGAATTTTTCAATGTAATACAAGTTTATATAAGTAAATTATGGTAACTCTAATAAGTCTAATTTTGTTCTGCTATAATAATCACAATAAAATATATTTAGGAGCAGACTGATGATACCCTAAGATTTTAAATGATGAAAGACTTTGAAATCACACAAGAATCTTCAGCTGCAGATATATAAGCTCTATATGTAACGGTATCCTTGGTAGTGGATTTCAGGATGAAAATTGATTCAAAAGGATTTGTACGGACATCTCCAGATGCCTGAATATAAATGTATGAAAAACACACTTGATCAAACACTGCACTAATAGTAGTAGTCTTGGACCGCAGAGTCCTCAAGAGAAAATAAATCCTCCAAGGGTGTCAAGTGAAGGCTACAAGAATTAATTAGGCATCCACTAATAGATTAAAAGCTTAATGTTGGTAAATATGTTCATTTTTCAAAATTCTTCAACTGTATTCAACAGGATTCCAGACTGCTGGGAAGATTCAACGTACCGGTGGCCTGGGTGGTAAACAGCTGAAGTGATGCCATGGGAGTAGTGGGTAGAGAAACTGAAGGCGTGGTTCTCCTGAAAGTTCTGATTGGTTCCCACGCTGAAACAGAGCAACAACAGACGATAATGAAATGACGAGTCACCTATAATTAAGCTCTGGCACATACAACAAAACATGAACGCTCATGTGGAAACCGTTAATGGTGCAGCAAAGCTGTTTTGGGGATGATGACAAAGCAATTTCTCTCCTAGCTGCAATTAAAATGAGACATGGTGAAATACATAATCTAATTAAGGAGGGCGATCTCAATTAGATTGGTACTAGAGGAGATGTGTAATTTGTGTGGGGATATCTCACAGAGGAAATCTCTCTTTAGAGTATAAAATGTATGAAAAAAGGAAAAGAGTGGGGGAAAAAAGGCACAAAGGAAATAGCTGAGGGATATTCAAGATATTGACAGTTAAGCTTCATCCAGGCATTTTGGCGTTTAAGACACCATAAGCAAGTGTGTATGAGAAGAAGTGCTTCCCCACACCAAGGAGTGTTAAAATTGACTTACTGTCAAAGCTCAGCTATAATTTCTGAAACCCTAATTTAAACTATTTGAGCAACAATATTGGAATGCAGTCATACGAAGAAGGAAAATGAATGCCAGCTCCATACTGAAAATGAACATGTTCCAGAGAAAATTTGGTGGCAAATGTCTCACACATCTTAATTACTTCCCCTTCCCCACCAAAACCTTGATGGTTTCCACAGGCACCTGCAGCCATTTGTCTGCCTGTAAACAGGAGAATAAATCAGCATTTCCCACATTTTCCTGCAAGCACCAGTATGCACCCAGAATTGCATAGAGGTCTTCCAGTGTGGGACATCATCTGATCGAGATTCAACACAAAAGGACAATTTCACCCCATGTCATGGAGTGCCACTGCACTATGGTTTGGTGTGGCAGCAGATAGCTCCCACAATGAAATGGGAATTGACTGAAAAACAAAAACAAAAAAAACGCTGTAGTGCTGATGCTAAATTGAAGTGGAAAGGTGTGGGGAGCCGTGAGAAAAGCACATACACACACCAGATGTCATAAAATATTCAAAATGTTTGTTTGAATAAGGAGATGCAAGCACAGGAATTGGTATGCAAAGAGAGATATCACTGCCCTCGGCATTTAAGTAAAGACAAGCAAGCTGCACCAAATGAGGTGCACCTGCATGTATTAGTTGTGTGTGTGCATGTGTTCTTCTAGCACAAGTTCGAAATTACATAGGAAAAAAAGTGGTATTTTAGAAGTGTTAATGAAAGCTGTTGATTATTGTTTGTTGGTACTGACACAGTTATACCCATTACCTGACTTTAGCTTGTTCACAACAATTCATTACTTGCCTCACACGCATGTAAAACATGACAGTGTTGTCGGTGGAGAGGCGGCTGCAGTCATGACCTGCCTGATAACAGATCTTAGAGAATGTAAAGCTAATATCAACCCGTCCTCATGAAAGCATGCAATAATTCACCAAAGGAAGGACAGGAATGGGAAAGGCAGAAGCAGAAAGGTCGACAAAACAGATTGGTGATGATGACATTTTCACCAATCTTGCTGCTGAAATGTTAGCATGTAGAACAGCTGGAAATTAAGCTGGAAACAACTTAAACAGCTCAAATTCCAACAAAAGTTAATGTTGTTCATTGTGATCTCATTTAAAGCAAGTAAAGTGTCATTTGCAATCCAAAACACTAAAACAGTGAAAAATAAGGCAGTGTATTTGGAGTGTACTGTAAATAACTCTAAGGAGTATTTGAATCTTTGAGCAAACAATTGCAGAAAGAGAGGTTAAAGCATGTTAATGAGGACAGAAAGACGTTAAAATGTGAATAGAAAAAGATTTTAGGACATTCAATATGTCAAAAGACATGTTGAAAGAAGTGATGGCAGTTTTTAATCTGTTAAGAGAAAAGATAAAAGTACTCTAGGTGACATCAAAGCAATGAAAGCAGACATATAATGACCAAAAGATGAAAGCGGATGAAGAGTAAATCATGGCTGTCGCCCAAACATCAAGTAAAGAGTCAGAGGTGAAGACAGCTGAGGTGTACACTGAAGTTTTGAAAACAGTTCATGTGTGAGCTCTGAAAGGAACCAAACTGTCAGCTTAACATAACAAAATGAGCACATGTGACCTTTAATGTAATTTAAAGAGTATTTCATATGATGTGTTGCATTTTTTTATGTGTTAGAGATAAAAAAAAACAGCTAGCATGTCAGCAGCTGATGTTTTAGTCAAGATAAACAAATACTATTTTACTGAGGCTATCTCTAAGCATGCAGGAGTCCAGCAGAGTTCAAGTGTAATACATTTCCACTTTGAAGTTTGCCTACTCATCACAGTCATTAAAACTATTAACATATTGCAATGGTTTCTTTTAACTTTTTTCATTCTGGTGGAGAATGATTCATAAATACAAATAAGAATAATTGCATTTTTATAAACGAATATGGTGAACAAATTCTGAAATCGACTCAGAAGTCCAAGGAGCTCACTGTAGATCTGAGAATTGGGATTTTACATTTAGGAGCATCTTTTGCAGGTTCCAAGATCACTACTTCAAACAACGGTGTGGAAATACAAGTTGTGTAAGTTGTGAGGTGTAGCTACTAGGTAGGGGTCTTTAAAGTCTGGAGGAACCAAAGTGTCACTTTTTTCTAAGAGAAAGTTGGTTTGAGATGGTCAGGATCAAATTAGGAATCACCAAGATTGCTCTGTTGAAGTTTTCAGCAGATGACAGAAACAGCCTTTTAAAACTTTCCTTTTAGCCAGACGTAAAAAAAATTAGAGTTGTTTGGTCACAGTTTTTGCATCTATGTTTAGTCTGTAAAGGGGAGGCATTTAACCTAAAGAACATTGTACTGATTGAGTATGGTAGCAGTAGTGTCATGCTGTAGGGACGTTCTACCAGAGATGCATAAAGATGATAGAACAGTAAAGCTGAAGGAAAACTACCAAATAAATCTTCAGTCCAACATCCAACATAAGCTAGAAAGCTTCAACTTAGTGACAATGCTCGATTAAATTTTTTTTTTTTTAAAAGCTGAATTAGTATTCTAAACCATTTAGGTGTACAATATATACATTAGAATTAAAAGATGCAGTACCTGAGTGAGATGTCACACTGGACCTGATATCTCTAAGTTTAAATAGTGCGGTTTGGACTCTTACCTTACTAGGTAGCTCTTCAGCCCACCACCATATGTGATCACTAGAAGCTCGGCTGACCACTGAGCACTGCCTGTGTACTCCAAGAAGATCAGACCTGCAACTGCACAACTGAAATCTCCAGGGAAACTCACCACCTGGTTTCACAGAGAATAAGAGAAGAGTCAGAGGCCATGTGTTCTCTAAAGACTGAAACATACATAATCACATGTTTGTATCCACAGCTCTCGAGAGCAAATGAAAGAAACATAAAGTTTTTGCTGAAGGACACAGACAAGCAAAACATGGAAGAAAGCAGAGGACCTGAAACACAAGACAAAACAGAGAAGGTGAAAGTGAAAGAGAAACTGAAAGCAAGAGAGAACGGGGGGGGGGGGATTTTCATTTTTTTTCCACACATGCATACTTCCTGTCAGATTGACTTTCTTATCTCCACCAAAAATAGCAGCAAGTCAGTGCAAGGCACACTTAACGGTGACAAACAAGAGGAAGAGCACAGCAGAGCTGGGGGGTGCTGATGTAAGTACACTCGGAGATGCACAACAATGACAGAGTGCGAGAATCACAGACTTTCAAAGTGTGGCTGGGGAGAAGGATGAGTGTCTACTTTCACTGTCTGACAGGCTGGATGGAGGTAATGATGGACAGAAATAGAGGGGGAGGAGGAGGAGTAATAATATGTAGCACACTGAGGGCATTAAAGGGAGCAAGGAATGAAAGATGGACTTGAGATGGCAGCAGAGAGAGACTGACACAGACATGCAAGGAGAGATGTGAGAGTGGAGACATGGATGTAATGGGAAGACTGGGGGAGCAGCCTGCAAGTGAAATATTAAAGACGGGAAGTGATGAAGATAGGTTAAAGAGAAATGGGACACAATGAGCGCAAAAAAAGAAAAAAAAGGGGGAAAGAAGCAACAGACAATGAATAAAAAAGCAGGCCTGACAGACAAAGAGAGCTCAACGCGTTTGACAAGCAAACTTTCTCTTCAAAAGGTGACAGCAGCCCAATGTGCCTGGTGAATGGGTGCTACAATGAAGCAGTAGTACATGGAGGAAAGATCATGGATGTCTGAATCCTCATAACTGCCTCACTGAACAGTTACAAGTACAGTCAAATCCACTGTGGCACATTGTTTTATGAGAATAAATGACTGCAATTTAACTACAGATATGTCTGATACTGAAAAATGCTTGATGAATGATGGGTTTGCAAATGTCTTATATCGGTTTCTATGAAGAGAAGAGCTGTTTAGCATCAGAGTGTGGACAAGGTTACCGGGGGGATGACAAAGAGTTCGCTGCCAATGAGGTCAAAAAGGCGCACGGTGCCGGTGCTGTCAGCATAGGCCAGCAAGGTGCAGTCATAGCTCCATGCTACCCTTCGCCACTGTGGGTTTGGGTCCTTAGGTACTGCAGAATTTGTAAAAGAAAAAAGAAAAAAGAAAAGAAAGAAAATTAAATCTAAAAAACAACTGAAGCGACCAAAGCTTGTAAATGAAGTCAGATGAGGAAACTTTCAAGGAATAATCCCTTGTGTAATGTGGTATGATGATGATGAATAAAGATTGGAGAGGAAAGATATAGCTAATGCAACACATCAACACTATGTGTCTGGGGGATTTATCCGATTCATCTATGAGGCACAGCTAGAATAACATCTCAATAATTGCTTCTAAAAGACAGAAACACACACACACACACACTTTCACACGCAAACTCGCAGCGAGGAAAGAAAGTGAGCCACGGAGAGCTGGAGAGAAAAGTGGGAGGAGAACGGAGATCATAAATTGAGCGTTTATTGAAGTATAGGCTACTGTTTTAGCAATCTGCTGACTCAGCAGTGCTGAGAGTGTAACCATATCACTGTGATAAAGCACATCTGTGCCTGCTGGCATTTTCTCAAGGCTCCACTGTCATCTTTCCACCTGAAAGAAGCGCCGGTGCAGTGTGGCAGCAGGCCTCTGATTCCAAGTCAGTTTTGAATACATGATCATTTCCTAATGAATTAAACAGTAAGAGGGGGAATTTAACTACTCAATTCTTAAACATTTAAACAGATGCACCATTTAGCAAAGGCCCATTGTTTGCATTCGTGGACAACAATGTAAAACATAACACTGCTGCAGCATAAAGGAAGTTATGAAAAAGTCATGTTTTGGTTGCTATCTCCTAACTGCGCTGTTGCCGTTTATTGTGCTGGATTTCTTGGCTGAGTAATGCTGCTGCAACCCCTGGTGGGCAATGCCACAAACTAATGGAGTCGTTGGATATTGTATGACTCGAATTTTAAATGAAGAACAAAGAGAAAAAAAAGTGGGAGGTGAGGCAGACAAAGACAGAGAGAAAATGAGAGGAAGAGAGAGGCTGGGGAGGAGACGGAGCAGGAAACGAATCCAGCACCTGCTGAGAGAAATAATGGCTCCCCAAATTTTGAGGCCTAAGTATCAGGGAGCGCCTCAGGAGGTGGGCGACTTAACGCACCTTTGAGACTCTCTGCTTGGGAGGAGCAAACAAGAACACGGAACCGCTTTGACAGATATAGGAGCCGAACATCTGCTCTGTTCTTTGTGTTGTTTTGGCACTTTTGTTTTGTATTTCCAATCTTTTTCTTTTTCCCCCACTCGCACCCAGCGTCACTTGCTATCTCGCCTCCTATTATGAGTTGTGTAGAGTAAGTTGTTCCGCAGCTCTGTGGGCTCCATTTCCACATAGATAGCCTTTTTGGGGAGATAGAAAATTGGATGCTGCTGTCTTTTTTTCCCCCCTCCAAGTGATGGTGGCGGAAGTTGTGGAGAATTACACCCAATGACCCAATAGAAGCCTTCTATCTAATGCCTTGCAGATGCATTTATCAGAGCTCAACACTTGAATTATACGCGGGGGTGGGAGACAACTCTACTGTAACAGAAGCAGACACAGAGGGGAGCGAGGAAGACAGAGTGATACATCGGAGTGCATGCACCGAACATGAACACACATGAGAACGTGCGTACACACGCACGCTCATCCATTAAAAGGCAAATGCCATTAAAGGCAGGATCACAGCAAAATCCATTAGGACAAATCTCCGTGAAATGAAATGAAGTAAGAGAAAAATGAAAAAGATGAAAAAGAAAGAAGAAAAGAGGAGGGAGGCTGAGGTTTACACAGGCCCAGGGGCTACTGTTATCCACACTGTGAACCATTAAGAACAACGGCCCACAATGACAGCCAGTCAGAGCAGAACAAATACAGTGAGAAATAGGTAGACTGAAGGGGTGGAGAAGATGAAAAAGAAAGAAAAATAAATAAATACAGAGAAAAGGAAATGGGATTAAAGAAAGAAAAAAAGTGGAGATATTGGGAAAACCCATAAAAGGTTTCATCCTGCACTTTTTACCAAGCACATGCTTTGTTTTTCTGCCAAGGAAAGGGCTGAGGTGGAGGTATAGGTGCCATTTGTCTGCAAAATTCTGCAGAATCTATTGGTATCACTTTCACCCAACTTGGGGAAAAACAAGGGGGAAAAAGCTGATAAGAAATCCATTTAATTTTGGAGAAGGACAAAATTACTTTCTTTAAAAACTGCTACTTTGCTGATAAAAGTATTAATTTAACAGTCAAAGTCAAATGTGAAATGGTCTTTGATGAACTGCTAAGCTGACATGACAGGATGCATTAAAACTCTGATTCTTCTTCCACATATTCACCAATCCCATCAATATCAGCTCAGCAGTAAGCTCTAAGAATTCCTATAAAAAAATGACCGTCTGACATAGAAGTGAAAGTAGGCTTATGAGACTTTAGCTAATACAATAACTACTTAATTTCTGAGATCTTTTTTTCAGAAAGTAGTCTGCAGAGTAGTGATGACTCTTTTTGCTAAACTTTTAATCTCCTAATCAAACAGAAATTCAATTTCCCCCTTAAAACGTTTTTTTTACTGTGTTGCAAGAAACACATGATCTAAAATTGCTTTAATGCTTGAAAAGTATCAATCTAATTATCTGTGAAATAAATACTTTTTTTTCCACCATTTGATGTAAATGCTGTTGTCAATGTCTTATATAATTTTTCTATCTCTATATCATGTTATTATAGGCTGTCCATGTATTATGTCATTGTATTTGACTGTTTTTAAGTCCATCGACCGCCTGGTGACCAAAGATGGACATTTGCCACTGTCTATAATCTTGCATTTTTATGTGTAAATGTACATTAATATATCTGGTCCCAAATTTTAAATAAATGAATAAAAGAAAATTCTCTTTGCATAATCTAAGATAGGTGAAATTTGGTAATGAATGATCCAAGAAACAACAAATCTAGATTTTTTTTTTTTTTAAACAAAATCAGAGGGGTATTTTTTCTTTTTCAGCACCTCAGTAATAAGTAATTTTTCTTTGTTTGGCTGCATTCCCAAGTCCATAACACTACCCACATTTGAAAACATGCAATCAACTTACAATGATCTCCTATATATATGTTTAAATGCTAAAGAATATGACAGACTTTCCATGAATTGAGCAGCTTTCAGACGTTTTGAATGATGTTCTTGCCTGTCAAACTGTGAGTCCACAGTGACATCTATTGTCTAACTATGCTACAATTATTTTTTTTACCAAATATTTCAAATAATCACCTAAATATTTGCCAAAGCACCCAAAAGCAACAGAATAATTTGCAAATTCTTTCTGAATTTTAGCAGCAAAATGTGAGTGAATAAAAATACCACAATTCTGCTCACATAATGTAAAGTGACTCCAGTTGAAAGAAACTGAGTGGAAAGCTGGTCTCTTCAGGGGGCAGTCCGTAAGTTCTCTTTTCAGGGGGAGGGGGTCCCACTTGCAACACAACTGTGTATCTATTCATGCATGTGATATGTTTTAAAGCCGTCGCTGAGGTCAACCAATACAAATAATTAAAATCCCCACAATCTGCCACTCTAGTTGTGTTGTTCTATGATATTCTATTCTCTCATGAACAGTCAGAGCTGCTCAAGGGTACAGGGTATAGAAAATAGACATATAGCAATAACTGTCCAACATCATACAAAATGAATAGGTTCTCTCTCACACACACACACACATACCCACACACACACACAGTACACAGACTGTACTATACAATAATAATCACCACATTTATAAAGCATAAGGTATTAAATCAAGTGAGCTGATTTCATCATTATTTACCATATACTACAGTATGTGATTGATATCACAAGCACAGAGGGTCTTACCCTGGCATTTCCCAATGACTGAGCCAAAGTCATCTCTCACAGACCTGAGGAAGAAATGCATACATTAAAAAAAAAAAAAACAAAGAACAGCAGCGTCATCACACTGGATGACAAGGATATACACACATTTAACCTCATATCAGTTGATGTGAAGAAGGTTATAAGAGCTACTGATCGCCTGCCAGCTAAAGTAGCCCGATGGATCAAGCAGACAAGAGGGTGTGGGCAGAGTCTAGATAGATTCTCTGAAGATAAGGCCTTGTACTGACAGAACACCCGCTCACTCACACAACTCAACTGACGTCATGAAGCAGAGCCGTAAAACACTGTGATTAACTGAGAAAGATGGGAACAAAGGACACGAGCATAACCCGTAACATCAAGTTGAGGCTGATGGCTCCTGATAACGAAAGGTGGACTGCAACGCAACTCCAAAGGTGGTAAACAACAGGAGCGCGCTCAGCGTTTACATAGTGATCGACATGTGAAAGCGACTTCCAATTACTCAAAGGGTCAAGTGGAGTGAAAGCTTCACAATGAATGAGAATGGGCCTCTTGTTAGCCCCTGGAGAATAAGACATATTTGTATACCTGGTTCATGCCTATTGATTTTCATTTCGATTTTGCTCCATTCAAAGCATTACATTATGTCAGGAGAGCAGATTGCTGAGTGAGTGTATTTTCCCTGTGTAAAGAGGAAATTGGATTTGTGTCTGGAAATAATTACAACCACTGAAAATGGCAATAAACATTCTCCTGGGTATATACACCGGTCGCTTTCTCTATAACTGAAAAATAATAAATAAAATTAATTAAAATTTCTGATCAAATTTGGTTTATTTTTCTTAACAGGTACAAGAGCAGTTATGCTGAATTAATTAAACTACTATCCCTTGTGGTTCGGCCTGTGATTGGCTTTGATGGTCTAACCACAAGCTCTGCCCTGCCCCTTCAACCCTGATTAGAATGAAGTGGGTATAGTAAATGGAAAGATGAATGCTCTCCTGTGAGTGATTATACCGTTAGTATCTATACTGGTGCCTGGAAAACAGTTCTCTTTTCTTAGATCGAAGCCTAAACAGTAAGTCTCTTTTTCAAGGAAATGTGATAAATCAACCCATTAATTAAACTACTCTCCATCACTCTCTTTCAAAAGACAAGACAGACTTCTGTAATTACCTAATTTCCACACACTGGTCTTGAACCACTGCCAAAAGTTTGCCATTACTGTGGAGTAAAACAAGAGAATGGTCAGGCATGAATTAGAAAACAGATTACAAGGGGGGGGGGGGGACAGAGGAAAAACAAGGTAAACATCATTTTTTAATGATCTACATGAATATGTGAGATGAAATTATAATCAGGAAAAGTGAAAAGAAGCTACTTTTTTTCATGTGTATGTGAGTGAAAAAGAAAAATCCAAGAATAAAATCTCAAGGCGGTTGGCTCATAAGGAGACTTAACAAGAACATATTAAAAACATTAAGCAGAGCAGAGACATTCAGAAGACATAAACAAGGAGAGAAAGACATAATCAGGCACATCGAATTAATTCTATCAGTATAATCATAACACTTTGGTTTGAAACTGTAACATTCAATTAAAAAACTTTTTGTCTTGGGTTTGTCTGATAAAATAACAAATCTCTAGACTACACAAAAAGAAGGTAAGTAATAACGTAAACACAAGAACATGGCCTACATTCTGGTACTGACTGCAATGAAAGAGTGTGTAACTTTGTGTTCTTGCTGTACCTTGAAAGAACCAGCTGCCAGTTGATCTGCTTGTTGGCCAGTTGGACCAGACTAGGAGGTAAAGATGAGCTGGAGGGGCTGAGATACATAATAAATAATACAAAAAAATCAGCCAATATAAAAAAGGTTGATCACTGAGTCATATTGACAAAGTAAGTAAACAGAATAATTTATTTTTTTTAATCTTTATGTAAAATACATAGAATTCCTGTGAAAGAATTGAATTTGAACATAAACTGAAGGAAACAGGTCAGCAGTTCTGAAAAAAAATACAGGGGATAAAATTAGATAAAATCATTAGTCTGGATTTTTAATGTACATGTAACTTCTTAGTCAGACTAATATTGTGCTGAACCAAACTTTTCAACGTGAAGCTAATCCAGCCAGATAAAGCAGTTGGAAGTAAATACACAAGTCCAACAAAGAAATAAATAAAGCCTTTGTCTTTAGTGCACACTCCATAGATTCTGTCACAGGCATTGCCACAGAAGAAGCTGGTACACAGACAAAATTAAGCCAGCACCAAAATATAACGACAAGGATGGCATTCAACTTGATTTAAAAACAATAAAATAAAACTAATCAAGTGTAAAAAAAGTTGTCCAAGTCACCGTAATACCACAGTACTGCGTTTACATTGCTGCTAGCTACGGAAATTGTTTCAGTTCTTTAGTCTGTAAAATAACTAATCGACTGGAAAAAGCTAAAAGGGGGCCATACTGCTATCCACTGTACAGGAGGAAAGACTTCAATCAATAAATCCATTTCTTCCGCATGTTTGTACATTGGGATGAGGACAGTTGTCTAATTAAATGGTCCAGCTGAACTTCAGTCATAGCTCAACTTAACTAAAGCTTAATGGCTTCCGTTGCTCAAGTTTCCCACAAATAATCATGAGGTCATCAACCAAATTAGCTTCTCATCAGAGATCAAAATAATTCCATAACTAAATACTTTTCTTTAATCCGGTTTAAAATATCATTCTGTATCAGCTTAAAGCAATGATTCAGAAACCAGTGACGCCACAGTAGCTTCATCCACTTCATGCTTTTGCTTATTGAGGTGTTTCTTGTAAAGCCAAATGTGAGACAGGACCAGCTCTGCAAGCGTTATTGTTTTAATTCAATTAACTTACCGGAGAGGGACAGAATAACAAAGACGTATAAACAAAACTGCCTTTTTGGCACTGCTGGACGAAATAATGGCAAATAGGTGATGTTTAACACGAAGCATTGTCTGAGAAAAAAAACCCATTTAAATTAAAAAAGATTTCATGGTACTTACAGATGTTAATTAGAATCAATTGTAAAGTGGCTTTCATTATGTCCCATAGAATATTAAATATAACTAATATTAAATTACATTAAAATTAGATCATTAAACATCCAAAATCCAACAAACCCAGACTTCTGTTCAAAGAAAAGATTACGTAAAATTAAAATGGCCATTCATGTTTTTTAAATCCCCCCCCCCCCTGTATCATAGAGAGATCTAAATTCAATGCTTGTTTATTAATGATCATGCTTTCATATCTGGGGTTATTGGTTTTTAAATGTACATAATTACATTAAATTAAATATTTACTGCTGGGATCAGTGATACTAGAAGAGATTAAATTTCATCGCTGTTTATCGTTATAGTGGTTTGTTCTATTTTAAGTCACCAATTTTTATTTTCCCATGACCCCGCATTGGAACGAGCAGGTTTAGATTTAGATAAACAGATTGGCGGATGGAGGATTTTTCAGTTCATGTCAGTGTTCATGTAATCTTTGAGTCTAGTTGGCATCAGCAATGCAACAATGGGCACTTTGTGTACAATATCAGTAGTGCAGCCCCAGTATATGATACAAAATCCCTGATCTTCTACCATCCATTAAAAAAAAAAAAGGAACTTCCATGGCTGGAGGAGTTCTTAAATATTTAATGAGGTTATTGATGGTGCTAGCTTACCACCTGCTGAGAGCATAAGCAGGCCTTGAGGCTAAAGCATTAAAGAATCCACTGCTGGAAAGATCTTAGCTTGTGTTAACGTGTTCCATCAGATAGCTTACAATAAGAGAGGAGCAAATTAGGTGAGCGCTTCCTGATTTAGACAGCAAAAAATGTCAGAAATGTTGAACCAATATCATTTTCAGTGACATTTTGGATTAGTATATCTTACAGAGTGTGGGCAAGCCAGCCCAAGCAAGGCACAAGCATTTAATCTTAGATAAGGTTTATTCAAAACAGAAATCAAACTGATAATAAATTCCTTCATCAAATCTTATATTTAAGTATTTCAGAGTATAATATGTATGAAGAGGGCAGTCCTTTTTGTGACAAGAATCAATTTAATCGATCAATCCTTCTCGTGATCACTGCCTCTCAATTTTAGCTCTCAATTGCAGTTTTTGGACAAACTTATTTACAGGATTTTCAAAAAGAGAACAATTTAGCAGAGGTGCAGGCTTTCTTTTCAGTAAATTACTGCACTATTAAACATTTCACTAACTGAAGGGGACAAAATGACAGTTCACACAAAAAGTCAAAAAGCAAAAGAAAAGACAATATGTATTCAATATAGTTCACCAATGCTACAACAACTGCAAGGTTAATGGGTTTATATTTTGAGCAGTATTAAAACCAAGTTTTCCAACCATAAAACTCCTCTGAAAAATGTTTTACTTACTGTATATTTCACAATCTTATAAGTCTAACAGACAACACTTTTTATCCCTAATTAGATTTATCAAGTCAAAACACAGATATCTTAATAATTCTTCTTCCATTCAAAGAGAGGAAATATATAGTAAGTTTACACAGATCAGTCATAACATTTAAATAGTTGACAGGTAGCTTGTGCAACTCTGCTTGTGCAATGTTCTGCATCCCAGCACTCGTGTAGATATTACTTTAACACTGCTCGTCTAAATGTTTTTGCAGAATAGTCACTGTCATGGCAACACCATTCCCCACAGTAGCAACCTCAACCAGCAGGGTTGGAGTGAGTCTCCATAAAACTGATTTCAAAACTTTTTTTTGTTTGTTTTTTTTAAAGAAAAGAAAAAAAAAACAACAAGGAGTTTAATATGTTCATCTACCCTCCAAATTCCTCAAGTGCCAATCCGATGGCATCTGTGGGAAGCAAGCCCAACCCACAAAAGGCCTTGAACCACAGCCAGCAGGAACTGAAGCATTTACTGCTTCCACCCCAGAACCAAACATTTCAGCACACCGTCAGATGTTCTTTATCCTCACCCTGACTGTTCACAACTCATCCAGCAGTATAAGGAGGACAAACACAATACCAGGCGGTTGGTCATAATGTTTTACCCGATGACAGAAGAACAACAGAACATGTGCAACATAAACCTGTAAAACATTTACTCTAATTATAAAGTTATAGTTTCACATAAAAACAGTCATACACAACACTGGCAAAGCATGTGCAAATCAGACAAGTCAGCCACGTTTGTTTAGAAGATAAAGTCAAACTTACCTATACCACAAATAGTGAAGGATTAGACGGAAAGGTCCTGTGGAAGATTCAACAGTCAGGAAGCATAGTTCTGGTATATATGTGATCATATATCATATTCATCTTTTTGCTGCAGCAACAAGTGATATGTCATGCTTCCTATCCCAGCTGCAATCGGGTGGATGCACATGGTGGAGTAACACACACACCATCCATAAAAAGTTGTCAGCTGATAAGCTAACTCCAAATTTTAGAAATTCATACTAACAACTCTGAAGAGACACTGGCTACAGACGTGTTAAATACTTTCGATAGATTGTACAGTGAAATTAAACTGTCTTATTTGGCATATATTGCAGCATAAATACACTACATAAAGAAGAACTTACCTGTCACTGCTTTTGCAATTATGGAGGTGTATTCCTTGTTGCCACGTAGCTGTAATTGGTAAAAAAATATATATATATATCTTAATTATGCACCTCTTAAACTGGGTTCATTTATTCAATTCGCGTTTCAATAATTAACAAATATTCAATTGAAAGTATATAAAAGTATATATGACCCTGTAGTTTATTTGATTTAACAATGACTACGTTTTTCTTTTAAAATATACACGCTTGGGCTAACTAATTATGGCTTTATGTACTTTAATTGAGAAAGAGAAAAAAAACATGTCTAGCGGTAAAGAGTGTGTACGACTACAAACACTAAGATATGGTAAGGGTAAATTCGCCTGTAGTATGGCTTAAGAGGGTGAAAATTTAATTATCGTGAAATATAAGCATAACTCATGACATAAATAAGCTACGTGGCTCTGCGCGGCTGACCCCATGCAACTCATTACAGTACACTTTCAGTGTTCTTTTTAACAACCAAATGTTCAACACACGGAGTACTCAGAAAATAAGTCAGCACAAGTGAAAGTATAACCAACCTGAGTGTCTGTCTCTGGAGGCCATTCAGTTATAACAAGTAAATCATACAAAATGTTTTCATCTTCGCTCTCAATCAAGCTTTCTTCGGCCATGTTTACTGAAATCAAACAAGCTGTCAGAAATCTACGGTGATCAGGGAAGGACAAAATAAAGTAAGCGTAAAAGCGTTTAAATCTATGACTAACGGCATGTCGAAGGGCGGGTTTTGTTTTGTTTTTCATGTCACACTATACCATTCAAATAAAATGCATTTATGCTGCTGGTATTTAGAAGTATTTAGTTTTTTAAAACAAGAACAATATTTATGAAGTAGTCCACAAAGCGGAACGTTTGATATGTTTCTGTTGTGACATGGCATTAAACGAGTTGCACCGAGTCGCAAATTTTTACACGTTACATCCGGTGAGATTGTCCTCGTAGCTGCAATAATGGCAGCATTCTCGGGTAAGAATTTTACACTGTAACCGTTGTTTGGTCGTTTTTTTTAACTCTACATTCATCAACGTTTGAAAAACAAGTGACTTTGATTAACTGCAGCCGCATACTGAATCTATTTGGGTTTTGGTTGACAGAAATGGGAGTTATGGCTGAAATCGGGCAGGCTGTGGAGGAGATGGACTGGCTGTAAGTTGCCATTCATTCTGCTAAATCACGCTTGGTGTCCTGGTGTCGTAACCTGTTGGAAATGTTTCCTAAAGCTCTTAAACCATTCTTATCGTCTGATTTCAGGCTACCTACTGACATCCAAGCAGAGTCTATCCCCCTAATTCTTGGTGGAGGAGATGTTCTTATGGTGAGCTTCATCTTTTGTAAATATCCATCTTACAGAAAAAAAGAATGCAACTTTACATTTGGCATATTATTATCCTTTCTCCCCTCTCTCTTCAAGGCTGCAGAAACTGGTAGTGGCAAAACAGGAGTAAGTACTTGTCATGCTTAGAAATACAGTTTCACACCTGTACGACCGGTCAGAAATATGGCCATATTTTCCTTAATGGGTTTAATGGGAAAGTGTGTCCAAACTTCTGACTGGTAAACAGTTACAATTACACATCAGAACATATCTATCAGACCTTGTCTAGTTTAAGTTTAAGTGTGATTGTTAATCCCTGTTCCTTTTTGTTTTTTTCCCATCTCAGGCCTTTAGTATCCCATTGATCCAAATTGTTTATGAGACCCTGAAAGATCAGCAGGAGGGCAAGAAAGGCAGAGCTGCAGTCAAAACAGGAGGAACTAGTAAGACAACCTTTATCAAACCCTTTATTAATGAAACACTGTACAACACTGTACTCATCTCTCACCTTTACAAGACCCAAATTAGACCTGGATATTGTACTGCAGATGACCCTTTCTTTGTTTTGTCTCAGTTTTCAACAACTGGCAGATGAATCCATACGATCGTGGTCAAGCCTTTGGTAAGAGGTGCTTGAAAAAAATATCAGCAGTTTTAAAAAGGACTGTCATATTCCAGGTTTTGTGCTCATTGTCATTAACTTGTCTATCTGCATAGCAATCGGCCCTGATGGACTATGCTGCCAGAGCAGAGAGTTTAAAGAGTGGCACGGCTGTCGCTCTACTAAAGGTGTTACTAAAGGTGTGTAGAGAACAACACAGGGCTATTTTGATTGATGACAACCTACGACTACAAAACCGAAAGTATAGTTTATTATTAACTCTTTTGCATGATTTTTCTTCCAGGGAAGTACTACTATGAAGTGACCTGCCATGACCAGGGTCTATGCCGAGTGGGCTGGTCCACCAGTCAAGCTGCTTTGGATTTGGGTATTGCTCTTCTGCTCATCCCAATCTCTGTCTTAAGACCACCCAGCACCCGAAAACATATCAGTCAAATAATAACTCGGTCAAAAACTCTTGTTTTGCTTTCTAGGAACTGATAAGTATGGTTTTGGTTTTGGTGGAACCGGAAAGAAATCCAACAACAAGCAGTTTGACAGCTATGGGGAGGTAAAAATTCCTTGTCATGTTCAAATGCTTTAACATTTTGTGAGGATTATTTTGCACATGTCGGTTCTCAATATCCTCTCTCTTCACAGGAGTTTACCATGCATGACACTATTGGGTGCTACTTGGATCTAGAAAAGAGCCAGATTTTGTTCTCAAAAAATGGTACCATTAATTTATTTATAAATGATTATCTTTCATATCTGTAGTTGGTGGAAAAAAACAAAATTGCAAGAATCTCTTAATATGCTCTGTTTTTCTTTGTGCAGGCAATGACTTGGGTTTGGCTTTTGAAATCCCTCAAAACCTGAGAAATCAGGCTTTCTTCGCTTCTTGTGTTCTTAAGGTATCAACACAAATTGCTCAAAAATTAATGGATGAAGAAAAACAGAGACCAGAGTTTAATAATTTATCATGTTGTGTTCACAGAATGCTGAGCTGAAGTTCAACTTTGGAGGAGAAGATTTTAAGCATCCCCCTAAGGGTGGGTTTGTGGCCCTGGATCAGGCACCAGAAGGTCACGCAGTCAAGTCTTCTCAGACAGGTGTGTGTGTGTGTATGTATGCAAACGTATACCAGGTGCTTCAAATGCATGTACTAAAAGGAAAAGAAAACTTCCCATGTTACGTTAAACTACTAAAAAACAAAGTGCAAAATCTACATTTTTTTAATGGTTGATGACAAATTTATTGAACAGTTTGTTTCTGCTGTGTGAATATGCAGGAAGTGCCAAAGTGAGTCAAGTGAAAACATCGTCCAACGCACCCAAGGCTCTGATTATCGAGCCATCTAAAGAACTGGCTGAGCAAACTCTCAACAATGTCAAACAATTTAAGAAATACGTGGATAATCCCAAACTCAGGTATGACTCCACAGCAGATTTCACAAATGGGATAAAACTATGACTTGAGGTGAAAATGCATTCATATAGATGATCCTGAACAATGTCGGTCATTCCTGTATTGTTTGTAATTCCCATTTAACACCAGCAGATGGAGTCAGTTAAGTGTAAATACTCATATCAGCATGCACTATCATTTGCAATCTGTCGCCACAGGGAACTTCTGGTAATCGGTGGTGTGGCTGCCAAAGAGCAGCTGGCAGCTTTGGAACAGGGGGTATGTGACATGTACCGTCTCCAAACAAGCATCTATTTAATTTTAATCACCATAAAACTCACACAGGACTAACAGACACTTGTTCTGTATCCTGCTTCTCTCTTTTTTTTTATTTTTTATATTTTGTTTTTTGTGTGGGTTTATCTTATAATCAGATTGACATTGTGGTGGGAACACCTGGCAGGCTGGATGACCTCATATCCACTGGGAAACTCAGTCTCTCCCAAGTGCGCTTTCTGGTCCTGGATGAATGTGTATGTGTATCAGTTTGAAGAACTTTTGACGTTAAATCTTGAATTTTGCACAGCACACAAAGTAAAGATTGAAATGAACTGTTTTCTGGTTTCACTGGGTTTCCAGGATGGCCTCTTGTCAGCAGGATACACAGACTTTATCAACAGGATTCATAACCAAATCCCTCAAGTTACCTCTGATGGGAAGAGACTGCAGGTATGTCCTGAGCTGATTGTATCAATAAATATTTTAGTGACTCTCTGTGTCTTAGCAGTGACATTTTACAATACAAAACTCCAGCTGAGTGTGCATGCAGTTCGTATATCCGAGGATTATTTGCAGATGTTCATAGTTTTAAGACCTGCCGATCTCTTCTTTCCCAGGTCATCGTGTGTTCAGCCACGCTACATTCATTCGACGTAAAGAAGTTGTCTGAGCGCATCATGCATTTTCCCACTTGGGTGGACCTGAAAGGGGAGGACTCCGTCCCAGAGACGGTCCACCATGTGGTGGTGCCCGTCAATCCTAAAAGCGACCGTCTATGGGAACGCCTCGGAAAGAATCACATTCGGGTAAGTGCGCCCATCTTTCAGACTTGGTTGGTTGCCATGGTGTTTCTTCTGATTGTGGAGCGGTGTATTGACAGTTTACACTTGGATCTGTCTTCATTGTTGGTTAGACTGATGAAGTTCATGCCAAAGACAACACCAGAGCAGGAGCCAATACTGCAGGTATGAACAAATGGACAGGAGAGTTTGAAGCATAAAATGTATTCTTCAATTAATGTTTTTTTTATATCAGATAGATAACCTTCTTGAGTAGAATTAAGTGTTTTTGTGCATTTTAGAGATGTGGTCAGAGGCCATCAAGGTGCTGAAGGGTGAATACGCAGTGAGAGCCATTAAAGAGCACAAAATGGACCAGGCTATAATTTTCTGTCGCACCAAGATTGACTGTGACAACATGGAGCAGTATTTCATTCAGCAAGGAGGAGGTGAGCAGCTTTTGGCACCACTAAATGTTTTTTCCCATTTCCCTCTGGACCAGGAGCTGTAAAAGGGAACTCAAACTACACGCATTGCTTATACAATATTTTTTTCTATGGTACTTCAAAAAAAATGGCATGTTTTCTTCAGGTCCAGACAGTAAAGGCCATCAGCTCTCCTGCGTTTGTCTTCATGGTGATCGTAAGCCTAATGAGCGTAAACATAACTTGGAGTGCTTTAAGGTATGAATTTTCTTTTTTTAAATATTTTTTTGTTGCCTTTTGGTAAGGTCTAGTCAGTTGATTGACACCTTTTAAAATCATCTTGTGTTCATAGAGAAAGGAAGTGAGGCTGCTGATCTGCACAGACGTAGCTGCCAGAGGGATCGACATCGGTGGAGTTCCTTATGGTATGACAGTTATAGTAGACACGTATATGAAAGTGCTCTCTGTTATATTTCATGGTCACACGTCAATGTTTCTGTCAGTTCTGACAATTTAGAACTTTTTTTTTTTTTTTTTCCCTAGTGATTAACGTGACTCTGCCAGATGAGAAGCAGAACTATGTCCATCGTATTGGCAGAGTTGGAAGAGCTGAAAGGCAAGCATGGATACCTTTTGGAATTATTTGTGCATTTTTGTCACCTTGAATTATTAAATAAAATTTCTCTGCAATCTCAAACTTTCATCAAAGAAATAGTGCTGAAACTGTGGTGCATCCAGTTAAATGTGAGGGATTTCCCTTTACCTTTCAGAATGGGACTGGCAATCTCCTTGGTTGCTATGGAAAAGGAGAAGGTGAGATGGATGATAGAAACGCAAAGATTTTTCAAGTTATCATTTTTGAGCGTGCTTAATGAGTCTATTTCTCCACGTGTGCAGGTGTGGTACCATGTTTGCCCGAACCGAGGCCGAGGCTGCTACAACACTCGACTGAAGGAAGATGGAGGTTGCACTATCTGGTACAACGAGAAAGAGGTGAGCATAGACGAAGCAATTTAAGGGTGTTTGAAATAGGATCCCTGCCTCTGATTCAGCGGGAATGTTTTTCTTATTTCTAAGGGATTTTAAAAAGTAGCGGACGCATTTGTCGTCCTAGCAGAAACGGCACATTATGTTCTCATTTCTGCTCGTTTCCTTTTTCCCCTTTTCTCGTATTGTAGCTTCTATCAGAAATTGAGGAGCATCTGAAGTGCACCATCACTCAGTGTGAGCCAGACATCAAAGTAGCTGCGGATGAGTTTGATGGAAAAGTGACCTATGGTCAGAGAAGAGCATTAGGAGGTAGGTTTAACCATTTGCAAAGCTGTAGAGCGTTTGTTTGTATTGTTTTACTTTTCTGTCAAGCTTCGCCAATCAACCTTTTGTCCCTGCCCAGGTGGAAACTACAAGGGTCACGTGGATGTTCTGGCCCCAACAGTCCAAGAGTTGGCCAGCCTTGAGACAGAAGCTCAATCCTCCTTCCTTCACCTGGGATACATGCCGAACCAGCTTTTTAGAGCCTTCTGAGCACACCCCAGCTAGCATGATGGCACTGCAGGCTTCAGTCACACAAGAAAATGTTCGAATGATGCACGAACAGGATATGAAGTTTATGTGTAGTTAAAATTGGAGGAAAAAGGGGGGAAAAAACCCAAAATGGTTCACTCTTGACTGAAATCTGAATGATTTATAAATTGGATGAATATACTGTCAAAATGTAAACATTTCATTTGGTATGTCGCACTTCTGTATCAGCCTCCAGATGGAAACTAACGGTTGTGGTTTTTTTTGTTGAGTCACATTTCTCTTTAGGTTTCGGATTGTGAGCATGTGGGCTCGTTGAGTTCATTTCCTGTTTTAGTTTACAAATATGATAAGAATATTATTGACCTTAATGGTTAATCAAATGTAAGCATTAATGCTTATCCTGATGTGTTGGACGTTTTTGACCGATGTGGCTGAATTAAAGGTTAATTGTAGATCAAAATAAACTGTTTAAGCCTGGTAAGTTGGGGTTTCTTTTTGTTATAGTAAATCATCTTAAAGGTAATAAGGTAATACATATGTGTTATTAAAAATGCCTTTTTGTGAGCAGCAGGGGGATTTTAAGGGGAATAACGTATTCCTAAGGGTGTTTAGATAGCTTTTCATACACTTAAAGTATTGTGTTATGCCGTGTCTCAAACAGTCTAAATTCATACACTTTGACATCCCTGCAAATTGCTCTTTTGACATCACTTCCTGTGGGACTTTTCTCTGTTTCTACATGTCAAATTTAACAAAGGAGCAACGACGAGAGTGATAAACTGCATAAAAGTTGTGTGAATCATTTGTAGGGGTTTGTATTGAGGTCCACAGATAGGATTTTGATCTTCATGTGCAAGTTGGACAATATTCTATCAGAAATTCCAGTTGTAGCATTAAAAAAAATCAATGTCATAAATCAATTAAATAACTTCTCACTTGTGGATGTAATACTGATGTTGGGCAATGGGTGGTGCTCCCAACCTGCAAAAGTCCTGATTCCTTTGGGACTCTACAAACCTCATAAATGCATCTTATCACAGATAGCTACGTATCAGAGGGATTCTAGCTACATATGGGTCCTTTTTTCATTTTCATACATATTAAAAGGCTGATTTTTATACATCTGATAAACATCATGGGTTTCGATATTATTTTGTTCATGAGTATATGAATTCTTTTCAGTAAATAATGTAAATTAGTCCAAGCCTGAATCAGAAATATAGCTTTAACCTGCGCCTTAAAATGTCAAAAACTAGCCAGAGACTGATGAACAGTATTTGCACATTGAGAATACTAAGGTATTCATATGCATGCAAACACTTCAACAGGCTCTATGATGTTTGTGTTCAGATTATTCCCCCTTTTCCTAACCTACCTTGTTCATGTTGTGGATCACGTCAAAATCATTTGAAAACTGTTATGCGATATGGATCTTTTCTCATTTTCACTGAATCAGGGTGAAAGTTTGGCCAAAATTCATAAAGTTGTAAAGGCAGCTTGCAGCGTGATGGCTGCAGCAATAAAACTGTTAAGTCTGTTTGCTCTTGACTTTATGCACATGTACGTCTCCCAGAGGGCAGCAAGTCAAACAGATGGTGTTAAGGGTGAAAACAGTCAACAATATTTATTGCTCTGGAGGGACAGCGTAAGTTATAAATCAAATCAAATCCTCTTTATTGTCATGAGGCTCATACCAAAGTTAGTACAACATGAAATAAGGTTCCCCAAGAGATCCAAGACAAAACATTAAAAAGATTTTTTAAATTACATTAAGAAAATTACATTCAGTTAATATGTTGGTGCAGTGTGGCAAGCAGCATTGCAATGTTCCTGAAAGTTTAAAATATGATGTAATGAATACCATGAATCAGGTTATGGGTGAGTGTAAAGCATGTGTGCAAAAGTAAATAGCCCAGTCACATGGTGTGGGAAGAAGCTGTGTACCAGCTGGTCATCCTGCAGTTTAGACTGTCATATTTTTAATGTAGGGAAGCAACTGAAAGAATCTACGGAGAGGCCCTTCACGATGCCCAGGGCCCTGGTTCTGCATCACTGTAAGAAGAGTTTCTGAATGGAGGGCAGTGACACCCAAGTTATGCTTTGTCTTCAAGGTGGAGAACTCCAATGTCACTTTGATTAAGTTGATCAAGGAGCCAAAGTTAAACTTGCTTTTATAATTGTCGATTTTAGATCTACATTGTTTTTAGTTTTATTTCAGTTGATTTGATCGTTGTGTCCGTTCTTGTCCTTTTTTGATCAGCAAAGCACTTTGTGTTTCTCTTATGTTTGATAAAGTGCAATACAAATAAAGTTGAGTTGAATATTGCCATTAAAGATAAATCAGTTTTTAATGAATTCATTAAAGAGGGTGACAAATGTTCCAGATGTATTTGTTC
>JBBBVU010000024.1:10670301-10692721 GCA_037177055.1 Atherinosoma microstoma | reverse complement strand
AGTCTGAGAAGCTTCATCAGGCCTGTAAAGCTTCTCTTACTGCTGGCTATCGTGAGTTGGAGCCTGTAGGCTTGGTCTTAATGCGCCTGCTTACAGCTGAAGTGCTCTTAAGGTGTCCACTGGGACACCTTCGGAAAAACCGATAACCTACGGGATGTTTGGGTATTAGCTGCGTAAATGCAGGCGGGGGCAGGGCTTGGCCAGGTCATAACTTATCTTTTCAAGCCTCCCTTTCTTTTCGTTGAAGGGTCCAGGACTGGACAGGGGGGAGGCCACATGGATTGGTGGACTTCGCTGGCAGCGAGTATTGCCCTGCTGTGGATTTTCTGCTTTATAGATGGTAAGATTAAAAGGTTGGGTAGAGATTTGGATGCTTTTCGGGAACTTTCTGTCATACTGCCATATAATCTTACAGCTTCTAATATCAAGAATAGATTATTTATCGTGCTGCCTAATATAGCGGAATACTGTTTATTCTAGTGGGGAGAGAGATCTTAGCCTACTCGAGAGACTGCAATGCTATCAAAATGTGCAAAATTGAGAAACATCGGATCAGAGACTAATTCACACGTGTGCCAAATAAAGATGCCAGAAACAGCAGAATACGTGATAAATATGATATTGGGGAAGTAACAAAATTTCAAATTGCAATGATGACCTTTTTGTCTAGTTTAACTCTTCCTGATTGGATAATCCTACTCTAGTCTTTCGTTGAATTGTTGCAAAACGTCCGGACCAAGTTGAAACTCCAATAATAGACTCACTCCCCCCCCCCACCCCCCTTGCCTCTCTTGCAAATAGAAAAGTTTGATCGTAATCACTCTGTGCTCAGCGGCGCGCTTAAAGATGCACCGAGGTCGGCTCGCGTGCTCAGATGATACCCGCCGCCATGATAGCTGGAGTGTAGACTTTAATCCAGTGGCAGACACCGTTTGTAATAGTTTGTGACATTAGCCACCGTGTTAAATTAGACTCCAGCTGACCCGGTTACTGTCTTTATCTCCAGGCAACGCTGTGCTTGAGCTGCGGCTGCTTTTCCATGCTCTGACCAAAGCTGCTTGCCACTTGTACCTGGCCCTGCTCCCGCTGCGCCGAGCCGCCACCCACTTCGCAGACTGCGCGAGACACCTGGTCAGTCATGCCCAGCAAAGCCCATCTCCCCACGGCTTCCTCCAACAAGGCCAGTCCCTGGCCAAGAAAGGCACGCTGCACTTCCTGGAGGGCATATGCGTGGTGTGCGAGACGGTGCCCAACCTGATGGGCGCAGCGCTCAGCGTGGGCGCCGCTTTCTGCCACATGCTGCAGGGAGGTTTTTACATCCTGGCTGCAACGCTGCGCACCATCCAGATCAACCTGTTCTCCCAAATGAACGGCGAGAAGGAGAGATGGGACAAAGAACGGCTCCGAGCCAAGGAGAGCGAGAAAAAGATGAATTCAAAAGTGCTGGAGTACATCTCGGTGTTCTGCCAGGACCCTGTCAGCGCTTTACGCATCAAGGTCGACGTGCCACCTGTGTATCGATAATCTCTGTCCATGTAAAACACAATGTAGGGTTAATTGGCACATAAGAGGCCTTCATGTAAATGCTGACAGGTTATAAGTTCAGCTGATTGGTTTGCAGATCTGAAGGAGGCTGAACTTTGACCTCTGCTTTCACTTGTTGTTGAGAGGAAAAGAACCGGAGAGAATAGAAATGATATTTAAATGTGAAAAAGTAATCATGGTGCGTTGCGTTTTGTTACATCACTTTTGCATTTATTGAAATGTAAAGCAATTAAAATAAATGTCTCTAACAAATTAAATCTGACATCATTCATGGGGATATAGTGTTTGATCTTTAAGACGTATAGAAAGCAACATGAATAGATTAACAATAAATTTTGTTTTCTCATTTTATTTGCAGGTAATCATGTGTATTTTAAAGTGCATTGTTGTTCACAGGAACTGACAACAAATCTAAAACCCACTGTTAAATATTAACAGAATAAAAACCAAGAATTTGTTACAAAGTTGATCCAAATGTGCCAGCGATGCTTCTGTCATAAACACAAAGAGAAAAAACAAGATTTGAAAAATAAATGTTGAAATAAAGAGGTATAAACAACAGAATTGGTGAAAAAAAGTAATTACAAAAACAAGGTTATTTCAAACAATATTTGTTTTTCACATATTTACATAAAGTTAACCTGAATTTTCCTTTTTTTTAACTTATTTTAATATTATGTCATTTAATTTTTAATTCATTTATTAATATATATTATTTCCGCTTTAGAATGTAGGAGAAATAACTAAAGCTGTAAACAAAAGGAAAAATATAACATTGAAAATTACATAATATAAAAATGAGTTAAGATGCTTGAAAAATATACCATTGTTCTTATTAATGTAGCGCAAAGTACAGGAAGAAGTAAAAAGAACTTCAAATAAACTGCCTTCATATAATGCCATTTGTTTTCTCATTACCACTTTTTTCTTAATCTTACATCTAGATGTTTTATTTATCCTCTTTATATTCCTATATCTATATTATCTATTCATTTTTTACAGATTTATTCTCTTTTGTGGGACCACATAATCATTTCCAAACTACTTCTAATCAAACTCATAAAACAAAACAAGCCACATATGAGTCACTATGTCAGGGCTTTGTTAGCTTCCCACCTGAGCTCTCTGATCTGTGAGGAATGAGTGTAGCGATAGAGAAGTAGCCGACATTCAAGAGTCAGATTAAGTCTGATCACTGACCTCAGATTGTAGGCACAGAAATGCTAGCAAAAAGAGACAGAAGGATGAAAATGAGGGAGGGGAAAATGCAACTGCAAGGTGACACCGAAGACGGATCTGCTCCAACTGAGACTAAAGTCTGGCATCTGGTGTGGCCTGGAGATTCTGTGGAGGGATTTTCCCAGCTAAAGTGAGAGAGGAGAGGAAACAAAATCCCTCAGCCTGTTGCTTGTTAGTGTGGTAAACAAGCAAAAGTCAACAACGCGGCACTGACTTTAAAGTCAATATTTTAAAGACTGCGAGGTAAAAATAGATCACAAGTTCAGCAGACTTACAGAGCATGTCGCCAGTTCTTCTGACAGCCGCTTTGTTCACTTTGTATTCATCAGTTTCAGAATTCAACTTTGTCACAGCCTCCAGTCTTCGCAGCGAAGACAAAACATTTTTCTGTGTGTCCGATGAAAGGGCTTCATACGTGTGAAGTTCACCTGCGAAACAAAACAAAAAACCCCAAAACAAAGCAAGTTCACCAGCTGGAGATGATCGCAGAAGTCGGAGATCTTTTTAAACATTTTCTGTTTTACCTGAGAGGATGAGCTTTGTTGCCAGGTTTCGCACAGCAGGTAGGAACTGTTTGTCTGTCAACACATGATCTCCTTCCTCACAGAGGTACCCGAACATCAGCTGGATAGAAAAACACCTGGTTAAGCCTCCTGTTCTACTTGTAGTTACAGTAATATATTGAAAAATGGACAAATACAATACAGTTTGACAATGTAACCTAAACAGTATTTTCCATGACTTCATCTAGAGCATGCACAGGGACACTACAAATAGAGGCTTCCGTCTTCCTTCTCCTCACCAAATAGCACACATTGTAGCACACATGTTATTGTAAAGAAACATAAAGAAGTTAAAGAACCTGATAAGAGTCCGTGAAGGGTTTTAGCAACCCCTGCAGGAAGGATAACACCTCCAGTCCAGCAGCTGAAACAGTCACCTCCTGTTGAGTGACATAGATGGCTCCACATTTCTTCAGGAGGCAGCACGCTTCCTCGAAGTCCTAATTCATGCAAAAACAATACTAGTAACAACCTGGAAACCATCATAATAGGGAAAAATGATCAACGTTTTACAATGTCCATTCACATCTGACACGGGCTAGATACAAGTTGGATTCCTTTATCTTTTCAGTTTATGGATTCAAAAAGAAACTAGAAAATATTTCCTCACAAACTAGAGCAAAACTGTTGCATATGTGTGGATCAAAGTGTCTCGTTCCACCACGTCCCAAATGTGCCCTCTACTGGGCTAAAGTTTGGAGAAAAGATTAAAAATGGTCAAATGTCCTGAGCCTTTCCGCAGTGTTGTTGAGATGAAAGCAGATATCAGATGCTGTAGATACTCTGTGGTCTGCTGCTGTGGGCCATCTGCTTCACAGTTCAACATGGTGTGTGTTCAGAAATATGCTTGCTTTTCAGCTTGAATTGGCCAAACGAAGAGTTTTTAAATACAAAAAAAAAAATATTTTCTATACCGTTGCATATTCCAAACCCTAACACGACCTCTTGACCACGTCTGCAAGCTTAAACTCACCTAGCTGCTGAAGTTTAAATGACTATTTGGAGTTTTGCTGTATGAATAATAAAGTGACCTAGGGTTGTACAAAGTGAGCATGCCCAGTACGGCAAAAGAAAAGTTGTAAACTATCATTTCTGATGACTGATTGATGAGACTGTTACCTGAGACGACCTGCCGGGGATGAAGATGAATTCATTGGAGAAAACATCCTGTAGGAAGCAGAAGAAGGAGAGGAGCTCATCTGTGAACAGAACAGTGGATCCCAATGAAGCGAGAGCAAGTACCACACATGTCACCGAACGGGATAAAGGATCTCTGTTCGTGCAAAACCCTCACCTTTCTGCGTGCTTTTCGTGATACGCATGGCCGTAGCGAGCAAAGCTGGACGCACAAAGACATGCAGGGCCTGATTCCTATAGGAAACCAGCATCAGAACTGCAGTTGCTATTCTCATCACACCCTCCTCCGGGCTGATTGGATGTTTCCTCTCAGGCTCGTCCTCCTGAACCAGGTAGACACGCCCTGCTTTACGGTGAATGATGGAGCGATGAAGGACCGCGGTGGACGACATTACATCTGAGTCGGGGATGTGTTCTGCGATGCAGTTTTGACACATTAGCTTTGTTTCAGAGGTATGTTTGATTTTCATAGGATCACACGTGTCTATGTGCCAACGCCTGCATGTTAGCACATGTATGTGTGCGAAAAGGAGATTTGTAATGTGAGACAGTTCAATGGGGTCGTCTTAGGCTAAGTTGCTTAAAGTGCATTAATCCATGGAATGTCTCCTAAGTGAATGTGAAACTTGTGCCAACTTACATTCACTTAATCTTTCTGATCTACCTCAAACCGGGTTAAAGAAGCCGTTACAGTCCCGACATGTGATTGCCGACACACTCAGATACTACGGTGCATTAACTTTGACTGCTCCCTTTAACAGATCAACAAGTAGCAAAACAAGTGACACCTACTGGTCATTCAAAGCTGGTGAAAGTAACCCTAGTAGGTAAAATCTAAAATTTCTCAGTCTTGGAGACAACTTTCTTAAAAAAAAACCAGAAAAAACCAGAAATAACATTACCAGCTAATATACAAGATGCATGCACTTCCTCACCCACCAGGCCAGTCCAAATGAGCCCCAAAGTCCAGCATCAACCTCCTGAGCCAGAGGGTTTTCTCTGTGAGCTGATGCCACAGCAAACCCTCTTCTGTTAAAACTGTGATTGGAACCTGGAGCAACAGGCATGCCATCAGAGACCAGGGGCTGATCCAAGAGCCCTCCTCTTGGATTCGTACTATCAGATGAGCCAGCCAGCTCACGCAGGCCTGGGCCTCTGCAGTGGGCTTCTGAGGAAGATCTCTGTGAAAAGACATACAGGGAGAGAAGAGGGGGTGGGGAGATAGAGGAGCTATGCTGCAGTCAGACTGAAGCATGAACGACTAAAGTGGTAATACCACTGTTGAACAGTTTAACACTTAGAAGGCTGTAAAGACTGTTTGATTAAGTTTAAGCAAAGAAACTAGATGGTTACTGCAAATCATTAGTTTAGTACACATGCAAAAAAAATTCATTGATTTTTCTCTACCTGGGTACGAGGTTATACTGTGAGCGATCTATCTTGCCCTCACAGAGCTGTCGAACAGATAAGGGATGGCCAAAGTTCACATGCATCTTGCCGAAATTCTCCTGCAGAACTTTGCTTGCCTTCAGCAAACCCTGCAGAGCAAGAATGAGACCTCAAGTAAGACCATTAGATTTGTTTATGCATGACCTTTATAGCTATAAGATCGAAGATTTATTGTGAATTTTGTTATTAAGATGCAGTAATGAAACTTTACTCGTGTAACCCACCTATACCTAAGACATTTTTTTTAAATCAGTCTCCTAAAAACTGTTGGCTTTCTATTAAAAAAACCTAAATCTTGTCACTAAAACTTTTTATTTCACAGCTTCTGAATAAACTATAAATAGTTCAGTTCAATATTCAGTTTTTATTCTAAATTACTCTCATGTTTATCTGCTTTTATTGTCTTGTTTTTTGAAAATTTTAAATAATGTCATATGTGGGAAAATGATGTATACATCATTTCAGGTAAATATCAGGAAAAGTGGAGAAAAAGTTCAGTGATGGTTGTGGTCCGATCCATGAACATTCACTACACATGAATAGACTTAGATGGCCTTTTGAATACATGTATAGCAACAACTTTACTTGATAACCTACAAGATAAATGCGTATTCTGTTATCATAACTGTCAAAGAAAATTCTATATATTCTTTAACCTTGACTGTATTTGGCCATCTGCTTAGCAGGAACGTCTATTTTAGACTACCTCTGTGGTATTTTCTTAAAGCAGAGATGACAGTTAAGAAGCAAGATCAAACAGTGTAGACTCAGAGAAAGGAACTAGAGAGAAAGCATGATTATCCTGAAAGACCATGTCTGGCTCCTGGGGGGGTAATTTAATAAACACTGCAATCCAAGAAACATTTGAACTTCTTACAATAAATTTTAAGGGTCAAAAAGGGGTTTGCATAGAGACTATGTTGAAGTCTTGATTAATAACTTTAAACCAAAATGATGAGAAATAAGGAGAAAAACTACAAATGAAATGAATGCTGGAAAATGATCAATTTCAAGACTAATTTTCGATGAGGTAAAGAGTGTGACCAGAGCCTACCATGGTGCTTTCCTTGGGTTTGGGGACTCCCAGTAGCTCATGTGCAAGCAACGACTCCTCCAGCACCCGGTCATAGCTGATACTAATGGGCAACAATGTGATGTCATACACCTCCCCTTTAAAGAAGGGCTCCAGCACCATGTGCATCATACCTGTAGACACATATAACACCGTAAAGCAGACACATAGGCATGGGCACATAATACACACAACTCACAGTCAGGATTTAAATATTGATTTACAATGAACAGAAAAGTCCCTGGACAAGAAATATAAAAGTTAATGGTTATGAGTTATATGCACAAAATTGAAAGTACAGTAACCTGGTTTGCCTTTTAACCACTAAAATTGTATTTGCATCACACCTATTTAGGCTATTATGACCTAAAATAAAGAAAAATAAAACACTGAATGTGGGTTTGTACAAAGACAACCATGGTTATCTGCTGTGAAATTAGAGCAACACATATTTAGATGATCTAAAACTAATACAATCTGTTCTGGAAAGGGTGCTCTCATAGTCAGGGACAAATAAACTCACCCAACTTTGGTGTGAGAGCCTTAAGTGTGCGACTTCTGAAACCTTCCACATAAAACTCCAGAGGAGCAAATCCGTTCTGCAGAATACATGTTAAACTGTTAGAGCACAACTTTCTGGACACTGAGGATGGCAGAAAAGATTAAAAGATTCCAAATAGTCGTAAAAGACTGATGAAGCCTATCATTAAGCGTCTTACCCTGACAATGGTTCGGACATATTCTGACAGCAAGGCCCAGTAGAGTTTGTCAGAGCCGATGCCACGCCGGATAAAGAAAGCTCCGGAGCGGCGAAGTATCTCTCCAACAATCTTCATCCCTGCCAGAGCTTTACAGTGGAAGACAAGAGACAATATGAGAAGAGAAAAAGGCAAGTCAGTAGTTATATTTTCAGAACTTTGATGGCTTTAATTTAACCATGTTTTTTTTGTTTTTTTTAATAAATAGATACTTGCGAATTCCAGCAGCAATAACAGGGATTGGGATGTCGTAGCTGAACAGGATGTAGGAGATAACCAAGAAGTCCATGTAACTCCTGTGATTGGGCATCAAGATCACAGGATTCTCCTGAACGGCTTGTTGCAGCTACAGCAGGAGAAAAAGTAGAGACATTCTAAAGAAATAGCATTCAGATTTTGTTTATTGACAAACCATAATGGCCTGGATACAGCAAAAGAGACCCAAATCATGATACTACCACCTCCATGTTTCACAGCAGGGATAAGGTTATTTTTCAGGAGTGAAGTGTTTTGTTAATTTCTTGTTGTTTTCTGATTTTTATTTTCTCCAAATATAACAGTTTTTATTTTCATCTGTACACAAAATATATTTTCACAATTTTACAGCTTGCCATGCATTCTGTTGTTAGTGTTAGTCAAAGTGATAAAGGTCTTAAGTTGCTTAGTTACCCTGAGGTTGGGCTTTACACTCCACACACACACCTTGTCATTGGAGTGATAATTTGTTGGTCCATCATTCCTAGGTAGGTTAACTTCAGTCCTGAATTCCCTTAATTTGAACACAATCTGTGTGTGACACTAACTCTTTAAAGATGACAATTCTCCAGTCTGATGAGGATCAACAACTCTTGTTCCTAGACCTGAAGATCTGTTGAATGAATTTCTCTCATTGACTGAAAACAACTAACTCTAATTTCACCATCATTTTCCATAATAAGTAAATTACTTCTACTATTATTTTCGTCTTATTTAATTTTTTTTTTTTTTAATTTATATGACTTAAGTAAAAACCTCTTCAATATTTAAGTAATATTTGTGCAGAAATATAAAATTGAGCATTTAAAAAGTTCATAAACTTTCAGGTACCATGTGTGCTGTGCTGATACTTGCTATTCAGTTTCTAACTGACCATGTTGAGTCCTTCCATGTTGACAAAGATGCCACTGAAGAGCCTCTTGAATACTTTGTTCATTGTGTAGCCCATCAACCTGATAAACCCCAGCTGCAGGTTTTGAGACATTTCATCCAAAATCCTGCACACGTCTTCTCTCACTTTCTCCACAGATGAGCTCGTCTCCATGGCAACCTGAAACGGAAAGTGGGGGAGAAGCCTGAGTCCATGCCGATGATGACACAATGTAAAACTTTGATGCTACATTTTTTCTAAAGACTGTATCGCACCTCTCTGGCCACGTAGCGCATATACTGGGACTCCAGCACGGCTCGGTTGAGCTCAGCAGTAGAAAACGGTGGGGCCCTTTTGTATGGCTGGGGGCTAAAGGTCCTGAAGGCAAAGCCAAGATCACTGTAACGCCTCCTCTCCTCCAAAACATCCACAATATCCTCATCTTCCAGGCCAGCTCCACCTAAATCTGTAAACTGGGAGAAGAAGCAATGAATAATTTAAAAGTATTCAAGTTAGTGCTGGACACCTTTAGTAAAGACAGAAAAACCCACGACTAGAAGAATGCAGATGTGAAAGTGAAAATAAAAGTTCCTCAGCTTTTTTTTTTTTAAACTTACTTATAATTTAGTGTCATATACTTTGAGAAAATGTGTAGTGTATCACTTTGAAAAGCTATTTTGAGACTAATTAAACTTCTTCTTATCTATTGTGATAAGAAGAAACAACAACAGTGTCATATCTCTTTTTCATTGTGTAGTTTCTGTTTTGTACTATGACCCGAGCAGCTCAATATGAAGCAACGACTGCTTAGAAACACTGAAAATGTTAAGAAGTAGGCCAAAGTTTCTGCTACTTAAGACGACTCAGCTCCACTCTGTTACCAATCACAGCTCAATAATTCAGACGGAAAACACTTCATTTGTATTTATCTCTACCAGTCCTTAACTATACATATCCTTTAGAGACATTGTTAACT
This sequence comes from Atherinosoma microstoma, assembly GCA_037177055.1. Lineage (NCBI taxonomy): Eukaryota > Metazoa > Chordata > Actinopteri > Atheriniformes > Atherinidae > Atherinosoma > Atherinosoma microstoma. The sequence continues at coordinate 10,682,856 of JBBBVU010000024.1, read as the reverse complement.
TTTAAAGCGTGTAAAGAGGCGGAGGAGCACAGCGAAGGGATGCAACAAGTGCCGCGAATGAACACAACTGCCCTTCAAAAAGGTTTTAGAAATAGTGGCTTACCGTATTTGACATTCTCGACTAAAAACAAGCCCGACCTTTGCAGCTGGTTATCTTCATTGACTTTCGGTTTTCTTCCTCGAAAGCTCTTTCTCTGCGGTCTGGGTACAAAGCAGCAACCTGCCGGCCAGGCCAATGGTGTCGCTGGGTTTGGGGAACTCCTCCCTCCCCACTTTCGGCTCTTTGCTCTGAAGTAACCTTCACAAACCATGGCGCATGATTAAAGAATAAATGATAGCTTAGTTATTAATCAAATAGAATACAATGAAATAAATACTGACTATTGCAATTTATTTTATTTTGTTTTATTTTTCATCATTCCGCCTTTTCTGCATCAGAAGAACTGACACTGTTTCATTTTTCTGATTGTAATTTAAGTTTTTGGCTTTTTAAAAAGGTTTTTTTTTAAATTTTATTTTACAGCTAATGCTGAAAATAATTCCAGCAAGAGAAAATCTTCCACGGGGTCCAACAACCTAACATATCATTGGATAGAGACAGGTGCAGCGAAACTAAAAACGGAAAAGAATGTGGGGCGGAGGCATAAAGTGGCGTGGTGCGTCCCCTCCTTAGTAATCATGGGTCAGACTGTACTCGTTTTATATGCCTTACACCTGCAACTCCAGCAAATCTGACTTTGAGGTAGTTCCTGTCACTTCACTGTGTTTGTAATGTTGCTGTAACACAGACTAACATTTGAAAACTGCTTTATTATTTTGATGCCTAAAAGGTGACATTCAGTCCACAGTTACAGACTTAAACACATTTAGCTGTTAAAGCTGGCAAATGTCTTTTGATTGTGAGTTATCTGAGCATCACTGATAAAACATGTTAAGGGACAGCAAATAGATAAACTTCAGTAAAAGTTTAGCAGCTACAAAGTGGATCTTGGTGTAGACACATTTATGAACTTTAATTTTCAAGGACAACAAAACACTGTTTGGAGGCCTTGCCTGGGTTCAAATGACAGTGATCCTCTGCTGTTCACGTGGAGAAGCCGATATTCCTCTATGGAAAAATATTGAATACAAAACAACACAACACACTTGCTGTGGTACCAAAGTAATCTTTTACTGAGTTTGATGTCACCACTTTAACACTGATCCAGTCAAAGCAGAACAAATAACAGATCATGTTCACAGTAAAAGCGAAAAATAAAGAGAATTTCAAGCTGTTTCAGCTCTTTCATGGAAAGAATAATAACATTTTCATGGAATTTCAGTATTTTTTTTACAACTAATACATTAGGCAGGAGACTGCAACAGTGGTCCCTGCTTATACTCTGTGTATAACCCTCATAGTGTCTGTGCTATTATATGAAATAAATATCCCGTTTCTAGCATTTGCAACATAAAAAAAATCTGTCAAACCATCCTATGTATGGTCTACAGGCTACATTTATAACCTACATTTCATACTTTATCAGTCATTGTCTATTCAGGCAGTCCATGTCAGTAGTCTACATAGACTACATAGTGTGCTATTCTACAAACTGCAACTGAATGGATAATATAAAAGTTGTTTCATTAAGCCTATCACACGATTCTCACTCAGCACATACACACTGTGGTCTAAATAGAAAAATAAAGGTAATTCAACAAATCATCACACAGATAATCTTAATTTTTAGAGGGAAGACAACAGTTATGGCCATTAAAAGTATTGTGCTCTTCTGTTCAATGACATTCATTTTAAACCGGCTAAATAAAGCTGCATACATGTTTATACAATCGCCGTGCTGTCAGGATCATTTTAATGTACTACAGTACTAATACTGACTGAGATTGATCTCTTATAAACAGCACTGCAGTTCTCACACACGCACACACACACACATTTGCATACTGTTGCATGTGTAGAGTTGCATTTATAATCTGATTGAGTGATGGATGAAAAAGTTCAGAGTAAGAAAATAAATCTACATTGATTGTTTTGCACAACTTGCCATCCGGTGTGTGCACTGTAGAGTTCTAAGCTCTGTTGAACAGATGCAGCAACATAGAGCAGCACAACTGTCTGGATAAAAAGAAAAAAAAGTCAACTCTCTCTCCTAAATAAGATCCGCACTAAGCTGCCTGAATAAATAATTATAATTTCTCCTATATATACACACACATCTAGTCCTTTGATAAAGGTGTCCCTGTACCCTTCTTGTGCATTAAGACTATTCACAGCAGACTGTCCTACTGAGTTGAATCTGCTGAGTAGAGAAAAGTGCTGAACATTTTTACAGTAATATATAATCACACATGTAATCATGATTATGTCCAAATTGCTGCTACATCTCAAGCATGCCATCAGCTAGTCAATGCTCTTCCTGCCAGGGGGGAAGCTCAGCAGGTCCCAGTTAGTCGTCAGCTGCTGGGGTTGGAGTCTGTGGGGGTGTAGTTTCCTGATGGTCCACCTGGGGGAGCTGCTCCCTCCAGTAAGTGAAATGGCTGTAGGTGTCAGAGCAAGGGAAGTCTGATGAAGAGGATCGCATCTTGAGAGGAAACACGTGGTCCACCACTTCGCCCAGACGTACATAACTAAGGAGAAGAGGTGCATAAAGTGAGCTGAAAGCATCCATGTGTATGGCTATATGATACTGCTTCCTACTAAAGATCTTGCAAACTGGATGCAGGGCTTACGATGAGATGTTGGTCTTGGCGTGTTCCTGCACCAGCTCCCCTTTTGGGTTTACAGTAAAAATCCTGTTTAGTGGTACTCCAACTTCTTTATAGGAATACACATCCTACAAATAGAAAAATAAAGATTAATGTGTTTATTTCAAGATTTATCTAAATCAAATACAATAATCTATAGTATATCTGGCAGAAATTATGGGCTTAAAATGAGCAGGTGTTTGCGGTGTAAGCATGCACGATGTGAAGGTGTGTATATGTACCGTGGGTCTGTTGCCAAACGCTGCGTAGAAAGGCTGTGTGTTGGGAAAGAAGAGGTTCTTGATATCAGTGAGACACTCCACCTTGAACTTTTCAGGCTTCTTCTCAATCACCTCCCTGTCAAACACACAAAAGAAAAACATAATCAGTGGAGCTGCTCCTGTTGTTTGTCATTACAGAAGAGAACAATCTTTTTTTTTAAAAACCTGTATGTTTGTGGGTTTAAATACCTGTGCAGAGCTGAAAAGAGGCTGCTCGGGCTCAGAAGGACAGGGCCCATAGGAAGCATCGTACCTCTCTCATTGACCCAATTGAGGTAACCTCTGGTCATGTCAGCCATGCCGATTGCTCGAGCAGAGCAATAAAGGAACTTGTAACCATTTCTGATGATGAGACAGAGATTAGTGCACGAGAGAAAACAATTTGTAGTCACTATAAATCTGTTTTACATCATCAATCAAGCATGTATTTTCAATTCTAAAGACTACCCCAGATGAAAATCAGGTTTTAAACTATGTTAACGTCTCTCTATGGTGGTTTTACTATGCCAAATTACACATGGCATACGAGCAAGCAAAACAGTCAACATAAAGGTTGACCTTTTTGACCTTGATGTGCCAAATTGAGAATTCAAGAATAGTGCTTAATCAATGCTTACTGGCTGACTTTGTGGTAGAGGTGTGCGATGCCCTGGTGAGTCCAGTCTTTTCCCAGTGTGGGCAGAATGTGACCCAACGTGTCTGACCTGCAGAAAGAAACAAAAGAGTGAGACTGGAGCATGTGATTGTAGCTATGGGAGAATAAAAAAAAAGGGAGCTCAAAATGCACCACTTACAAATCTTAGTAAATATATCAATAAGACTGAATTATTAGCGGGAAAACACTCAGCAACTGTTTCCAATATGAAATGAAAGGCAGATAAATTCATATTTAGACAGAATGAAAAACTGACTCATGTTCAGCAGTAAATAAATATGACAAATGAAACCGTTGCGAGCTGATTGCTTAATTGTAAAGAACCCCACAGATCCATTAAAACATCATTTAGGCCACAGAGGTGCATGGCATACAGATGAGCTTGCCACTGCAAACTAAGATAAAGTACTCGTTGAAGTACATGTTAACAGAATACATTTGCATGACTGACCTGGTAATGGTTCCATCTATATCAGAGATAATTATCTTGTCATCCCAGTTCCAGAGGTAGATGGTTCCCTGACAGCGACAGGTTCCCTGGTACTGAGTGGTCACACTAAACACGACATCATTAGGACCTTCCTGCAGCTGAAGAGACAGCTGTGTGTGTGAGAAGGGGACAGAAAGGAAAAGAAGATGTTTGAAGAACAATTCACAGAAGAAGAAAAGATTAGATTCTTAAACTAATAATCTATTTTAAACTTGAAAGCAAACTTGTGTCCTCACCAGCTGATCTGACGTGAGACGGAGTGTTTTCTTATAAGACACACCTCCCGATGAGAGTCCAGGCTCTGACTGGATGATAGGGGAGTTCTGCTTGGCTGTGAGGTGGTCTTCATCACTAGATGATGACTCGTCTTTATGTCTGACATCAGATAGTTTACCAAAGTGTTAGATATTAAATTATGCATACATATATATGAACATTATATATAAATAAAAGTTTTAGAATCAGGAATGTTTTCTTACCTGATTTTCATTTTCTCAATCTGCTCAGCAGAGCCACAGGCCCCACGCTCAGCAGCTGAATCCTTAAAGAAGAGTTTCATTCTCATTTAATGAGCAATGACACTGACAAATGTTAAAACCTTAATAAACCCAGTAAACACAAAGAAAAAGAGCAACAATTTTATACATTTTGTAAGCTGAAAAGAAGAACTTACCGATTTGGAACTGTTATTTCTGCCCCTCCAGGAGAACCACCACCTCCCTCCTTTCTTGGGCATCTTCTCCTTCATAATAGTCTCCACTGCAGCCTGAAGAGGAGCACGCACAACCCAAACATCCACAACACAACACAATAATAAAAAAAATTAAAAACTAAGGCCAAACCAGACTGTAAATCAACAAACTGTAACAAAGAAATGTCTTTCCAGCAGGGATGGAGAAAATAATGCGGCAGACAAAGTGTGCATAAGTGAAGAGGTAGAAGAAGAACAAAGCTAGAAAAAGAGAAGCACATAAGATGAGAAAATGAGGTAGAAAGAGAGTAGAAAGAGTGTTGTCTCCTCCCTGACATACAGAGCTGGAGCCCAGGATACCAGTCAGACAACAGAGGAGCAACTCTAAGGATGACTGAATATAACTGAGACAAGAGGTCTAATGAATGAATGGAATAAAGAATGAGGAAGTGGTGAAAAAATAGAGGGAAGAGAACAAAGGATAAGACAATGTTTAGCTGTAGTATCAAAGCAAAGGAGATTCAGTGGATGTTCTGCTGTTGCAGTGACATTGTTAGGTTGTTTGTGGAAATAGACATATTAGATGCAGTACCAGCTTTGGTCAGAAGAGGGCGCATAGCTGTAATGTAATACAATGAATCTACTGAGTCATTATTATTTGTGCTGAATGCCATCACCTCTTACCTTTGGCAGAGGTTTCTGAAAGGCTTGCATAGCCAACACAAGTGGAGCAGCAGTGCTCCAGTTATAGTACCTAAGGGAGACAACAAAATATAATTTCCTAAGTTCCAGAAATGCAGCAAAAGAGACATTTAGCCTGTTTATTTGCAAATCCTTTTTATTAGGATTAAAAAAATACTGCAATTTTTAGCATGCTTAAGTGTGCTGACTAAATAAATCCACATAATATAATGTGTTTTACTCCAGCAAGTAGTCATGTCTTACTTTGAGCCAATTTTAACAACAAGGTTGGGGTCATCAATGACTGAGGGGTTCTCTGTGAACTGCTGATAGGAGATGATCTTCTCACAAAACTGCTCTATAAGGGTAAACAGACAAGTCAAATTCAAGCTTTCACCACTGTGTATGAAGCTCATCTTGGATTCTACATGATAGCGGACCATTAGTGATCTCTTTGTTGTCGGTGAGTCCCCCACACAGAGAGATAGCAATAGATGGCAGGTCAGACATGGGATCACAGTAGCCTTCCACTCCGCTGTCTCCTCCAGAGCTCATCGACTGTGGGGACAGACTGGAGCTGTGGAGCCCTGGGTCAGAGATGCTCCTCATAGTTGAACCACTGTCACTGCAGGGGAGGCAGAAGTGTGTATGAGAGCGAGGCAGAAACTCCCGGATCACATTGCATTAGTCACAGCTACAGTTGTGTAAACACAGATGTGTGCATGTGTCTCTCTCTGTGTACCTCTTAGGGAAATAGAGAGCTGCCACCTCAGGCTCAAGCTCAGTGATGTCATCCAGGTAAATCCCATCAGAGCCAAGATGGCGACTCCTTTTCTCTGCAAGAGAAAAAAAGGAAAAAGTGAATTCAGCTCTACTAGAATTTGTATTTCTGATCATATCCACTGGAAAATCCTCTGACTGCTTGGTTTAATGGGAATAGTGGAATGATTATACACTACACAAAGAGTTGAGTTTGCCTGAGAAACTTAAGACTTCTGCCTCCTTGGAAATATGGTTTTACTTCCGGTTTGTTCACCATACAAGACCTTTCAATATTCTGATGTTTATCTGTCTTACATATCTGTTTTAGTTGCATGTTTTGGACTGTTTTCACAGGGCATTTCTGAATCATGAATAGCTGTCATTGTGATTCAACCACTTAAATGTTATGTTAGGTGATCATAATGCCACACCACAAATAATGCCTCGGAGAAGCATTGCACAAGAGAGGAAAAACAGCTGATAGGTCGGCATGTAGTACTGAGTCATAACCAGATACATAAACAGAGGGAAAATTTACTTCATTACTTGGTTAAATGATTCACTCAGCATCTGTTACCTTTTCTCTTGGATGGAGAGTCTGTCTTCCCAACTGGATGAGGTGCTGTGTCCTCCATGTCGGCCATCATCCTTGCCGCCATGCCTCCCACTGCGCTAATCTGCATCTCTGAGGTTACCGTCTGAGCCTCCAGCCTCATGGATTCTGACTCTACCCCAACTGTTATGACTGTGTCCTCCTTGACTGCCGTCTCCTCCTGCATCAGCAATCGGAGCGCTGGCATTTCAGGGCAGGGTCCACATCGCTTTGAAGACACCTCATGAGTAATCACACGGAAGTGCGTGCTTTCAGATACAGGGATGGATACGGGATAGATAGGTGGTGGCCCGGACCTAAGTGGGAGGAAGGAAGGCTAGAAGAACGGAAGAGGATGATATGAGACAAAAACTCAAAACAATACAGCACCAACTCAGACATTTAGGCAATACTATAAATAGATAAATAGTAGATGTGTTCCTAGTGGACACTTTCGTACCGCGGCAGCTTGTGGCAGCTCTCCCCAGGCCCAGTGCATGGCTGGATTCTGACTGTCTGCATCTGACGAATTGGTGATTAGCTCAGAGTCGCTCTTAGGAGATGTGGGGCGAGAGCTACTGGGGCTGAGAGAGGAAGAAATGAAGGATAAAAGTTAGATATCTGTTTTACGCATGAAGAGCATGTGTATACTTTGCACGCGCTGAGAGCACCTATGGACTGGACTCCAATCCCCATCTGAACGAGCGTAGATGCCAGTTTGTTTGAAAGAACCACTGCTCGGACCAGCTGCCTCGTCTCTCAAGACATCCCGAGATGAAGATCTGCAGGAAAAACGCACGTTATGTTTGTAATGGTCTGAATGTGGTCTTTTTCTTTTCACTTGTCTTTCTGTAACATCTTTCGTGACCAACAGAAACACGGATCATGTCAGAGCTCGCTGCACTCTGCCTGCACACGGCTTAACATCTTGTAGCTACAATCCAGGTCGGCCTACTGAGACTGCTGTCAGTGGTATAAGGCATCTGTGCTTTGTTTTACTTCTTATGTTGGTTGGATATTGTGAAAAATCTAAGTATTAAATTGGCCCTTAAATGTAAAATATAATAAAGATTTATCATTTCAAAGCATGGAAGGTTTCTTTTATAACAAAGCAAGATAAGACTATATTTCCCCATCATATATTCTGTGATTTATTTCTCTATAAATGCAAATCCATATCATCTGTCCTTGTGCTCTAAATTCCCATCATCATATTCCTCCAACATTTCCCAGCAGTTTTCCCATTCTCTCTGTTATTTTCTCCCACAATTCCTTTCCGGTTTTCCAACCTGTTGCTCTCCATTTCCGTCCCTTCGTCGGAGCTGATGTCTATGGAGAACATGTCTTCATCTGCCGAGTAGTCTCCACTCTCCTCCCTCCTCGCACTGTCTGGCCGACTCTTCCTCCTCCGTTTCCTCCTCTTCTTCATCATCATGCTACTGTTCTCCCCATTGTTCCCCATAGAGCCCAAGGTCTGTATAGGTGGCCCAGAGGAGCTCATCATTATGGCTCCATCTGACAAGATGGGAGAGGTAGCCAAGTAGGCGGGAACAACTTCCTGCATGAATCAGGAACAACAAGACCGATTATTAATGTTTTCTTTGTAAAGCAAAGATAACTAACACAGAAAAACCTGTGAACAGACCTGAAACATTAAATGTATTTGCATTGAAATTAAGTGATTTAGGAGTCTTCTGCATGAAACAAAAGAACAATTTGGTTTACATTTGACTGTGCAACCCTCATCGATGTTGTCTCTGAGATTAACATAAAAACATTCATCGAGGCAAAAGAAACATTGCAACTTTTCCTGGCATGCAACCTTGAATTTTAAAGCTAAATGTTAAAGTTTTCAGTCTGAGACAAACAGGTTCATCTGCAGACGTTTGGCTAAGTCCAAAACAGAATCTCTTCTCTGTTCTGTAAAGCAAGTTTTATAGAAACCCTGCTTCTAGGAAGGAATAATGCTTTCTAGGAGGATCTCCTGCTGTCAGGGCCTCTATAAATACATGCAGATGTATGTCCAAAAAAAAGAGAAAGGAAGTACCATATGATTTGTGGTCTGACAAAACTGCCTCACGTTTTGCTTTCCTGTGCCAAGAAAACGGGTTCAGAGACAAACTATTACTCCTCCCCTCTTTGCTCTTCCTAGCTTGCGAATCTGACACCACCCCGGGGAGAATAAATCACCCACTTCCCTTGTTGGAATCAGCCCCCCAGCCTCAGTACTTTATCGCTTGTTTATTACTTTCGGCTGCCCTCATCTTCATGTGTGTACAGAAAAAAAGTTTTGTGATGCTATGTGTTATGTGCTAGATTTTTTTTCTTTTAAAAAGGTTAACCCAAATGAAAACACTCACTGGCCTGGTTTCCAAAACCTTCAGGAAAAACAGCATGAAACATTTCAAACTGAGATGAATCGCTTATATGTAAAAAGAGGAACTTCTATGAGAGAGAAAAGAAGATTTCTGACTACCTATTAAATTCATAAAACTTTAATCGTAGGGTTACAGCATTTAATTGACTTTAGTTCAGAGAACCCAGGTTAGTAAATACGTCCTTCATTACTCGCACTCGCTGATAAACAGAGGGAGGCTGTTCAAAAATGAAAGGAAGAAATTCCAGGCTGTTGTGCCAAGTCTGCACACAGCATGACCTTTTTCAAACTACTACAACTATGCGTAGAGAGGAAGTTGTGCTTGGATAATGCCTCTTGCTGGTAAACACTGGCATGTCTCAGCTGCAGCCGGGTGCAGCTTAAAGTGTTTTCTTTTGAATTTCACGTCTTCAAGTAACTACTTGCATTTGTGCATAATCGGGATAATGTTTATTACAGTCACGTTCATGCAAGGAAAAGTAGGTCAAACATGACAGCATCACTTCAACCCCTGCTGGGGGAAAAGCCATTTTCTCCTGATCATCACCTGATCATTTTCTGTTTCTTGCACAAAGAACGCCTCTCCATTGTCCCCAAGCTTCATATGCAGATCCACTGGTTCTCCATTGATTTCCATGTCCACCTGGAGCAGAGAGAAAATGAGGGGAAAAGGTAAGAGATTAACAAACTAGAAATTTTCTTTTTAATATATTTCCCGTTTTGTTTTTCTAGGTTTTTTAGAATTTCTTATTTCCGTACCACTTTCTCTCGGGACCGGAGGACGCCCATTTTACCGAAGCGAACGTGGAAGGGCGAACAGTGCAAAGAGCCATCAGGCCGCTTCACAACGATGACATCAATGCAGCCGGAGAGGGTGGCCGGATTGAGGCCTCGGTACAGTTCTTTGACCTGGACGAACACCTGACCTGCCAGCTGGCCCACGTAGTTCATGGTCTGTCGAGTCTGGTTGATCAAGTGGTGTAGACAAAAGAGGGACAAGAGAGGAGAAAATAAATTATTTAGCACTAAAGTGCTCTGCAGTTTTTAAACCAGTCAATCAAGGGTGTCAAAATTAGGCAAGATATTTCAGTAATGTGATCCCAAACCACTGCTCAAGTGGAAGCTGGTTCCTGTTCAGCCAGCCCAGTCTCACAGCACCCACACTGTTAGACCTAGACCTGTTGCTATTTTCACCCCCTCCTATCTCCTTCCTCCCAAGTCTGGAAACCTGATCCAACTGTTTTCCAGTCAGCAAACCCCAGACTCCAGTATTCAAAGAACAACTAAGTTAGACCAGTCTGGACTTCTCAAATGACAGTAATATCATAACCCTCCTTATTAGCTTAGCTAAACTTCAGCATCAAAATGTCAAGAGCACAAAACAAGTGTAAAAATGCCTTTACACAGCAACTAGATTTAGAATGAGCTGCCAAAATAAGCAGGCTAAGCGTATCTGATTGATCATCTTTGTGCTGTTGCGTAACAGATACAGACCACTCGGGAAGATCATTTTGGCCAACACTGTCTATGTAATTTCAAATAAACCTTTTACCACCGACTGGGAGAGTTTAGCATTACTTCCTAAATCAAATGCAAATAAAAAAACAGTATACAGATAACAGTTTACCTTTTTTCCCTAAAGATTTAAATATAATTTGCAAATCCCATTAACAGTATCTCTGAGCACGTTGAGAACAGGGCGAGATGAAGAAAAAATTCATAAATTAAATCAAAGGGTTTTAAAGGTAACTTTGCTGAAATCAGGTGCTGATTAGATCATTCAATTTTCTGAGGTGGGAACATTAAGGGTCAGCCGGGAGTTTTGAAAGTTGACTATTAAAAGACAAGCGAGGGATTGACCTTGACTCAGTTGGCAGTAGGCTTCAAAATGATTGCATCAGTGGGAAAATATAGGGATGGAACGATGCCAGCTCCCTCCATTTTTCATATGATCCAGCCCCTGCTAGAGAACAGGGGCTCTCATTTTAGAGTAGCAGGTGAATCTGAGAAAACACATTGTCTCCTGCAACATCCTGTGTAAAGGAACTTCACTTTATTAAATTAATTGATATTTTCCACTGAGGCATGGAGTTAAAACACTGCAGCTACACTGTGACAAAAATAGACTGCCTTGTGTTAGAGAGAAGAAGAAAGAAGAGGAAGAGTGTCTCAAAAACACCGACAAGCAGCTCTTTGGTGACACAAATGAGTTGTGCTGGACAAGAATCCCAGCCCCATTGACAGTCAAGCCCAACTAGTCTCTACAATGGTATGCTCATCAGTTTAATGAGTTTACGTGCTGCAGTTTTGCAGGAATCTGGCAGGGCCACTCTGCAGATAATGAGTATGCAGGTGTGGACTGAGTCTTTCAGCAAGCCTCATACAGCACAGACATAAGCCTCAGAACCCCCACTATAAGGAAGTGAAAGCCTCTGCTTTTACATGGAAGATTTCAATAATAAAGAACTGGTTTTATTAAAAATGAGTATGACAATACACGTTCCTCAACTGAACAGCCAATCAGAATCCCAAATAATATCTTAAGTGGAAAATATTCAATTGTAGTGGATGTTTGTAAAAAAAAAAGCTGAGTCATATTTATCCTCCTGACAGTGCAAAAGGAAAAGGAGAGTGATGAATATTACATCACTGATTATAACAGATGTATTACGTAGATAATCAAGTAAAATTTATATCCATAAAATCACGAACCGTGTCACATAGGCTCGAGATAAAGACAAACATACCTGTTAATGTTTAATATGCTGGCAGACTTCACCAACACGCTGAAAGGAGCGTTTCCTCAATGCTGAATGAGAGCGTCCCAAATGATAAAATAGTTCCTGTTTCCAGACTGAAATTTAGCAATAACTTTCTGACAACGACTCGCAACGGTAGAAATCAACTATTTAAGTTAAAGCGACCCTCATTTGTCCCCCTGTCTGTCTCCTTTTACTCCTCTCGGAGTCTGTCAGAGGATAACGTCATATGCAGCGCAAACCCGCTTTCGACCAATCAGCGCCGAGCTGGTGAGTCGCCAAACGAACCGTTTCGGCTGCCACAGTGGCAACAATGTTACTGCTGCTTTCTTACGGGATGGTAAACAAGTTTGGTAGCGTCACATTGTTTCCTCATTGCTTTATTAGGACACAGTTTGTTACTGTCAAAAACAAACCCACTACTAAATGTTTAAGTGATAACTTAAAAAAAGATAAAATTGTTAATACGTATTTTTTGTGTGTTTTTAGCACGACACGTGGGTAAGATAAGTAGGCTAAGTC
>JBBBVU010000024.1:10646209-10657742 GCA_037177055.1 Atherinosoma microstoma | reverse complement strand
AAAAAAAACCTCTGCTACAACAATAATTTCCCTCAAAAGGGATAAATAAAGTATTTTTCATTTCATTTCATTCATTTATTTTTCTTAGGAGTATAAAATTACCTTGTTAGAATGCAACCAATCTCAACCTCCGCACCTCTGATCTTGATCCTTCCCGTTAGTGCACACCAAAGGAACTTTTCCCTTGGTGTGCGCTCACAGCTCCGTAATACATAATTGATCATGAAAACATGAACTTAAAATAATTGTAGCTCTATCAACACATGCATCACATTCACATGCTGAGTCAACATAGCTGAAATATGATGCGTGCATCCACCCCCTTTTGCAAGGCTGCAACAGAAAACCTCTGTATCTATGGGTATATTGGAGCGCTGTGTCCTCTACTCTTCCTTCTGCTCACACCCTCCCCCCATCCTCTGCATACAAGGAGAAGGGGAATGTTGCCCCCCTTCCAAGCCCAACACACACCCATTCTCTTAGACGCACTTTCTGTCTGACACACTCTCCCAGGACTCTCCTGTGAGCGAGCCAGGCAGGTAAACTCAGCAGCAGATCAGAGTGAGATGCTGAGAGGAGAGAAAGAGGGAGAGGGCACTGTAATGTGTGTGTGTGTGTTTATGAATTTGTGTGTGCGCTGCTGCATCGCTGAGCTACAGAGACCGGAGGCGAGGAGAGCTGGAGCGTTTGTCCTTGAGACTGACTGACTGACTGACTGCAGCTGTAGAGTGGAGGACCGGCCAGCCAGCCCGTGGATGAAACTGACAGTAAGTACTGAGCAAAAGCGACGAGATGAGCAGACGGGAAGAAGTACACGCAAGCTTCTTTCAATCGCAGCAGATGGACCGATGTGTTGTTTTTTTTGCTCTTATCTGCTTAGAAACAGTCCAGTGTGATGTTTCAGAGGTGTGTGTGTGGGTGTTTTTTGTGTGTGTGTGCCTGCAGGTGAAGGTCTCCTCTGATCCCAGGTGAACTCATCTCTCTGGCTTTTTATTGGCTTCCATCATACTGCCTTTAAAGCTTTTGTGTAAGACTTTGTAAGCAGTTCTGCTAATTTTTTTCCCCCTCCCATTGAGTGCATCTGCAGCAGCACCCACTCTTTATGTGTTTGTTTGTGTGAGCAGTATCAAGAAAAAATATCTGGAAATGTCACTGTACACTTGTCCAGCCTTGTGCTTCCTCTCCCCTCTCTTCTTCCTGACCGCTTCTGTTGACAGATCGATAGTTATGCATGTATAATTGGAAGTCGTCATTTATGGCAACCCTACAAAGCGAGTCATTATCATGTGTAATCTTGCAGAAAATTACATTTTGACTAGTATAGCAGGAATTGTGGCCAGGAATCAGTGGTCTGCGCTGAGCAAACTGACTGGGTGAAAGGATGACCAGAAGGTGAGGTCACTGGGAGAACACCCTGAAGCCTTGAGAGAGGGTAAAGAGGGAGGGAGGGTGTTACATCTCGCCTGTGAGCTGAAATGTCCCTAAGGTGCACCTGGAAGCATCTTTGTGATGAAATGATTAGGGACAGGAGGGAGCTGCAGAAAGAAGGAAAGGATGATAACATGTATGTGGGGATGGAGGTAGAGTGTGGACCGAGTATTGGGTTTAGCTCTTCGTGGAGCAACACTGTGTCGTGAGATGAGACTGGCTCACCTGTGGAGTTGCTAACGGAACGTGTTAGGCCAAGTTAGAGGGGTGTCTAGATGGATGGGTAGATAGAGATAAAGCCAGAGGGGTGAATACATAAAGCTGTGCTAGGGTTGTTTTTTTTTTTTTTTAATTTAAAGAAAAACATGACAGCTCTTTTTTCTGTGTGTTTTGTGCTGATTTGTTTAGTGTAGACATGCTGACACTAAGCCACAGGGCTAAATTTGCCACCTGTGGAGATAAAAGTGATATGATGAGATAGACTGCATGCTGTTTCTCTGTGTGAGTGCGGGCATGTGAAAGTGTTTCTAATAGTTCCTGACATCAGCATTAGGCGTGTGTGGTGCTGACTCCCCGGATTCAGTGTGTGTTGGACCCACATCAGAGACTCCTCGCCTGGGAACCAGGTGCCTGTGTGAAGAAAAGAGCCAACACGGGTAAAAGCGAGTCTGGTGGTGCTGCTTCACATGTTCTTCTATGAAAGTACTGAAAGCAGGAACTCATATTTCTTGTACTTGGTTAATATGAGGCTTATTCTACCTACTAATCATAAAAAAAAAAAAAATCAAAGCAAAACGTGACCGTGTTTTACTTTGATATGTAGTTACATTAAATATATGGTGACATTTCAGAAAATAAACCAATGAAACAAAGAACAAAAGAAAATGGTAAAATTAAAAAATCATGACTATAGAAAACACATTTGAGGAAAAAAAAGATAGCAGCATAGAAAACAATGAAACAGGGTTCAACACATTTAAGAAAACAAATCAAATGATGGAATGATCGCATTTCATATACAAGGACAAGATTTAAGTGATTTACAAAAAACACAAAGGTTTTTTCTTCTTCTTTCTTTTTTGAAAATATTTTCTCACATGCGACTATTTCAGGTGCAGGTGCATCAGAGGACACAGAGTCCCAAAAAAGGAAAGTCCTACACATTAATCATGCCTATATTTTATGCTCCTTAGACCCTTTTATCAAGAGTGATGATTTTTTTTTTTCTTTTTAAGAAGAAGTTGTGACAAAGGTTAAGGGTATCCTAAATAAAATTATTAAGTTTACTGTACAAGTGAACAAATATAAAAATGAGGTAAAGATAGAAAAAATAAAAAGTAAAGGTGCATTGTAAATGTACATTGCTCTTCAATTTTTGGAGAAGTGTAACACATTTGGAAATATGTGCCTCTAAATGCAACAGAAAAAGGTAGAAAGTTGCATATTTGCACTGTACACAAGTCTATTTTGGTGAACTATTGTCCACTTTTTCCCTCTTTGTGCTTGCTACATTGTCCTCCATTTTGTTTTGTTTTTAAGTGGATTATCCCCTGTCTTCAGGGCATTTAGAGGAAGTGGTCAATACATCCCTTTAAACTAAGCATTTTAAGATGTAGAGTCCAAAGAGAATAGTGATCCCTAAACAAGATGAAAATGACATTCCCTAGCTGTTGTGGTTCCTTTCTTTAAGACCACCATCTAGTCCACAGCTCTGCAAGCAGGGTCAAAAGGACATATTTGGATTGGCCCTTTAAGTAGATTTTCCCTTTGCCCCGTGAGTGTTAAGGAAGTGTTAAGTAAATGTACTTACACTTTGCCTTTTAGAGCTCTACAATCTGCACAATATCCTACTACCTGCAGCTCTGTCCTTAGAACCCTGAGTTGGACTGAGAAAACTCTTGTAAAAAAAGGAAAAGAAAAAAAAACTCTTAATGGAGCAGAAAGATTACATAATATTTAAATTACAGAAGGCAAATGAAATCCAAACATACAGTATCATAAACATATATTCAGAAAAGATATAAAGTAGCTGCCTTACTCTGAACTTTCTGTTTATACACATGTATAGAAAGAGAAGGCCCCCGTTTCTTTCCACCGTCATGCATTGCAGAACATAGTGATCAGTAGGAAGAGGTTGACCATCAGATGACCAGTTAATCCAATAGTTCTCGTTGAGAATATGAAGAGCATTTGCCGTGTTAATCATATTATGTTGTTAAGAGAGGCTTGGTAACATAGACTAATCACCCCAAAGCCCTCCAGATGGGCACCTGGCAGAAGACAATTTGTTCTAATGGCAAGAAAACAATTGCACGTTACATGGTTAAGCTACAGTCCTATTGTCAAACTTGTCTTTTAGTCTTTTTTTTCCCGCCCCTTATTGCTGTGCAGTATAAATGTGAAGAAAATTCTTCCACTAGGGGGCAACCCGGTCAAGTGGTTATTGTGTGTAAACTAATTGTAGAAGCCTGCAACTGAACTGGATTTCTCAGTTTAGTCTCAAATATTCATAAAACAGGTTTAAATGAGTCCTAATGAAATCCTGTCTGGCTGAAAGCATATACATTTCCCTAGCAGTGACTCACTTCCTCCGCAGTGGGACTGTAGGATCTCCAGATAAGTGAAAAGCATTTGAAGACCATTGACCCCCTCCAAGGAGGAGCACCAGCAGGTCCCAGTAGCTCTAAGTGACATTTCTATGATTATGTCGCTTTAAGCTTCTCCCAAAGGGGTTTCTAAGGTTTCTGCCATGGATGTGTGTGCGTGACCTCTGATCCCTATACAGTGTGCCACAGATCAATATGGAACTGATCCTATTCCAAGTGCTCATCTGTCAGTTATTCTATGTTTCATTTCCCTCCCATCCATCTATTTAAAGACATCAAACTGCAAAGCGTATAAATCTAATAATATTCTCTGTTCTTGCATAATAGGATGACTTTCTTATTTAGGGTTGTTTCTTTTTATTTCCCTTAGTGCCTTCTTGTTATTTGTCCCCTTTTGTAAAGCGTTCAAGTGTCTGAGAGGTGCAGTGTTGGTGCAGTGGGACAATGGTGTTTGCACACAGTGTCAATAGTCTGTCCCACTGTCTCAGTAATTGATGGATGGCTAAGAGTCTGATATAAACTAAGCAGATAACGAGTCGCTGGTTCTGAGGTTAATGCTAATGTGCGCAATGGGGATTGGAGTTGCTGAGCGACTGTCCGGTTTTTGAAGTCAGTGTGACAGCTGTCGCTTAAGGCTGAGATTTGGTAGGCTGTGAATTTAGGGATGAGAAAAAGAGTGAATGTACGCACACACAGAGTTGTGTCTTTCACCTGGACTTTTCCTGTTCTTCAGATAGAAATTTATGCATCTGGTGTTGGAAGGGTCAATAGCTGGCAGCTGGGTGCTCCATTACAGGCAGCGTCCCTCCAGAGCTGCTATTAAGCTTCTGTCTTTAGTTGGAGCTCAGCAGTGTGAAAATGTTTTTGAGGTCTAACTGCAGCCGTGCATGCTTTGGTTTCCTTTGCTGCGTTTAGCTGGTTTCCACGTTTTCATGAGCTGTCAACTCTGGATTTTGCTTCTACTGATGTCAACGTCCTGTTTGTCGAGCTTGTTTGCTTGTCATTCATTCTCTCTATTTTTTTCCCCTCTTGCTTGAAGTTGACATATTTCTTCTGAATTGTAGAAGCTGCTTTTTTCAGCTTATTTATTTCATTAAGTGCATATTTGTCGTCCAAACGAAATTGAGGCCAACCAATGCTGGACTTCAAGGATCAATGCAGACTAAAGCATCTGAATGAGATCAGGGTCGTTGTTTGAGAACTTTCCAGGAATTCATTTTAGAAACCAGTAAGCAGCTTTGTGTGAAAATAGCACCACAATCTGCTCAGCTGTGATGTGTTATCTTTTTTTTTTTTGTTACATTTTACAGACAGTTCTGAGGGTAATGGAAATAGTCAAATAGATGTTTCTCCTTTATTATACCAAAATACTTAATATACCAATGATGGGTCAAAATCATCTGGTTATATAAGTGAACTAATGGATCAACTGGGATCATAATTAATATTACTTTAACTTGTGATATGACTGATAAAATGATTAATTCTCATTATTCATTTGTTCCTGCCATACAGTTTTTGGTCAGTTATCTGCTGGTCTATACACTAGTAATAATATATAGGCTAGAAGGTGACAGGCTAACATAAAAAAATGTTTTCCGTTTTTACTAAAATTAACTGAAAATGTTTGGCGCAATCTCGCTGGATGCATGATTTCTGAATTCTCTGACTGGAAATTCATTAATGGCAAAAACAGAGTGAGACTAAAAGTTTCCAGACATACCAGCAGTTCTGCTACAACTGTGATATTCAAATATGGGTTTGGAAAGATAAACAAGCAGGCGTTTGCTTTCTGTATCCTGCAGACTTATATTTCACCTGTTCAGCCCAGATCTTTCCGAATTAATTGCTTTCCCAATTATTCTTACATGACTCAAATTTGATTGTCAATACTCTATTTGATCTAAAATTGATGCTTTGGGCAATTCAAGTTCAGACATAAAGGTTTTATGGCATGACAAATAAAGAAAATTTTATGGATAATTTAGCCTGAGAGTTATATTTGCATCCTCCTTACAGAAAGGATTCAAATAATCTGTACTTTTTATTTATATCATTTTAATTGTTCCCAGTAATGAGCAAATAATCCTGGTTGCTGCCAAATTAAAGTCTTTTTACCTTTTTGACAAATCTTCCATGGTTTTTGTACCTTCTATTTGAGTTTTAATGTGCTTGCGTTCATATATTTGTTAGTATGTATGTGCATGAGGTTGCCATAATGACTGTTTGTTTCAGTTGGCTGGGAGTTTTCATGTTGTGTGCAATAAGATAAAACCCCTTCTATGCACTCTGCTATCTGGCCTTCATCTCAATAACATATTAGCGAAGGTAGGTGACTTAATTCCTGTGAAGATTGGGTTAGTTTAGAGGACGGCATTATGCCGAGGAGTCAAGGTGGAAGGGATGACATGATACTAACAGGAGAAAGACAAATGCTTGCAGTGGTGTTTGAAAGTTAGCAAACCCTTTAGAAGTTATTTTTTTTTTGTATATATAGCTGTGTAAATATGACTAATTAATCCCAAGATGTTGGCACAAATACTAAAAGTGAATAAAGAGAGAGATGAGACTCAGTCATTTATTCCACAAACAGTAATGACCTAATAATAGTGCATTTCTATAAATGGCAAAATTAGTCTCTAAGGCTCATGTAAAGATGATACTGTCAGGTGTATTCAATCAATGGGAAGTAATCTGATGTTGGTGGCCACCCACTTTTATCTAAAGATCTTCATATCGAATATTTGTGAAAGTAAATCATGGAGATTTTTTAGATCAGTGTTATTAGACTGGAAAAGATTACAAAAAAATGCATTTCTATAAGTTTAACAGGACCCTGCTAATCTACAGTCAGACATATTGAGTATAAATTGAAGAAATCCAGGAATTGTCAAATAAAAAAATTCACTTCAAGAAAATGATGAGTAGTAGCTTATGAGGTCACAAAAGAAACCAGGGTAACTTCCACATTGTTTGTAACTCTGATGCGAAAATCATTTGTCTACAACTAAGATCAAAAGAATGTAATGTTTTTTGGAAAAATATAAATATAAATGGCATCCCTGCATAAGATGTAGTAGTAGTATCAAAGTTTGGGTTGATTTAGGGGCAGAATAGCTTATCATTGATGGAACAATCAACTCTTAGTTTGACCAGTGAATTATGAAGGAAAGTGTCCGTATATCTGTCTGTGAACTCAATTTTAGTGGAAAGTAGGTTATACAATATAACAACTTTAAATTCCAATTATTCTGCCAATAAATACATGATTTCTTTAGTAATTGTTTAGGAATTCCTGAGTCAAAACCCTGATCTTAATCCAATTGAAATGTTTTGGAAGGATCTGAAGAAAGCAGTTCATGTGAGGAAATCCACCAACATCTAACAGTTGAAGCTGTTCTGTATCAAGTAATGGCTTGATATACCATTAAGTTGACATGTAGGACAGATTAACATCTAAGGGGGTCTCACCACAAGCTGCCAGCAACACTTAAAATGCTTCCAGATATGCATAATTGAGTAAAATTATTTCACTCAATCAATAAACTACTAAATATTTATATGCATTCCTTTTATCCACTATAAAGAGTTGACTTAAATGCCTGCAGAAATATAAAAAATCTCTTCCAACTATGTACTCTACTAATGTGCATACATATTGGGATTCATTCATCAATTTTATTTATGGACTTTATCCCAGTCAGGGTTGCGGAGGCTGAAGTCTATCCTAGCTGCCTCTGGGTGAGATATAGGGTACACCCTGGACAGACCGCTGTCCATCACAGGGCCATTTAAAAGACAAACAAGATAAGCGTGCTGACACTCACTCCAAGGGCTACTCTCAATCACCAATTGATCTGATACGTATGTTTTTTGGACTGTGGGAGGAAGATGGAGCATCCAGAGGAAAACCACCCATTTGTGGGAAAAAAAACCTGCAAAGTCCATACAGAAAAATTTCCAACCAGGAACCTTCTTGCAGTGAGGCAACAGTCCTCATGAACACACCACTGTATAGAGATCTGTGTCAAATTAAGAGTTCTAAATGTTGTCTCTTTTTCCTGAGATATTTTGTTTTTGTCACATCATATTGCACCTGTTAACCTTTTTTGCGTGCCTGACACAACTTACTCTGCTTCTCATTTTGTTTGCACGTGTGCTTTGTGAGTGAAAGGCGAAAAGAATCACATTAGGCACACAGCCAAGGCTGATTATCTTAGATAACGGCGCTGCACTAGCAAGTAAGTCTGTTAAGCCCTAAGTATTTGAATTGATGTTTCTGTGTGTGGATGTCTATATGTTCATACAGCGTCCGTGTGGAAAGCTATTGATTTCATTTAAGAAATGTCATTCATATGGTAGATTCATGAGGACATTCTTCACTTTAGGATTTAGACATTGCTTTGTCCGACTTGACAAATAATCTCTTAAGATCTTTGATGTTCAGATCAATCTTTCCTCAATTTCCTCAAAATGATAACCTCCTGTTTTGTCCTATCAATGTAATTAGGCTATTTGCTTTTATAAAGCAAATGATTTTCAGCATAACAAAACTAAAATCTGTGACCATCTGGTGGCATTAATAAGTTAATTAAGTGGATTAAATTTCATTTATTTAAATATGGAGATGCTGGCAGGTTTGTTTTTCATATTTGAGTAACCTCAAACAACTTAAATGATTATAAATCCTCAAATAGATAAAGATCTTACTACTATTTTTGTATTTATTTATCTATTTATTTCAAATGCTTCCCCTTATACATATTCAGTGGATATGCAGTGGGTTTTATGTTTAATAAGTTGAAATTCATGCCCCCACGTTGAGCTTTCTCTGACGGCTAAAACTTGCAAAATACCCCACATCCTCTATTGTCATATCCACCTGCCCCAGCGGCTCTGGCTGTGATTGGTTCAGAGGACAGCAAATCAGCGGTGGGCTCAACGTGGTGCGGGGGGAAGGCCATTCAAATGGTCTGGCTGGGCGCTCGCGAGCCAGCTTCTTCGCTCGGAGACCCTGTCAGCTTGTAGCCACAACACTGCGGACTTCAAAGCCAGCCGGGGGCTGTTGGTGAGAGGTGTGAGTGACAGGAAGACGCACGCGGGTTGCAATGAGCGGAGCTTGGAGAGTAATACAGCAGAGGAGAGGGCAGTAGTTGGACACAAAGTTGGAAGCAAAATAAAAAGAGACAGCAATAAGCGGTGAAAATATACATCAACTAATTGAAGAGGGGGACGGAAACAAGCAGACCTTTTCAACTCTTCGGGTTATGGTGATGCTGCTCGCATGGATTTAGTCGACCTCTACCTCCCAGAGTGTTTCAACTACCACTCTGACACAGAGTAAGTACCCTAGAAAAAAAGCCGCTCCGCAAAACTTCACGTTTGTTCTCTGACTTGAGTCGTGCAGCAGGTGACTTTGCCATGGAGCAAAATGTTGCGTTTTTGTGATGTTGATTAATAGTTGCGCGATTGTTTTTGTTGTTTCATGCATCCGATCACGATGCGCTGCTAAAGGAAATAAATAAATATTCTGTATGCATATATAGCCTATATATCTGCCTACAATCACCCACATTTCAGAAGAATTAACCTACTTTTTTCTGAAGCATTTGCTCATATTTTGAATTTATCTCCGTACTGCAAGCTGTTTAATTTCATTACCATTTAATACATTTTTTATTAAAATGAGTCTTACAGTAATGTAATAATGAAATTCATGAATGGTCTCAAACTTTCCACAAATGTTAAGGGGGGGTTATTTTAAGCCCAATGGTGGGAAGAATAATCTAAATGGTGGATAATGGCACACATTTGCTGATGCACTATGATTTCAATAAACTTCTACATCGTCAAGGCACTCATTTCCATCCAGAGTTTAATGGATTTTTTCCCCCCAAGATCCTGTATTGATGGTTGGAGAGTAAGACCGCTGTGTAAAGTGTCCTGCAGGAAATCCCAAATCTTCTCACATGTGTTCAGGTCTTGACTCTGAGGTAGTCAACGCATGAGTGAAAAGGATGTCTGACGCTCCCAGAACCTCTCTCCTACTATTAAAACCTGATAAATCCTGGGATTGTCATCTTGGAAAATGTCCATGCCGCTATGGGAAAAACCATTATTAAGAATACAGTATGTTTAGATAGTTGGAAAACTTAAGCAACCCCAGATCACGATACTGTAAAATCCCCTTTTTTTAAAACCATAAATAGATACATTTATATTTTGTCCTTTGGGGAAATTAAATTTCTCAGGTTTGATGTTATATTTCATCTGATAATCATAGACTAACTAGTCTTGGTGTGGGTAAACTGGTCAATCCCCAGCAGACACACTGACACAAATAAAGCTAATGTGAAAGTCTGGGGAAAAGATGTGTAAAGAAGCTTTCTGATTACCTCCAGACGTGCCTTTTGATTGCCTGTTTTGGTTTAATCATAAGAAATAAAAAAAAGAAATCATATTCATTATCATCACTGTTGCACTTTTATCTGTGGCATAATCAGTCTACGCTGAGAACACATCACATCGAGCATTTCAGGGTTGAAATGATCCTTCCCCAGCAGCCAAAGATAAAGACAATTAGGACACAGACAGAGGGAGACGGGCAGACATGAGGACGCACAGGTTGGTTGATTGCTTGTGACACAAGCGGGCAGATAAAGAACTGGAGAGAGGGCGATGATGGCTGCAGATGATCCCCATGTGTGGCACGCTATCCAAGTCTCCAGAGCCTGCGGGTCCAAGCTGCAGCCTCAAGCACCTCATCTTCCGGATTCAACCAAAGCCTGTCTAAGGCTCTTAGGACTGGCTGAGTGTGTCACTGATCCCTGCTCAACTTTGGCTTCTTACAAGCAAGAAGGAAAAAGCACAGACAGACAGACAGACACACACACACACACACAAAGAACACCACCACATAGGCTCCTGACCTAAATCACCTCACCAAAGAGTCAGGGTTCTGACTTTGGTCAACGGCTGAGAGGTATTTGGATTTTTGTGGTTTACAGAGAATCTCCTTCGTCTTGCTTCTTAGTTAAACTGCCTTAAAGTTTGAACATTTGATTGTCTTTTTTTTCTTCATTTTTTTAAGCACTTTGATCTCTTACTTCTTTTTTTTCTGTATTTCTTCCCACCTTCTCATCCATTGGGTCATTGTCTGCATTATGACTCTGCTCATTGGAAAGAAGTGTTTCCCTCTCTAATGTCCTTCAGCACCCCACCTTCCCCCCGGGTCAATGAGCCACAGGACTGCCCCTTTCTTTCTGACCCTCCCCAGCTTTTTCACAGTCCCTCTATCTGCCTCTGTTGTGATTTCCTCCGCCCCTTGTCGTTTCACCCTGCATTTTCTCCTTTGTTACCAAGGTGCAGTTAGAGTTGTTTTGGATACTGGGACACAAAAGGCATACGAACGTTGAATACCCACTGAAACACACACACACACACACACACACACACACACACACACACACACACACACACACACACACACACACACACAC
>JBBBVU010000024.1:10614781-10634887 GCA_037177055.1 Atherinosoma microstoma | reverse complement strand
TACCAGGACGTAGTCCTGTCTGGTTTAAGGGTGCAACGTCAACAATATCACAGTGTCCTCCAAGCTTCACCATGTCCATTCTCTCCTCGTCTCAGCCTTGTATGAAGTACAACTTAATCCCATTTGGTAAATTAGATATCTACTGGATACACAATTCCTTCATCAAAAGACCAATATGGTTTATATTCCTTGTTTTCACTACAAAACGTATCATGTTGCAACGTAATAAGTTTCAAATTCTTCCAATAAACTATCATGTTACAACGTGATAAGGTCCTAATTTCTGTTTAATTGGGTGACAGCTCTATGCTTCCGTACTTGGTATTACTTCCATGTTTCTTTTTTTTTCTTCTGGTAAATGATGTGGTTACAAAACAAAATCAGGGTTTTAACAATGCAGAGAAACAGCATCTCGAGAAGTTAGCTTTTTATCAAGATGACCACCAACTGGAACCGGCTATCAAAAGATAACGAGCTTCGTCTTCTCAAGATCAAGAGATGATCAAAGCAAGGTTGAAAATGAGCATTTAGCATCTGTTTTAATTGGTTATTGTCACAATTGGTCAGAACCTAGGGCAAGAAGTTGAAGCAAGCATGTGTTATTCTGATTACTTCCCAGTTAAGATTTTCCCCATAGAAAGACTTCTTTGTTTTTTTCATAGGTATAAAGACAATTCAACTGTCACCTTGAGATAATGACATAACTTATCTGGTTACCTCAAGATAACAAGGGGAATGACGTTTGAAAAAATTTTCAAGCGCCATTGCGCTCGTCTTTCAGTATAAACATCAGTCAGCCACAACATTAAATCCACCCGCTTAGTATGTTTATGTCCCCTTTGTATTAGTAACTGGTGATGGTACGGGTGCTATCTTTTAAAAGGGACATCCCGTGGTTTCTGCTGCCAGGATAATGGCCGTAGGTCCTCTGGGCGCGATAGCTCTCAGGGATGGGTTTTTGTGGATTGAGCTTGTTTCAGTGCATCTTGCAGATGTTGATGAGTTTGACATGTAGTGAGTTTGCAATTGCACCTTTGGCTCTTTGCCATGCTCCTTGAGGCAAGCGGTTTAGTTAAGAAGTGGTTATGGAGTACTTATACATATGTTAATGTTTCTTGGTTGTTGTTTTTTTACTGCTTGTGTCTTGGCGTGTGTTCCTTTTTCTCATTTCTACTGACTTTTACAAAAAGCATCCCTCTTAGATAACCAGACTGAACTAACTGTAATGATAGTAATCTCTCTCTTAGTCTCTGTAGGTGGTGTGGTAGAGAACAAGGTGATATCTCTGCTGATGGTCGCCGAGCCAGAGGCCATCTTCGCCATGCCAGATCCCACAGTACCCGAGAGCGACATCAAGGCCCTGACCACGCTGTGTGACCTCGCTGACAGAGAGCTGGTGGTCAACATTGGCTGGGCCAAACACATCCCTGGTATGTTTCAGGCTCAATCCCCCTGTCTCACCAGTTCAGTCGTTCACTCACACAAGCCGCCACACACATTAGGTTCACTAAGTCGCTAATCAGATCAGAAGAAGGGATTGTTCTGACTTGTGGTTCTCAAGATGCTCTCTGGCAGCCAAGAGAAGGGAGATATCATTAGCTTGGCTGTGTGTTATCTGTCAGTCTCCTCTACATGTGTGTGTGCATGCTCTAAATTGCGTGCCATGTCTTTGCTGACCAAAGGGTGTTCCAACAACAACAAGATGACCAGTGGCCACATGGAAGTTTTAATTTATTTCCTGGGATGCAGACTGAATAACAGAAATCCTCCTGAGATAACAGAAAGGGTATCTGGAGGGTTTTTTTAATCTATTTTTCTATTCCTTATTTGAATGAAAGGATCTGACAGCTATGTAGAAATTAAAATGCTTGTATGCAGTTGTAATACCATCTAATACCATCACGTGCAATAGTGGTTTGCAGTGTGAATACTTGTCTTTCAAGATTTATGCTAAACTCAGCAATAAAAGAAGCATTTTGTGTGATGATTTGGCCGTGTCTTGAATTTCCGTGCAAAAAGAGGCAAACTAGATTTTCCAAATGCTAAAGAGTAGGACATTTAGTACCAAAACATTCCTTATTAGTGTATCTGTATCTATTATAGATAAACACTTAGAAGATTTGAGTGACAGAAAATGTTATAACGTATGAAAGGTAGGTGGACTGGATTTATTTCAATAATTGATCAATCTGCCAGCTGTTCTCTGTGCTTGATAATTTAGTGATTTAGTTTATCAAAGTTAGAAAAAAAAGGGGGAATATTAACCTTTGATATTCTTGTCAAAGCTGATGTCTATATAGCTTCTTTTATTTGACCACCAGTCCAAAACTCAAACATGAATTGACAGCCTGATGAAGACTTGGGAAAAATGGCAAAATCTGAATCTTTTTCCTCGGATAAAAATACCCATATTGATGAACTGTTTGTCAAAATGATTACCTTTCAAATTTCTATTGATTGACTATTAATGGCCAGTCTTTACAAAACATGCACTGCATGAAAACTACCTGAGCCCAAAGGACTTTATCTGAAACGCAGTTACAATCCTACTATTTCTAGATATGGTAATTTACATATATGTAAATGTGTTTAAAATGACACCATGGTAAATATTTGTATTTGGTGTACAGCAGTTTAGCCATTCTAGAGCATCAATAAAAAGTTGGTATGACCTTATAGTAAAATCATCTGGGATCAGGAAATCTTGATTTCCTTTCCATTCATTCTTCTTATTTCTCCATTCTGTGCCTGCTTTATCAGCCATGTTATCCACACCCAAAACATCACAGGGAGACACCTGGGATTTTTAGAAAAAAAATGTGTTGATGTCTTGTCTCTGAAATGCTTACAAAACAAACAAAGCTGGTGTGTTTGTGTTTCTCTACTGTATTCACCCCTGTGTTTCTTGCTACAACGGAGATATGAGGCAATTTAATGTGTGTTGGCATCCCTCATCAGCATTTCCATAGTTTTGTTTTGTAAAATAAACCCACTCCAGCCCAGTCACCCCCGCCCCAACAGCCCCCGGGGCAGCTTCTGTCTGTCTGTCTGTCTCTTTTCCCTCATTTTTGGCTCTTTACTGTCAGCGCACAAGACAGATGGAGTCCGACTGATGGGTGTATATTTGTAGCCCTTTGCCAGTGGAGGGTTTGCTGGGGGAGCAGAGCAGCGATGAGAGGTGGCTGTACACACAGCAGATACCCACCTGAGGGGAGAGGGACAGAGGGGAAAATGGGGCAGTTTTTATCCAGATGTCAAACACAATTAACTCAAACTTCGGAAATGTCACAAAAAATACATGAAATGCAACAAAATGCATCAGGCACGTTGGAGCAAACAAAAGGTATTCTAGACTGGAAACATTCACGTCATGGAAAACTTGGAGATTGTTTAGTGTTAGATAATGTTCAGTGGTTTTATTAATGATCCCTAGCTGTGGTTGTGGAGGAGTTTAATTTCCCCTTCTGTCACTTCTGCATAGATGTTCGTAATGACAATACCCCAAACATTACCAATACTTTATTAAAGTAGCTGTGGTCAAGAAAATCATTTTGAGAGGAAAAGCAAAACAAAATGACCAAGAACTCCTCAGTTTAATCTGTTAACAGAACATGCAAATGTAGAAAAAGCTCAAAGCAACACTAAAGGACGATTTGAATAAAATCCCATGAAATCTGGTTGCTTTTTCTGTAATTCATTGAGTTCATTCCTATAATACTGCTTTGTTCCCATGAACTTGTTTAATTATTGAACTTGTCCAATAATTAAACACAGTTAACCGACTATACATTTGTCCAAACACTAGTCTGTATCACTCACTTCCTCCCTCTTTGTTTCTCAGTATATGCGAGCTATCTTTGTGCCAGTGTTCTTGAGTCTCTGTTGGCGTTTGTGTGAATTAAAAAGTATCTGCCTTCATGGAAACATGCTTAGTCACAAACCAGTTTGATCAGCTGAAGCTGGCACAGTTAGCCTTGTTCAGCATAAAGACTGGAAAAGGTGGGAAACGGTTTGTAACTTCATTAAGTATAAAAGTCATGTACTTTTGCAAAGATAAGCGAAGGCTAACTTTTTCTTATCTTTTTGCTAAGCTAACATAACTACATTTTTTATAGAAGAAATGACTAAATTTGACAAAAATGAGAAACATGAATTCAAAAGATATTTGCTGGATTTTGTGGCAGTAAATTAATTATGATGTTCTTTAATAGTTTTGTAAACTAGAATAATCTGCTTCAGTCACTTCAATAAATCGGGTCATTTTATGTCTTTTCAAACATTGTAGCTCACTCAAATCAGATGTAACTAAAGGGGCTTAGATGCTGCACAGACATACGCATTACCAACAAAAAAAGACAGTTGAGCATTGTTTCATTTCCCGAGCCGGTTATCTGTATGCTTTACCTCCCTACCTGTTGGCTATGTAACTATGGGATTATTGCACTGTGATCTGAAAGGGCTGTCCTCCCAGTGACAGGGAAACTTTTGATTTGGTAGCAGATAAACCTTTTGAGTTTCATCAAAAAGACAGATACAAAAACAGGAAGACAGAGGCATACCGATATACAGGACCAGTGAAGAGAAAAGGAAAAATCATGGCTTACATGAGATGACAGGCATCATAATATAGAAGACAAAACGCAAAATGTTCAAAGTGGACGATTACATCATTTTTAAGTAAGATGTTGACAAGATTAGAGAAGCTGTGAAATAAAGAAAAAAGCTACTAAATAGACACATAGACAAAAAAAAGAGATTTTTAAAAAAGAGAAAAAAAAGTCTGGCCCTTCCTAGCAGCGTAATGGCCATGTCACATCAGCTCTGGATGAGTGGCAGGACACGCAGCCCCCGATGCTGGGAGAACTGGGGTCCTGGGCAAAGTGTCCCAGGCCATCTGAGTTCTTTGCCCAGGGGGAGGTTAGTGTGACGGGGCTACTGTCCTGCCTGCCCCCCCCTCCTCTGTGTCTGGTTTTATCAGGCAGATTGACAGTGATGCGGACTGAAGTCTGAGGGCCAGACTGGCAGATGAGCTGGCTAAAGACCAACTGCCCTCTTTGTTTTTGGCCTTTTTTGAGTCTCTGATAGATGTTGGCTGTCGAATATGTGTGTGTTTAAGGCGACTGTGGTGTGACTG
Source organism: Atherinosoma microstoma (assembly GCA_037177055.1). Lineage (NCBI taxonomy): Eukaryota > Metazoa > Chordata > Actinopteri > Atheriniformes > Atherinidae > Atherinosoma > Atherinosoma microstoma. The sequence goes on along the minus strand of JBBBVU010000024.1, from coordinate 10,629,753 downwards.
CTGTGTTGACATGATATGAACTGTGGCTGTGTTTCGAGATACTTGTCAGGAAAAAGTGGAACATCCTTTTTGGCATGATGGGATGGATTATGTACGGGTGTAATAAACAGTAATAGGAGTAGAAATTATAAACAGTCAGAAAAAAAAACTTTGAGAAGAAAACGTGTAGGGTTTTATAAGTGCTTTAGCTACTTCTGGACTGCAGGACCCCTTTTCATAGTTGTTCTAACAATTGACAGTTCTCCTTGTGTTTTTTGTGTCCACACCAAAGGAAATGCCGCCCAGTGTAGTTCATAGAACTGCTTTTATAGTGTCTTTTTTTAGATCCTACTTCAGAGAATGAGCTTTCTTTGCATGGGGGTAACCATCTGTGATGCAGCTGTATTTTAATGGTTCAAAATGGCTTAAATATACAGCGATTGGTCCAAACAATATAGGTGTTTGACTTCAACACTGTAACCTGCCTTTCCAAAACAAAATAGCAACTATTTAAACACTGTAAAAAATGTTTTGATATGAATAAAAGTATGTAATGTTGGCCCCTAAAAGCCCAAACAAAACAGTGAGGCACGGGGCGACAGCAAAGCTTGGGCTGATATGCGATGGCACAATTGTACCATGATGTTCCATAACCCTTTTCTAATGTGATACATCAACATAAACATAAAAACACAGATTAGAAAAAAAAAAATCTTCTGGAAACAAAATCGTCTGCTCTGCTTTCCTTCGTGATCCTTGCTTTGTTCGTTTAAAACATTATCTTTATTGAAGATTTAACATGTATTTGTCCATAAAATCTATCAATAAATTGCTTGAGATTTCATCAAACTCTGACTCACCCGAGTCCCTGATCCTGATCGATGGCCCTGAGCCAGAATACTGATCCCCATCGACCAATGAAATTGTGCACTGACAGTGTTTCCAATCAATCATGGAGTCATAGTGGGGAAATGGGTGCCACTGGCGTCGCCACGGTGATTGTAAAGAGCAGTGGCTCCTGATAACAATCGCCGATGGTGTCAAAAATACAAACAGCTCCCCCGCCTCATCCTGCTCTGTAAAAATCACCCGTTTAATTACAGTAAACGCATGTGTGGGTGTGTGTATGTAGGTTTATGTGGGGGCAGTTAGCGGGTTTAATCATACTCCTGCGGGGTGTAATTGTCAATCAAAGTAGGTGTGTCCTACAGAGAGTAATTAAATTGACCACCAATTCATTCCTTCTGTCCTTTATTACGTATTTTGCTGTGTGGCCATTTCATAAATGAAATCATTGTGATGCAGGCACAGTCTGCACTAGGAGTAAATTTGTCATGAAAACCATTTAAAAAGCTCATTTCTGACAGATACAGAAGAACATCTTTGCACTTAAAAGATATAAAAATTCTGTTTGGGTGGATATGACCTTGAACTGAATCTAAAATATTTCTGGAGTTTTGGAAAGCCAGAATTGGAGGAAAAAATGGGGCATGTGAAGGAATACGGTCACGTTGACTAAAAATAAAATTAGGGAATGATTTCCTTTCTTGGGAAATTTTGATTAATGGATGAGAAGCAAAGAGGTTATGCTTTCCCCCTCTCATATGAGTAACATTTTAGAAATTCTGCATCCTATTAATTCTTGCAATATAACCTAATAGCATCTATCATTATTCCTTCACCGTCCACTCTTTTCAGTCAGTGCTCAACTTTTAACCGTGCTCTCATCTTTCTCCAGGCTTCCCTTCACTTTCTCTAGCAGACCAGATGAGTCTGTTGCAAAGCGGCTGGATGGAGATCTTGATCCTTCGAGTAGTGTTTCGCTCTCTGGCCTTTGAGGACAAGCTGGTTTACGCAGAGGACTACATCATGGATGAGGAGCAATCCAAACTGGCTGGGCTTCTTGACCTCAACAATGCCATCCTGCAGCTGGTGAAAAAATACAAAAGCATGGGGCTGGAGAAGGAGGAGTTTGTGGTCCTCAAAGCTATTGCGCTTGCTAATTCAGGTATTAAGCTTGTTATTACAGACTGGATGGTCACTATGTTTTGTACAAATAACTTGACTCAAGTTTACAATTCCATTTTTTCTTATAGACTCCATGCAAATTGAGGACTTGGAGGCGGTTCAGAGACTCCAGGACGTCCTTCACGGGGCCCTGCAGGACTACGAGGCTGCACACCACCCAGAGGATCCTCGACGCGCAGGGAAGATGATCATGACCCTCCCTCTTCTCCGTCAGACGGCCGCTCGTGCCGTCCAGCACTTCTGCAGCATCAAACAAGACGGCCGTGTGCCTATGCACAAACTATTCCTCGAACTGCTAGAGGCCAAAGCCTGATCAGAACACAGACAGACATTAGCTCTTTTCTGACCCAAGAGGTTAGAACGGCAGGTAATGAAGGATGACGGGGAACGGTGGGGTTTGACTCAGTGTATTTGTTCATTTCAGCTTGCATTGGACGATAAAATCTCAAATTTGCAGTTGCTGGAAGCAAAGCAGCTGGAACATTTATAGAGTCACAACCCTTCTGCTACCTATCAAAGTTTTAACAGGAGTGGAAAAAAATATAAGCAGTCAAATTTGCATAAATGAGCTGACTCGCTTTAAAGGATGAAGAAAGCGGACAAAAAGCAGAGGAATCGCCTTCTACAGATATTTACAGTTACATGCCAAACATAGTTAATTTTTTTCAAGACCAGCTGATACTTGAAGATCCTCATGGATTATTTTGTTCTTTTAAAGCCTGTAAAATCTGCATTCTAGTGCATTTAGAGAACTTTTATTATTTGGTGTAATTTGTCCTTTTTGTACAGAAAAAGGTAAATGTGTCCTATAAGAGGTAACCAATTAGTCTTGCCAAAGAGTAAAGACTTATATATCTGAATAATACCAGCAAATATACATAGTAAAATGATGTGGCCTATAAGGTGTTCAGAAAAACCTGCTTCATTGCTCTAGTCATGTATTGCAAAATTATATCCGTCCACTCACTACATACAGGCACATGTGATAAAAAAGGGAAGCGTGGATGTAATCTGCAATGAATACAACAATAACTGGCCTCTTGGTTGAAAAATTTCAGGGAATGAGTACTTAATGTCATGATGCAACTATATGACAGCAAAGAAATATTTATTTATAAGTGGCTCTGTTCTGTTAGTTTCTTTTACTTATTAATGAGCATCTGCAGTGGATGATAATTTTTTAAAGATTTTTAACTGATATCGTTGTAAGATAATTTTTTACTAGCTTCTCTGCTACAGCACTGAAATCTACATCATATCATGACATTAAAGACAACCTGATTATAAGTGGAATCTGTACTAGAGGATTATAATATTGTAGAGTTGTGTAGAAGACTATGACTTAATGTAAAAAAGGCTGCCATAATGTATATCCTGGATTGGGGGGGGGGAGCTGGGGGAGGCTTGATGTCTTTTCTATGGTAGAAGTCTATGTGTAGGATAAAATTTGTGCACTATATTTCTTTTTAGCCATAAAGTTTGGGGAACCTGGTGATGGCGCTCTGTTAATCTGTTAGTGTGCTGTGTGAAGATTATTTTAATTTGATGCACATGTCAAATGAAGGGATTAAATTTGGATGGAATCTCAGTAATGAAATGTCCAAGTCTTGCTCTATTATTTGACTTGAGGTACTGTGAGGCTGTAGCGTGGGTATTTTGGTTAAGATGATCAGATGTAGCAGCAATATGACAGTTTAAATATTTGTCAAGTAAGATTTGCTGTATGTACATTGTTTTTATGCCAACAGATGTGTTTAAAGATGCAAAAATGCTTTGTCGGGATGAGCTGTGGCGTGCTGTTTCATTCTCAGGTGGATTTCTGGGCAATAAAGACGATCCCCTCAATGTAAAGCTCATATTGTCCAAGTGTCATCTTCCTCAATAAAGAAGAGACGGGTCCAGCTGGTAAGTGGGTCCGGTCTATTCTGCAGAGTGTGACAATGAACTGTTATTTCTACGTTGGGCCCATTATGACCTATTTAGGCCATCCGAGCCCAGTTGGGTGGAGATTTATAATTAACAGCAATAATGTAATGAAGTCTAACAGTGGCCCCAGAGAGTGCTGGTCATCATCTGCCTGTTGAGGCTGAGAGAAGCAGAGGCATCCCACTCATCGCTTCGTCATACAGTTACCCTGAGAAAAACAAACTCCCTCTCTAATATACTATTTATAGTCATGTTTTAGTAACGCTTTTGTATAATCCCTTTCATTTACTAGCTGTAGAGAAAGGCATTGTTTATAAAGTGATTGCAGGAAGGTTTAAAGGCATTTTGTGAGTGTTTATGAGGGAATTTGTCAACCATTCTCTCCAAATCATCCAAGTCATCTGTAATGGCTTTCTGATGGGTTAATAAATGATAGGATTTTAAGACTCTTAACTCGGTGTCCACTCAGATGTCTTCAGAGGCTTCTAGCAGCACCTTGTGGCCTTTATTGGCAGATGAAAGTTGCTTAATTGTGTCATTGACTGATATTATTACATATAATCCATTCTCTCTAACCATAATGTGGGGAGAAAATGGTTTTTTTTCATCAAAATAATGTGGACAAGTTTAATTTAAAAATCATATTTATGAAATACTGTATATCTATTGTAACACACACTTTCTGGGATGAGTAGCTGATGCCTTACAGATATTTTGAAACAAGATGCAAACAATGTGTGTGAAAAACTAAGTCCACTTTTGCTGCTTTCATAGGATTCAAGTTGGTAATTAGCAGCCAGGTGCTGCTAATCAATAAACTTGATTGATTGATCATCATCATCAAGGAGGAAAGACATCAGCAATTGTCTTAGAGAGGTAATTGTTACCGCCCATCAATCTGGGAAGGATTATGAGATCATTTACAAACTATTTAGAGTCCATCATACAGTGAGAAAGATTATTCACAAGTGGAAAACATTCATGACAGCTGACAGTTTTTCCAGGTGTGGATGTTACAGCAAGTTCACCCTAAGGTCAGACCATGCAATATTCAGGATAACTGGAAAAAAAAACAAGAGGCACATCTCAGACTCTTCAGGCCTCAGTTAACATGTTAAATCTTAAAGTTCATGACAGCACAATTAGAAAAAAACTGAACAATTTCAGAAGGGTTTCCTCTTCTCAAACAACCAAACCTAAACATGGTAACGGGTTTGGTTGTCTTGTTTGACCATACTACACAGCAACACATTTGGGCGAACCAAACACAACATATAAGAAGAAACACATCATATCAACTGTCAAACAAAGTGTTTGAGGGTGAATGATTTGGGTTTTCTCTGCAGCCACAGGACAATGAACTCCTCTGTACCAGAGTATTTTAGAGTCAAATATGAGGCTACCTGTCTTATAGGTAAAGCTTGGGTAAAACTGGGTCCTACAACAAGACTATGACCCCAAAAAGAAGCAAATCTGCAACAGAATTGCTGAAAAAAAAGAAAGAAAAAAAGTCAAGGTGCTGCAATGACACAGTCACAGTCCAGACCTCAACCTGACTCAGCCCCTGCGGTGGGACGTTAATAGATCTGTGCATAAATAAATGCCTGCACATTTCAATGAAATGAAGCAATACTGTCCAGAAGAATGGACTGATATTCCTCCACTAAATGGTCAAAGACTGATAATGTCACACAAAAATTGTAATTATGATATATATATATATATATATATATATATATATATTACAAACCTCAGATTTAAAAAACGGTGAAATTCCTTTTTTTCATGAATGTAATATGAATGCAATACTCTGTCTTCTTGAGAAATTATTAGAAAAAAAACCTGACACAACACAGATTGATGAATTGATAGAAACACAAATCAAAATCCAAGTGAACCCATTTGTCCTTTATTTCTCCTTATCTGTCAGCAGAACCCAAATAATCTCCTAATTTATCTGTGGTTAAAACTCATAGACCTCACCAGGGGATTTGAACAGGCTGCAGAATTTTCACCACATCAGGCGTCTGTAAGTGAGTTAGTGATCTTGAATGATATATCCTTGTATGTCCCTTTCCTTAAATGAGTTAATATGTGTCTAGTGGTCGTGTTACCCAGACACCCTGGTGATGAATGAGGCCCAAAGGAGGTGGGCTGTAAAAAAGGCTGATTCTGGCACTCAAGGGTGAGATCACTTCCTCAATAAAAAAGCATTGTCCCGAATCATCACAGCAAGGTATGAATGCTGATTAGGGTATTAGAGGGACGATAGCTCCTCTGTAAAAAATAAATCAAATGAGCTGAGAGTTAATATGTGTGGGAGCGGGGGTATCTGGGACGGAGATCCAATGAGTACAGATTACGAAACTGTTCAATAATAACTTTAGTTCTCATCGTCTTTGTTGCGTTGCGTGCAGTGGCCTTCTACATTCCACTAAACCTGCAAGGTTTTACCTTGATAAAAATTTGGAAATGGCCGCATGAGGCACAAATTTTCTATGACAAGTAGAAAATTTCGTCTTCCCCTACTTAAAAAAAAAAAAGGATTATTTCTGGACATGTTTGATAAAAATTTGCGTCTTCAAGACTATATCTAGTGAAAATCAAGGTTTTGACCTTGTAATTGTGTCCATGTGGTGTATTTGTTTGCTAGAAGGACATATCATAAGTGAAAGTAGCAGTCCATGGTGGAGCATTGGACTTGCAAATCAGTGTCATAGAAAAAACACCAACCAAGCAAGGAGGGTCCAAATGCTCAAGCCTAGCAAACCCACACACCAAGTGGATCAGAGCAGTGTAGAGGAAGGGCAGATGAAGTGAAGGTGATATATTCTAGCTGAAGGCATCCTTTTACATTGCAACTAAAACAGTAAAATCCCAATAAATATTAATCTGCTGAAGCATAAACCCTCACTAACAAATGTGTGACTTTGTTGGGGAAGCGTACTTGCTTCAAAGAATAAAACAAATAGTTTAAATGAACAAAATAAAAAAGACATAAAAAGTTCTAAGATTATATCAGCTCGTTTAATAGACCTGTTTCAATGTGCATAAATATTTCCTAGATGTGCATTTTGGAGGCAGACAGTAATAATCCTTCTTTATCAGATGAATCTAAATCACATGAATCACTATGAAATGATAAAAGAGGCCAAATATTCAAGTGAATAAATGGCATCTCAAAGTGGAAGGGGCCTTTAAAAAGTGAGAAGGAAAATAGGTCATATTAAGCTGCTGTTTAGGAGGGCTCCATTGTTTACTCCACAGTGAGAGACAGCGCTTAATTTAGAATATTTGAAGCAGAAAGATAAAACCAGACCACAGAGAGGTAACATTTTGGAAAAATGTCCAGGTTTGGCTGTTGAGGTCATCCCTGATCCACTTAAAGCTGCTCATGTTTAAAAGTATAGTGATTCCCCCTTATGAACACCATGACAAACTACTTCTAAATCTGCAGTTTTTGACATCTGCCAGTCATTCATAATCATCCTCCACAGCAGATGGGCAAACGTATATTAGTGGTGACGAGGATGACGCAGAGAGAATTGAGTTATCCCACTTCTATGGGCTGATTGTGCCGCTCAGTCCTGGAGGGAAAACAAGGAGTATAAGGCTGCTTATCATAATTAAGCATGTAAACCTGCGTGCAGCTGCCACTTTCAGGACCGCAGTGCAAATTCTAGCTGCAACTGGGGATAAGGGACACTGCAGCTCTGCTTGCATAATATTCTGCTGCCTTTGACTCATTCAACAGGACATGGTGTCACAACACTGCGAACAGCTGCTTAGCGCCACCATGTGGTTGTACAGCGTATTGCAAAGATGCCACACTGACATCATTATCTTTAGACGGATTTGAAGGTCATATGAGGTGAAAATGTCTCTTGTGATCCGGTAAATCATTTTCCACAGGAAAACTGTAGACTCACGAATGTAACGCTGAACCTCAACAACTGAAAACATTTCCCTACTATTGGAGTCTGATCATGAAGCAGAAGATGTAGTGCTAAAATGTGAGTTTAACCCATTCAAAACTGTAAATGAAAGAGTCACTCTGATCCTCATAACAATGGGGCAGCAATGCATGTATTATTGAACCTGGTTTTGAAATGTTTTGGCTGCAGATTTTCAAGCTTTGCACACATTTTCATGTGTGCATTTGCAATAATTTGTCAGGGCTACAACACTATATGTATGCCTTTTTTTCCCTTTTTTTTTTTTTTTTTTACAATAACTGCATGCACTTACCTCATAATAACAGCTATAGAATAATATAATAAGTTGTATTATAAGATTTCAGATTATATTTGCATATGGAGAATTTACATGTTAGTTGCCTCATATGAATAGTCATACACAGACACTCACACCGGAGTATCAGAGGGGTGATATGCTACAACCATGGCTCTTCAGGTAAACTGAAATCTGACACCTGACCGTTACCATGGCACTGCTGAGAAAAGCAAAGGTTGATGGGAGTTTTAGAGGCACAGAGGAACACGCATGCAGTTTCTTCAAGGCTCTCTACCTCTGGCACAAGATGCTTAGTTTTCTTCTTTGCTCTCTTCAGGAAATCTTAGCCACTGGGGCTAAAGTGGTGATCTGACACTTTCATATCTTGACTCCTCAGTGGGATGTTGAAGGGAGCCGGTCAGCAAGTAAAAGTATCAGGTGTAAAATATTGATGGAGCAACAGGTGTGATCCACAACTCTCTGCAGGTCTTTGGCCTTCTGATCGATGTATCACACTGCAAGGGGCTGCCAGCACCCCCACCACAGGCTGAACCACGGACCTCAGTACTGGTGAGTCTCTTCTGTTTTCTTTCATGAGCCCCTTATTCCATTCCCCCCCTCTTGTGTCAGTTTTTAACAAGACAATTCACAGCAACAACATCTACAGGCGAGGATAAAAGTGACTGAGTGTGGAGGCTTGTGCCATTTCTGACTCCTAAAAACTAGGCCATGCAAGCCAGTTTGTCTCCAGTTACAATGTTATCTCTTCTCCAGCGCACGTGATCCTCTTTCATTCTCAGTGTCGATTTGAGATGTGAATCTGTCAAATATAAATCCTTCAAAGTCTGAATGACTCTAACAAAAAGCTGTTTAAGCTGAAGGAGTCGTCCTTGTGAGCTGTATTTGTAGATTACATGCTAATCATGTTCTGCAAACTTAAAACTGACCTCTTTACAAATGAGGATATTTGCCATCCAAAGTGTAAAACTGGTCCACTTTACGTGGAGCAATAGTCATCATCATAGGTACCACTTTAGTTTACTATATGGTTATAGTCATGCACAAATTGTAATATGTAATAACATGTAATGTTTAAAAAGGTCAGATAATAGCTTCTTTATTTATATAAGCTAAAAATAATAAAAATCTTCAGTGGATTTTTTTTTTTTTACATATAAACCATCAGGGTCCTTCTAAAAGGCACCCAAACTATTTTTAATAGAGAAGCAGGACAAATAAAAGTGAATATTTTACTGTAAATGCTTTGTGGCCGTAGTGTATTTGTTGCCATTTTTACATTCTTTGCAGGTTTTTGTTATGTTCGTTTTTGGATCTTTTTAGTCATTTTGAGCCCACTTGTGTTGCTTTTGGCCTCTATATTTTCAGATATTTTTGCCATTTTAAATGATGCATTTTGTGCCGCTTTGAGCCTCTTTGTAGCTGTTTATGTCATTTAGTTGTTCTTTTTGAGTCATTCTTTGTGTCTCTGTGTTTGTTTTGGGCCTCTTTGTCGCAGCATCCCTCATTTTGTGCCTGCTTTGAGGCATTTTTGTTTTGTTCAGAACATTTTACAAACTCTTAATCATATAGTTTTCTGATTTTATTGTGCTGCTTTGATTAACTAGAAATTTTAACCCTTAGAGTTGAATCTTAAATGTCTGCTGTTATGCTTCTTTGGTTAAGTAATTGAATACTAGTTTGGCATGTGTCTGTAATACAGATTCACCAAGCCCCACTCCTCCTGGAGGAGGAGGGGTGGGTGGTGATCGGGCAGAGGGAGGCCCAAAAGGCCAGCAAGTTGTCCAGGAACTATGGTTCATCGTTGTGATGGCAGGAATCGCCCTGCTGCTGCTCGCCTTTGTGTTAGGAGTGATGCTTCATAAGGTAAGAGACAGTGCTAGTTTTTTTTTCTTTGTGACTGTAATTGTGTGCCAGGTCTGTTGTAAACATCTGGATAAATCTGCTTGAGTGCACCCTGATGAAAAGTGACATCAAATACCTATAAATGAACATTTTAACCATCAGACAGCAACAATAACAAGATTCCGAATCTCTTCTTCGCCCTATTATTATTATTATTTTTTAAAAATGCAGATAAAATTCTTTCCCTTCACGTTGCATCAGGCCCTGAATAAACCCCCGCTCGACAGGGAGAGACCTCCTCTGGTGGCCCTTCCCATGCAGAAAAGAAGCCCCATGGCTGTCTACCCAGCCAGCAACTCGGTTTTGGTGAGGGGATTCTTTACACAGTTTACACAGTTCCTTATTTTCTGATCAACAATAGCAACATTGGCAGTTATAGCAGTTATTTCACTTCTGAAAGCAGAAACTTCCAACATCTCTGTTCTACTTAAGCACCCCAGAAAGGGCCAGAATGAACAATACCAGGTCTTGCTGACGGCTTCTGACATTTCGTTGGAATTTTAGCAGTTCTTGCAATATATCTTATCCTGACCTGTTTCTGTGTAACTGCTTCCTAAAAGGTTGTTTCACTCAATCTTTGACCCGTGTTGAGAGCCAGAGCTGGCCCAGAGCATAAGCAAACTAAGCAGCTGCTAAGACCGCATGCCCCATTTGGGGCTGCCACGATAGTAGTGACAAGATTGCTTTCTATTTTATACACTGGATCATTCAAGTCCACAACGACTTAATCAAACTGTAAAAGGAAATTTCCTCATGCACTAGTATTCACTTTTAGATTTTCACTCACTCTCTTTTTCAGTTTGACACTGTGCCTAACACAACAGGCTTCTCCAACAGCGTGACCCTCAAAGGCTTCACATTGAAGATGGAGGTAAAAACCAGTGCCTCATCAACACATACAAATATTTTCTTCATTTTTTTTTGCTGTACCTTTCAATCATATGTTGGTGTCTTTGTCTTTTGCAGGAAATAGTGGAAGCTAAATTTGAGCCTGCTGACGAGGCCCCTCAACAGGGCGAAGTGGGCATCCACAGTGTGAATTCCCTGAGACGCAGCGTCAGCCAGGTGATGGATGGGAAGTCACTGGCAGATGATGATGATGAAGTGTGGGACCCAAATGTATCCGGCCATGACAGTGGGATGGTGAGAGACCCAAGAAACCCATACTGAACCTATTCAAACTGCAACCACAGTCACACTGAAGATTAACTACAATCCCAATTAAGGATATTAGTAAAAATCTTCTAGCAGCTGAGAGTGGAAAAACATGTCTGATATTGGGTTGTAGATGCTGTTGGCTCAAAACATGTTCTTATGAACTTTAGTACAGCAACATACCAGCATATGGCAAAGTGGAGAGAATATCCCAGTTATCATGCAAAAGCTCTTAACTAAACATTTCTGGTTGCAGTTTTGATTGAACAATTTCTGTTGTTTATTTCTTCTCTCCCTGTAGTTCATGGACGATGAGGAATTTGTTGACACCATCAAAGGCTTCAGCACCGTGAGAAAGGAGCACACCATGTTCACCGACACCAATCTGTGACCTGACGACAACCTTTCAACCGGACAGGATGGCCCTGGATGTTAAACATCCTGAACAGCAAGGCCACACGCTCATGTAGTCATGACCCGCTGCAGCTGAGTAAGAGTTTTCAGGAGCAGCAGCTGAGAGAGAGGAAAGATAAAGGAATAAGAGCCCGACGTCAGCCATGAATAACCGTTATGAGTGTCAGAGGAAAAAGTTAAGCTCCTTTCATTTAAACAATGTTAGATGGGAATCAGTCTTGCTGACACGAAGAAGGAAGCAGCTGCTTTTACAAGGAACTTTTTTTTTTTCTAAAAAGGAAACATCTAGAAGACCATGGTTGGAATAAAAACAGTACACACTGATAAAAAGACAAAAGAAACCAAAGATACAAAGTAATATATTAAACCTGTTGTTTTCTATATTTTCCATTTATTATTTTTGTGTCAGTTTTACAAACATTTTTTAACCTTTCACCTCTGGAGTTTTTTTCATGCTCTCTGGCAATGCAAACCAAAAACCTTTGTGAACTTGCACTTGCCTGGTGAATAAATGGACACTTTAATCAGTTGCAGCTTGCAAGTGCCATCAAAATAATCAGTGATAGCCTCTTCAAGTTGCAGTCTATTTTGAGACTTCTTACTAAACTTAGAAAAAAAAGTAGAGAAATTTGTGTTTGGTTAATTATTGCTCCTTTTTTATAATACCAGTTTGTGTCCCTTATATATCATTAGGAAGCCTGATTAGTCACATTTGTATCGTATAACTTATAAGGTCTTAATTCAGTGGAATGAGCGACACAGCTAGATGTGTGGGTATTTGCCTGTTAGCATGTGGAGGATCCATGCATCCGCAACAGCTTCTCCCTAATGCTGGTCACATTTAGGTGTGGGATGGCATCCCATTCCTCAACCAGGAGTAGACGACGTTCATTCTGGCACATGAAGCACACCCAAGCTGATGCCACAAGTGTTCAATGGGGCTGAGGTCTGAACTCACAGCAGACCTCTCCATCCTCTCCATTCACAATTCTGGAGATCCTCTGTGATGATGCTGGCTCCGTGGGGGAGAGCATTGTCATCTTGGAAGGATGGAGATAGCTCCCACATTCAGGAGATATGGGAGCACCACCTCTTCCAGAATCACATTCATTTATATCTACAAATTATGTACGAATTATGCTGTCATACATGTGTGACTGGCATTTCACCCGGCAGCACTAGAATCACATGAAAATATTGCAAAAGATTTTAGCCCATTTTTCGGGGGCACTTCCCACACATTGAGCCATGCTGCCCATTCCACATCATCACAATTCTTACAAGTTATACCTTATTGTAAAGGTTACAAATCAGGCTTTCCAATGATGTATAATAATACACTAATTGGTATTAAACAGGAAAGAATTTGAGCAAATATAGTTTACCTTTTGTGTCAACTTTAGAATAAATTACTATCAAATTTCATGAATCATGAAACTGATGTAAATCAAATTCTCACACTGTTAAATGGAAGTTGTTACTACTTCAAATTAGACTCATACCTCATCATCAACTTACCTTTGCTCTAAAACAGTCCTGTACAAAAAACTATTTTATTAGAATGCATTTATGAAAGTTAAATAAACAGATAACAAATAACAGATTTACTTTCCATGATCTGGGTCTTTTGAATACAGTTTCTTACAGGATTAGGGGTATCACAGAGAGACAAAAAAAAAAAAGACACACCAAGTTGTTTGGAAAGAAATCAACAGCATGCATCTTTACAGTATGTAATTCTTTTATTTGAAATGAGTTGCATTATCATGTGGGCACATAACACTTGTATCATTACAGTCAAGAACATTGTTACAAAACAAACATTTACAGAATAAATTAATGTACTGCTGTACCACATGAGACAGTAAACTTAAAACCCCAAACTGGGGTAATTCTATTGCATTAAGAACAAAATGAATTTATTACATGTACAAATATTTTTCAGGCATTTATAAAGGCAGCCTCTTACTTTTCCGTTGTTGCTCATGTATAAATATAAATCTCTAAATTGGAGTTATACTGATATGTTCGCTGAGAGGACCAGATGAGCTTCTGACCTGAGATCCTTCAGTGACCTCGGAGCCATTTCGTTGTAAAACAATTACAACCAGTACTGTAATAGACGTACACAGGCGGTGTCAAAAACCTTTTTTTATTCCCACATTTGATCTATTAGGTTATAATAAGCTGAGGCTTTCTGATACCTTTTTACAGTTTAAGTCTTACATCTGCGTTATGTTTTTTTTTTTCGAGTTCCACTGCAACATGCACTTGTCCCTTTAGTGTGATATTAACATGTCTGTAAACAAACAAATTAATAACCAATAGAAATGAGTTTCCAGCAGTAAAGTGCATGCAGCACATGCTGGGTTGTAAAAGTTTTCATAGCTGGCAACGACCAGAAACAAGTCACATATAAATAGTTAAATATAGCATTATGGGCTTTTGCTTTGCTTTAGAAAATAATAAAATGGACTTTTTCCATTGCAGCAGTCCTCTGTACAATCTTCCCTAACAGTCACATTTAATGCAGCCATTTCCAACCATTTCCTCCGACTATTACCATGGGAGTCTCGCTTTCACTTCCTCAACAGGAGTAAATTCTTTTAACTTTCGCCAACTTACTAAACATTATTAAGCTGCACTGAGCAGATGATACTGCAGCCTCCACTTGAGCCATTAAACATGGAGCTACACCTACCAACATTACTATGTAACACAATCTAGGATTTTGAGGATAAGTCACTGCATGATATGATCAATATTTATAATGCTACTCATGTTAGTGAGAAGATGATTTAGAAAGAAAAAGGAAAATACAGCCTTGTAAACCGTAGCTGCTAAAATGTTCGACATAAACAAAATAATTTGGGATCATCGGTACCCATTAGATCAAAGTACCAACACTGATTGTACCTGAGAGCTGGACTACATCTGATCTGCATTAACTGGTGGCTACAAAGGGGCACTCCGGAGATTTTCTACGGCCCTTCCTTAAGACACGGGCTTTATTGATTTGATTCTGATTGACATAGAGTCTCAATTTGATTCCACTTCATGCATTTCAACATCAATATTTCAGTTAAAATACCAATTTCATTCAGATGTAAAAAAGAAAAAACTAAAAGCTTGTGTTGATATGTCAAGAAGAGAGAAATCCCAAATCTAAAGGAAAATGCTTATGATTACTTTTGGGTTTTCTGAACTGAAAGACTAATAATGACTGATTGGAGTTAAAATAGGCTCAGCTGAAAATGTAAAAAAGAAAAATTCTAATGCAAATAATTTCTGAAATTTGAAAACCCACTAAAATC
>JBBBVU010000024.1:10604622-10614681 GCA_037177055.1 Atherinosoma microstoma | reverse complement strand
AATAGGCTCAGCTGAAAATGTAAAAAAGAAAAATTCTAATGCAAATAATTTCTGAAATTTGAAAACCCACTAAAATCTTGAATCGTTATATAATTTTATTAGATTTTTTCTAATTTAAAATCAGTAAAAATAATGTAATTGTAAGTTTTTTGCTTTTGCAATTAAACACAATATTTCTGAAACTGTGAGGAACCTTTAAAATATCTTAAAATATCCCAACTTCAAATTACCCTCAAGTAATACCACACTTATCTTTTTAAGTTTCTACTCCTGACCGACACTGTGAAAATCATTATGGTTAATTCTACTCTGATAAAAAAAAAGTTTTACAGGCTGATGAGTTCATGTAAAAACCAGTGGAGTGCCCCTTTAAGGTGGTTGGAATTCTTATGCTCATTGTAATTAATGTGGGAAACACAACAACAACCCGTCATGCTTATGTTGGACATGTTCTAACACTAATCTAATGAGATATACTGTGTAGTATCCAACGACTACGTGACACAGTAAAGTGCTACCACAAGATCCCTACAAAGTTAAAGTCATAGACCTACCAGATAGATAACACCCACAACTTAATAGCTTAATACACAATAATCAAACCCGACGTAAACTTAACTACACTTTCTATCTAACAATACAAACAAATGATTTTCTACTAATGCCAAAAGGAAACAGGAGGTATCTGCAGACTCATGAAATGATGACTAATGCGGAGGTGATGCTGTTATCAGGGTTGCGGTCGTTATTTGAGGACCCAGAGCTTAATTGACAGCATTTACAAAATGATAACAAAGCCCCTAATCTTGCTAAAAACCTCTTATCCAAAAATATGCTTTACATGTTTGTTCATCCAGCCATCACTTTCTAAAGTCGTATTCGCTTTTGTCCCTTTTCAAATAGCAAAAAGTTCTCAAAAGTGTGCAATTTCTCTCAATCATATACAAAATATTTCATTTTAAACATTCAGCTTACAGCTCATACTGAGCATTTAACCCCAAACCAACATGCAACAACAGAAGCCAATGATTTGGGATGTTTAAATTAAAGGGTTTTGCCTTTGATCCTTAGCAAGTCTTAAAACTAAAATGTCATGTGCAATCAAGGAAGGTTTCTTAAAAAATAATATCAATAACAAACAGGATTTATGCTTGATAACTACAACATGCCTGGCACTTGGAGATTCACAGATTCTGCCAGGATTTGTTTTCCCTGCCAGACAGCTACAGAGATACTAAACAGACTAGACTGCAGATCCCCCTCAAGGCCTGCTGATGGCGCCCACAGAACTAAAAAAGCACCTTGTTGTTTCCCTGATGCTTCGCTGTCAGGCAAATCCCTGTGAGGTGTTCAGACTAACACTGATTACTGGCATCCACAGACAAGTCATCATGCAGTCAGAATAAAAGGGATGCAGCACCCAAGCATAAAAAAGGTAAAAGATTATAAATGGGAAAAGGAAAAAAAACTATTCAGACTAAGAATCATATCTAGAGTTAAAAAACTTAAAAACAGTGGAAGAGTACAAAAGAGCACGAGGAACTTAAGTCTATGTTGAGAAAAACTGAGAAAGAAGGAAGGAAGGTTTGGATTTCAATCCATCATTCGGGTATTTCCAAATTACCAGAATCCTCCTCTGCTGGTATGTTGGATGGCTCCGGAAAAGTCTCACCTTTGACTTTACGTGGGACAAAGAACTGTGGAGACAAGAACACAGCAGCTGGAGATAAATACCGCTTTGATGCTCATGTGGCACATGAAGGGGGGGAGTTGTGAGTTATGGAAGAGCAACTACAACAGGGATAAAGGAGCAGTGAGAAGAGAGGAAACAGTAGTTACAGGTGAGAAGCAAACACATGAACAGCTGCTACTGCAAGCTTGTAGTAAAGGCAAATTATACGCATGAGTGTGTTTATGTGTTTCAGGGTGGGTGTAGTGCAGCCACAAGCGCTACACAGCACAATGAGCACTACGGCAAGACGGAGTGGGGACGGGCTGCTTCTTCTGGTTAAAAGGTAATGTTATGCAGACAGAGAGGAGGAGGAGGAGGCGTTTGACAAAGCTCAGAATAGAAGGCTGAGGGTGAATGATCCGTGTTAACCTCACAAACCTCAGGTTCCACCGCTTTCATACCAGAGCTACCGGAAGGACAGTGCAGCACAGGCGAAAGACAAGGAAGGTACAGGTCAACAGTGACGAGTGACAAGGGAAGCATTTCACCTCCCTTTTACACATGTTTGTGCTGTCAGATAGGAGGCAGATAAACAAACTTTGTACTTCCTCTTTCTAGCAAAAGGAGAGGGGGAGGTGTAAAGGTGAAGTGGAGCTGAATAAGAAAAAAATACCCAACTCCATTTGTTTTGTTTTTTGCACTGAGTGCCAATTCACCTTGCTCTCAGTTTATAGCACAGAAATTTCTTAAAAAACTGCATCATTGTTAATTTACATTTTATAGATTATTTAGGACTCAATAGTTGATTTAATCAAATCAATAATCATATATGACTAACTTTCTACCCAAAAAATAATCAATTCTCCAAACTTAATATCTTCATCTCTTTTCACTTTTGTCTAAATGAACTTTTGCTTTTGTGTCGTCCAAGTTGGTCCTGTATGAAAGACCGCCACTAATCTTGTCATATGTTCACCAATTAGCTATAACCTCCTCCTTATAATGTTGATATGACTACAGCATGAATGTGAGTATATCTACACAGTGGAAAGCAAATTAAAAGCAGCATACTGGTCAGCAGAGAGGGCAAACTCTCAATCATGTCCATAGCAGCTGCAAAGGAACCAGACTACTTGCTGACATGTTCTTACGTTGTCTCACCCGATACTGAACCAGAAGGTTTTACAAAGGGCCAGGATGGAAAATCTTTGCGGATATATGTGTTCTCCCATGCTCCAC
The DNA here is from genome assembly GCA_037177055.1 of Atherinosoma microstoma. Taxonomy (NCBI): domain Eukaryota; kingdom Metazoa; phylum Chordata; class Actinopteri; order Atheriniformes; family Atherinidae; genus Atherinosoma; species Atherinosoma microstoma. Next base: position 10,611,770 of record JBBBVU010000024.1, on the reverse strand, counting down.
TGGGAAACATCTCTAGAGATACTGGCGCCATCAATGAGCAGAACTTTGTATTCTTACATGATGAGGTGTGTTAAGTGTATACGTAACATTGTTTGTGTCTTTGCCTCAGCCAGTTTGGTGTTGAGAGGACAGGACAGATTCCTCAGTTTGGTTCTACTGGAGGTCTCTTCCTGTTAAAAGGGAGTTCTTCCTGTCAACTATCACCAGACACCCCGCACACACCCAGTTGAGGGGGTTTGAATAAAAATGAAGATTCAATCTTTGTTTTTTCAGAAAGACAACTTTAATTCTAAATATTGGTCATTTCTATGAGTCTTGTAATGATATAAAGCAGAAATCAATTCATGTAGCTCAGAAGCTACACCAGGGACGGGCGATGTCGGTCCGAAGGCAGCAGCACTGCAGGTTTGAGATGTTTCAACACGCCTGATTCAATTTGTGCAGAACTTAACAAGCTATTGGATCCATTTGATGTGAATCAGGTGTGTTGGAGCAGGGAAACATCTAAAACCTGCAGGAAAAGTGGCCCTCGGGACCAGAGTTGCACATCTCTGAGCTAAACTGAAAATGTAACTTGAAGCAGTTCAACTTGAACAGATGTGAGATCAGTCCAAAGCAAAAGGAGTCAGTGTTTACCTTTGAGGATGTAGTCTGTTAGGAGGGCAGGCACCTTCTCACTGTCATCCCTCATGGCATGGAGGACTGCCATGGAGAGAGAAGCTTGTTACATTTTGAAATGATACTGCACACATTGCACTCTTATCTAATAAAAAGGGCAGATTGCTGAATCCAATGTTACTATGTGTTATAGTGGAAGCTTGTTTCAGTGCATTTGTGTTGTTGGCTAACTCACTCTTTGTGAGGATCTGGAGGTCTTCAACACAAGGCGAGCCAGCTTTCTTTTCATATGGGATTACTGTGGTCAGGTACTAAAAAAGAAGGAAAATACAAGATCTATTTACATTAAACAAATGATATCCTCTCATTTAACTTTTAAAAAAAAATCAAAGGAAAAGTCATTACAGTGACAAAGCTATAAAACATGCTGTCAGGGTCATGGAAATCATTGGTAGGATGTTGGAAACTGTTGGCTGGTTGCTGATCAGTGTAAATGTCTTCTGATGTAAAATAATATAGCAGTAGTTATACAACATCATCCTCTTGGCTTAAAACAAAGGGGGAAAAATAATATTAAACCGTGCAAGCAGCAAAATAGGTGGTTGAACAATAAAAGAAAAAAAAGTTACTGGATAAAAGAAAGGAGAAAGAGTGAAGAAAAAAGAATAAAATCAGGTACAACGATCAGACAGAGTGAATAAATGACATCAAATAGCTGAGACAGAAGCTGGAAAACAGGGAGAAAAATACATGCCAGCGTAAAAAAAAGAAAGATGCACAGGAATGAAACTACAGTGGAAAGAAAGAGCAGGGGCACCTGTTTGTCCCCTCCTGTGTAGCCAAAAGTTTGACGGAGGCCATTTTGAATGACACTGGAGAGTCCCTCCAGAGTGAGGAGCTACAAGGAGCGAAAGGAAGGGAAAAAAGAGATTGACGACAGATAAAGAGGTATCTATGTCCAGAGGAAGAGGGAATGAGGCCTTGCAAAAGCCTTAGTACAAGTAGAAAAGTGGCCTCATCTGTCAGCTCATCGTGTTTTGGAGCATAATTGTGTCTACGCTTCTGACCAACATGATCATGCACAAGATTTGCATGCTTGGTACGTGTCAGCATGACTCACCGTGCCTGGTATGTGCGTCCTGGCTGTCCTCTGGCCGTTGGGCCCCGTTGTGGTTGTACTTCTGATTTTCTTCCTCTTTCGCAGCAGCTCGCGGTGTTCCTTCTGTCTGTTCTGCACTTCGATCAGCAGCGAGATGAAGCTGTTCTTCACCTGCACACAAACAAAGCTTCGTTTTCATCTTTGTAGGTTTTCAGGATCAAAATTTCAGATCACGTTTCTTGTACATAGAATTCTCCCGGAGAAATTTATTTTAAGAGTCAGTCAAAACTACTCTGACAGAACCATGACATTGAGACAAATGAAAATGTAAAAATAAAGCTGCCGGCAATTCGCTGATGTCTCACTGGCTGACAACGCTGTGAGTGCTCCTGTCTGTTCTCACCACATCAAATATATACAAGAGCTTGTTGTTGCTCAGCTTTCTGAAGAGCTCCTTTACTCAAAAAGAATATTTTGTATATAATTTCAAACTCAACTGTGGTCAATTCAAAGTACCTCTTTTTCATAGTCTAGCTCATCTCGCAGGGCAAGAGCCTGGATCAGCTCTTCACTATAGCGGCGAATGGATGTCTCTACTTCGTCCAGAGTCTCAGTCAGCTCTGACACAGACAGTTGACGCAACCCTGCAATGATAAGAGAATATAAAAGGGAAGAATAATCAATGTACAGTGAGTTGCATATAGATTGTTTCACCAGTCAAATGTTAGGAAAAAACTGAAGTTGTGGTGCAGGTAAACATCCCCTTTGAGAGATGCAACGTCTGCAATCAATGCTGAATGTTATTTACATAAATCTTTCCAGGTAAATTTAATTCAAAGAAAATCGTGTCACACAGGAAAAGTGATTTGAATTAAAGGAAAGCAGGGCTGGAAATACCACGTGTATGTGCACATTTGTGCATGCAAAATTGGAGCCGTGCACGTAATTTTTGACTGCGCATACAGTGCGAGTATGGAAAATGTCAGTAATTTGCAGTGTTGCCAGCTTAGTAACAAAGTTGCTATATTTAGCAAGTATTCACACCCTTCTAGTGGCTGTTTTCTTTTAAAAAAAACAAACAAACAAAGCAGCCAACGACAAATGTGGCGACTTTCTTCGGCTTGCCCTGGCTTACAGTACAATATGAATGTCTATTGATATAGACTGAAGACACAAACACTTAAAAAGTTAAAGATGCTTTACTGTAAAATGTTGTAGACTGATCTGATTCAATAGATTCATTTACAGATATGTAATAACACCAAATTTTCTTGGATATTAAAGGCATTTTCATTTAAAAAACTTAGCCCGTTTAAATCTGGGAATAATCAGATTATTGGAATAATCTGATCAGATGAGTCTACGTGCACTTCTGAAATGCGATATTCAAAAGATCGCCGTCTAAATTTACCAGTCCAGTACGTGTGTGGTGAGGTCACTTTCAAAACATTCGGTGTTTATTAAACGTGGCAGAGCAATAGCTGCTAATATGAAAGGTAATAAGCTGCTAAATAGTTTACAGGTGAATGCAATTCAATGGTCAAGGAAAAAATCCAAACATCACCCACCAAAAACCATTTATCCTCCTCATTTATGAAGTTTCTGATAGTTTTCCAGACTTATATTTGGAATTTTTATCATTTAGTAGTGTATTCCCTAGCTGGAACCAGATAAGAGCCACACACCAGAGGAAAACTTTGCTGGAGTTTTGTTGTTGATGTTGGGACCATTTAAGGAGACTCCCAACAGAGACTTATCTTACCTTCTTCCACCTCTGAACTAAACCAACCAATTTTCTTTCCCCACAGGAAATGAAAGTGACGTACACCAGAACTTTCTGAGTTTTGAACAAAGACTTGACCAACATTTGTGTGTTTTAAAACTTTGTAAAGAGTTTGGTAATTTTATCAGAATTAAATGACGATCATTTCTAGGATCAGACCCTCTTCGATATGACTCCTAAAGTCTTACATCAATAAAAGGTGAGATTAAAGAATTAGATGATTATTTTCCTCAATTTACAGTCCTTCTCCAGATGAGACCTGGAGAAGAGGTTTTATCTGGGATAAAGAAAGATAAATGCCTTGTCTTGCTGTTAATCTGCATTTATATTCATGTGTTTGTTTAATTTGACAAAATAACATTCAAACATGTTTATCATTCCTATATTTATTTAGAAAGTAAATAGTTCAAAGTCATCAAGATGTTTAATCAATTTATTTAATTTTTTTGTTTCAAGTATTATTCATTTATCTTTTACCCTTCTAAGCTTTGCTTTACCATTGTGTGTTATTTAATCCTGTTTAAAAGACTGATGGATGTTTTACATGTGCACGATTCCCAATGCGTTGAACATAGAACTTACAGATGTTCACAAATGTTTAAATGTGATAGAGTTGGAGAAACGCTTGTAACACTAAACCAGACTCCTGATAAGCAAATTAGGAATCTGAGCTTTACCAAGCTCTGAAAAGAGCCTGCTTTTAAATGGTTGAACAGAGCTCGGGGGCTGAGCCCTCCTTGTGGGCTCAGCCCCCGAGTTCCAAACACACAGTCCCATGATGCTCAGAGAGCCAGAGACAGACAGAGAGTAACACAGAGAAGAGTGAGTACAGAGCAGCACAATGTAAGAAGAGAGTACAGAAAGAGATCAGAAGGCTACAAGGCCTACAATGAAATGGACAGAACTAAGTAGAACAGAACAAAGATGCAGAGAAGAGAAGAACTGACCAAGAAGGTCAGAAACCGAACCCAGACATGGATGGATAGAGAATCCACCTCTTTACACGTTTTTGAGTCCATTTTTGTAACTAAGTTTTAACCTCCGCCGTTCAGTTTATTAAAAGTTTATTAAAAGTTAACTACTATTTTTGGCAACTAACTCACAACAGTTCTTCTTTTCCATTTTTCCAGCTTTCAAAGCTAAGACCATTTTTGACAGTTAAATCACTCCAATGACTAATTAGGCAGATCTTCCTATTTGCCATCTACCGCTTTTTGACACCAGTCCCTGCAACCTCTGGAGGAAGGCCACCGAGAGAGGGTAAGAGATAAAGGAGCCTGCAGATCACATCCTGAGGTTGGACAAGCCGCAAGTGTCAAGGACAAACTTCCAGGATCTGGGAGCGTCAGAAAGAGTCATCCACTTTACTTCGCTTCCTCTGGTTTCTGGAGCAGTCCAGCTGAACCGGCCGTGAGTCACCTCAGTGAAACATCAGATCCGCTGACAGGATCAATTTCCTCTCATCCGGTGCTATTAAACATGATTGGTGTCATACAAGAGTGGCAATTATGTCCTTTCTTACGAATTAGTCAAGGCCTACGTCTTAAACAGACCCTCAAATTAGGATTTCTGGATCCTATAAAACTTTCTTCAATCTCTTGAACATTAATTGATTAATGCCACATTAATTAATTTATGTTTCATTTTCCTTACCATTTTACATCTTTTGCTACATGAATGTTGATTGATCATACTTGCCTACCTTAGTTTTCATGTTTTTTTCCCTCCTTTTTTTTTCTTATTCATATTTTATCCTTATGTAGCCTAGTTTGTAGTCTAGTTAATAAATATTCATATTTATCCAACTAGTCGTTTGTGGTTTTCCTGATGTATCATGAAAGGTCAATTCAAGCAAGAAGTCATGAAAAGCATCCTGAGACTAATTATTATATTTAATTAATTTATTCAATTGATACAAGATTTCAATGGTTTTCCTTGCTTCCATATAAAAGCGTAGGGTGGTGCTCCGAGGTTTTCTTAATATAAGTGCTAATGTTAAGATTAATATTACTATTAATGTGGGATGATGCTACTATAATATATATTTTTTTTTTTTAAATAAGAAAAAATAAAATAAAAGTTTCATGAATTGATGTTGGATTAATCTAATAGATTCAAATAGATAAATCCATCTTTTTTTAACACAGCTCTATTAAAAACCAAACCAGACTGAGAAACTAAACTAAAAAACAGTTTTAAAATGCGTGTTTTAGTTTTTGTACGATTTTTATGTGATTTTAAAAGATTTAATTTAAGGTTAATATTTCACAAATTAGGTTGTGCACCTAAATTATTTTTGGTAAAGTAATTTTTCCGTTTGTGCATCAGTGCACCTTTACTCAAAAATGTATTTAGAGCCCTGGAAATTAGCTGGAATCATCTTGTGCAGTATTTCTTTCCATTTCTGCCCCTATGATTAAGACTAAAGGTTGTGACACCCACTAGGAGCAGACTAATTTATGAGTGTAAATACCTAAAACAAACTACCAATTTGGAGCTTGATGGTTGAAAATGTATTCGTACACCAGTATGAAATTAATTATTGTGTTGAAAACAACTATAGCTATTGATTATATAACATTTAGGGCAACGCAATCACTGTCTGTCCGAATTTGTTACACATTACATAAGAATGTTATTCACGTGTGAGCATGTGTGTAGCGGCTCTATCTTGTACTGGACAGCACGCCCTATTTAAGCTCGTTCCATGATTGTGATAATTGTGAAATGGCACACAAGGGCATTAAAAGACAGCAGAAGACTGCAAATAGAAAAATCCATACTGTTGTGTGTGTGCACACGTGCAGGGTTACTCACGTTCCTCGTAGCTCGTATTAGAGCCAGAGCGTTTCAAAGCGTGGAGGTCTTGAGAGAGCATGGACAAGTCGGACTGAGAGGGGCTTTCATCGTCAGGGTCTGGAGACTCCTGCATCATCTCCTCTATCTCCTCTATAACCTTATGACGGCACAAAAAAACCATAATGTACTCAAGGTCTTGCTGGCAAGATTTCTGGCTCACCGTAAAAACTTATATCCTTTAAAAATCTAAATGAGTTTGAGTTTATGTGTGAGAGGGTTACCTGTTCAGCTGTGAAGAGTGGCTCATCATTAATGCAGGGGACAATGATTGAGTGCATATCCAGCTGTTCCCTCAGCTCCTCATCGTCATCTGACAGATCCAGAGACTGGTTATCCAACTTCTTCCCCCCCAAGGGAAAGAAAGAAAGGGCAGAGATTTAGAGAAAAACAGTCGGTGAAGCAGACTGACAGCAGAGCTTCAAAGTGATCAGTGTACACTCATGTCAGGTTCTTTTTTTTATCAAATAAATAAATAAATAAAATAAAGGCAAGCCAAGTTTATTTGTATAGCACATTTCATGTACATGACAATTCAAGGTGCTTTACATAGAAACATTAGACACATTACAGCGGGGTGCAGAAAGCATTAAGACGAATTTAAAAACAAAATGAACCAACAAAAATAGACAATAAAATGAATAAAGAAAGAGAAAAAATATCACTTGTTATCATAAAAGGCTTTCAAATAGAAAAGTTTTTAGCCCTGATTTAAAACAGCTGAGAGTCTCAGCAGACCTGCAGGTTTCTGGGAGTTTGTTCCACATGTGAGGAGCATAAAAACTGAACGCT
>JBBBVU010000024.1:10589723-10599748 GCA_037177055.1 Atherinosoma microstoma | reverse complement strand
GCGGCCTTAGGAAAGGCTCAGATGTTAGGGGTAGCTTCCCAGGCCCACCTTGGATGCCTTTGGAGGTAAATTAATGGAATTTCTATCAAATTTATTTATCAACACATGACTTGTGCATATTAGTGTCTGCTTGATAAAAACAGGGGGGAAAGCTAATTTATTTATTAAACATCACATTTCAGGAAATCTGCCATACAAGAAAAAAAAATGTTTTAATATAAATAATCAAATAAGGACATTTCTTTATAAACACATACTGACTTGTATTGTCTCCAGTTACAGAAATATGTTTTTTTTCAAAAACTTATTTTCTATGTGAACATTTATGTTTAAAAAGAAATCTTTTCAATGTGAAAGATCATGATGTGGAATAGGTTACCTCAGCTATGAATATGTATATTCATAATATGTTTTATTTATCTATGCTTGATACTTGATATATTCATTTTCAGTTTTTAACATTTAAAAATGTTTTGGTTTATATGTTGTATTGTCCCCCACATTTGCTTCTTTAAGTATATAAGATATACTAAATTGGACCTTTTAAAAAAAATATATATATATTTTTGAGTCCATCTTCATAGATATATTTTTCTAAAAGAATCCCCCAGATGGTGCACCAAATCTGATCCCACCAACACCTGGGGACCCCAAATCTACAGAAAGTGTGACTTTAGTATTGTATCATGAGATATTTTTTTTTCTTTTCCCCATCGCATTTCATGCCCCATGTTGGTCTATTTCATTCAATAACTGGTACACCCCAAAAATGTTCACTTTCACAAAAACACATGGAGGAGCCAGTCATGCCATCTGCAAGGAACTACCTTGCTGATAAACTTTTTCTTCAAAATATACGGCCAACAGCAAGACTTATTCAAAATAACTAGACTTTATTGGCAATTGTTGTTACTCCTAATGCTGGCATCAAAGCAAGCCTCCTCCTAGATGATGTGGCCCTTAACATTACTGTCAAGACATTTAGAAAAAAAAAATCATTGAAGACAAATAATTATTTTGGCAAAGATTCAACTAGGATTTTCCATCAAGAGACCCCAACTCGTGTCTCACCAAGTCAGGTATATAGTCAACAGGATCTGCACACATTTACATTAGGAGAGATGGATTTCAAGGATATCTGATGAGTGTCCAAGATTTGGGCCTACACAGTCTCCTGTCCCTTCAAACTCCCATGGGCCACTTGTTTTTTTTTAATGTGTTTTTTTTTGTTTGTTTTGTTTTTTTCAAAACCCTGAATGCTTTATTGAAAATATGCATACATAACACTTTTCCTACACAACAATACAAAACAGTACAATCACTTTTGTAAATAAGACATTGAACGCAAACCCACACATCATCCCTTCCCGCCCAAGCCCAAGAGACTTAGAGATGCTACAGTAAGCCCTTAGTATTCCCCACCCAGTCCCTACCCACCACCACCACCACCACCATCACCTTAGAGAAATAAGACATAGTTAAATCAGAAACAACTTCCTTGGTAAACTCAGACAGAAGAATAGAGAAGACACCAGGTTGCATACAGACATAGCATTTGCCACCAGCAGGAGTTATGAGTATTTACTGAAATGCTTTTCTGGGTTCTTTGTGTACATGAATTTGCCTCAAGTCTTCTGAAATGGTTTATGGCATGAAAGAGGAGTCCATTCTGTGGTCTAGGAGTTGAGAAAGAGGTTTCCAAAGTGTGAATATCAGACCACACATAATCTACAGAAAACACCACTGTGTGGCTCGTGATTTGGCTTTGATACGGGTCAGAAAAGTAGCAGTTGCCAAACTACAATGGCACACCAAGCGGGAGATATCAGTTAATTACACAGACATGCAATTAAGTAGATTTTCACATGAAGGAAACTCTTTTAAAGGCGAGGGGTGGATAGTTAGAACCTGATTTGATTGTAGGTAACACACTTCCAAAGATTCTTCCCACTCCTACTGGCATGGGTGTTACTGTGCATATTCATTTGTGATAATGGTGGTAGATAAAATGTAACTGAATACAAACAAACAATATATATATATGACAAAAGAAAAAAAACAAACAAGAGGGGTTATGATGTTTACAAAAAAGGAGGACTCCAAACATCTGGTTATATTTTAATATGATCATACAGGGATAGAGATCAACCAAAAATGATATAATGTGAACAAAAATTTAAAGTAACAAAAAAGTTCAATAAAAACAGACAGAAAAGCAATGTTTTTAAACATTTTACTGTATATCAGTCTGTAGCAAATTGTCATTACATACCCTGAAAAAGGGAGGAAGAAAGCTTTGAATGGTGCAAAGACCACTGAATAACTTGGCTGGAAAGCAAAGGGGGGGGGGGGGGGGTTAATGCTGAATTCTCTCAAAGCTCCAAGAGTGGTAGTCTCGAGGTGAGGCTGAGCTTCATAATGTCTAGAAGGTAAGTCACTTCCTTTGGGTGCATAGAGGCATAGCAAGGGCTCAATTCCTTTAGCAATCTCCTGTTACGTTTTAATTCTTTGCCAATGTGACCTTTAACGTCATTAAGAACGATGGCAAAATGTGGTGACCATAAGGTTATGAACTTCATGGATTTATACCACTGCTGTATGTGCAAGAGAGCAGACCACTCAAAGTGCAGTGAAGGTGTTGTACATACTGAGGGTTTGTGTACAACTGTGTGAGAAGGAAGGCAGTTTGTGTGTGTTTTCAGGATTGCAACAACACTCGCTAACTGTGCGCTCAGAGCATGGTTCTAGATATTGGTGCCTCTCCTCTGTAGGGCTGAACTGACAACTTGTCCACTAATTACAATCATTAACTTCTTTTAATGAAATGACCCTTTGCTAACACAACACTTTAACCCCTCCCATTTGAAACATGCCTCACCTAAATCAGATTGCCTTTTTTTTATATTTCCTTTTCTTTTCTCAACAAATCTGATGTCAATATCTCAGTGCTGTTTCAAATGCCGCATGGTTAAGGACAAAAAACATTCTAATGTAAAAATTAAAGCCCCAGATTTAAAAAAAAAAAATTCTATTACAAAATGGCCCTCAAGTATTCTTCGTTCCACAGATAGAGGTCCCTATGGGGCTTTGGATAACTCAGAAATTGTTTAAAATCCTCTTTACATTTTTATTATGGGAACAGTAGCATAAGGGGTGGGCGGAAATCTGCTGGTGTGGATTGAACACACATTACAAAAGCGCGCCAATTAAATCTGCACCCAATAATGGCAACTTTCACTATTGTGTGGATGCGTAATCGCTCTCAGCCACTCATAACCACTCACGCATGGAGGAGGGACAGCAGTCATTGTTGTGCAGTTTACGTTGCACTCAAACTCTTTCACATCTGAAAGTACATTATCTGAGAAAGGTCGTGAATATGTCTTGATAGTGGAAACCACACTTCACTGACAATGTGTGACCCCCTCACGGTTGATATGTGACTTGTGAATCACTCAGTCCTTCTCTTAGGCAGATGTAATGGAGTTGTGCGGCAGCTAGTTTGACAGAGGTTGCTGAGGATGGGAAGGGAGGGGGCTGTCACTTGGAAATATTACAGCAACTGTCCTTGTTAGAAGTTAAATTAAGGAATAAAAAGTTTTTTTTTTCCTAATGTCAAGAAACAGAAAGCAGAATCTTCACGCTAAAGCTTTCCATGGGCACTACTCGAGCTAAGATTCACCTCTTAAATGAGAATAAACGCTATGACTATCATAAAAAAATTGAAACATTTAGCATAGCCTTTTTTTTTTCTGTTCTTTGTCAGCTGGTCGGTCAACGTTTTCATGGTGGATTTTCAGCCTTAGTCCAAATGGGCAGTTGACGAATATAGCAAGAAAAGAGGGGAGAAAGTTAAACATACAAACAGAAGAGTTGCTAAATCCCCCCCTATGCATCATCCTCCCCCAACAACACCCCACCCATGTCCATGGAGACATTAGACCTGTAACGTGAGAGACGAACAGGCAGACAGATGTAGTCCAATGAGACGGCTGGTCTGCGCTGTCTGTCTGGAGGTGCTCCAGGCTCAAGGTAGAAGTGGGTTTCCTGGGAAACTTGCAAGGACCTGGCATCGCTGGTGACCATGCAGCGAAATGGGAGGAGGAAGGGTTGGCTGGAAGAGAAATAGCCATTGCAGCCCACCAGTGAAAGATCCCGTTGGGCTCTGACTGGTTTTCCAGGCCTCTGGGTTGGGATCAGATTTTTGGATGAGGACTTGCATTTCCAAGGTGTCCATCATCACATCCACCACTTGTCTAGGCCAGTCAGGAGTCAAATTCTTCTCACTTTTGTTTTCTCTTTTGTGTTGGTGGCAATTGTTTCTTTTAATTCTTCACTTTCTTTCTGGTGGTGTTCAATTTTGTCTGCACGTTAACATTTTGTTTTATTGTGGGATTGTTGTATTGATGTCAAAGAAAGAAGTCATCTGCTCCATAGGTCACCATCAACTGTCCATGTTACTGCAGTTTTCTGTCGAGGGGAAAAAAATACAAATGCTGTGTGAGCAGAATGGAAGGAAAAAGAAATTTCACTCCAACACACTTTTTGTCAATAAGCTCTAATTTACATAAATTTTTCTTGCCCAAGTTAAACTGCAATGTTATCAAAAACAGTCAAAAATCAATAAATAAAAAGAAAACAAAACACACACAGTCGCAGAAATGTTATATCACTACCGTTGGGTCCGTCCGCCTCTTGTGAGTCGAGAAAAGGTGCAGGACCCCAGATACGCACTGTGCCATCATCTGAGGCAGAAGCCATGAGGCCTGGGATGGCCGGGTTCCAGCTCACACAGTTAACAGTACGTGTATGGCCTGTGAGCTCAGCAATAGGAAGTTCACCACGTCTATGCCAGATGTACACTTTGTGGTCTGGGAAGATAGATTAAAAAAATGGGATAAAATATAGTGTAATAAGAATTTGAAAGAAAGAACCACACAAGATTTTACAGCACAAGTACCGAATTAAGTGTTAAAGAGAATGACGTTAAATTTCTGCATGCCAAATGGACCTTTAATCCAATGTGGTTCGCATAATAGCTACTCTGGCTTTAAGTTCTTAAGGGGAAAATAGAACTCGCTGAGTGGTAAAGTCACATTTTAATTCATGCTGGAATTTTTTTTTCTAAAGAAAATATTAAATCCAACAATACTTACTATACAGAAATAATGCAACAGCACTTGTTTTCCATGTAAAACTCCAGTTTTATATTTCTCCCAACAGTTTTCCAATTCAGCAACTTTAAAAGCAACTAGCGTTAAATGTAGCATGTTTGACAAAGCTTTGCTAAGTTTAATTCAGGACTATTATGAGAATAGCCCTCTGTGTGTGAGCACTTTTTTCTTCTTCATCCTTGTCTGCACATCCCAACCAACATTCCTAATCTTCTTTCATGCAAAACCAATCTGTGACTTTAAACTTATGCCAGGCTTGTTAGAATAAATAAGAACCACTGCTGTGATTAGTAGCGTAAAAAATGAAAATGGGACTGATCATCTGTAGACTGCCCTCTTCATAAAACACCACACTTAAATGTATTCACTATTCATTTTTTGTGACAAATAAAAAAAACCATGCATTCTGCAGCTGTGTGACTTTACCTTCACTGCCACTGGCAATAAAGTCTTCATTGTGTCCTCCGAAACAGGAATGAATGGTGTAGAAGCCCTGCGTCACACCTCGGTACTTCCTCACCAGCACCTGGTATTGAAGATCCCACAGGTGCACTCCCTACAAAAGGTTAGAGAAGAATAGCTTACCACTACTGAAGCATCGCATCATCTCATTTCATTTCTCCTTTATTCAACTGCATCATGCATTTTGTTTCTCAAATAATTACTTTGCTTTTTAAGAAAACACTAATTTGTTTATAATGCTTGCGATAACTTTGCTTTTTAAGCAAGTTAACAGATATTTTTGATACTAATAATTGTCAAGTTCTTACCTGAGTTGCTACATTTAACAAAGCTAATCTACCGTTCTTTGAAACAGTAAAAGACATGATAGGGTGGTCCTCCTGAACTCTGCAAAGGACATGTAAAGAAGACAACACATCACATACTGATGTAGAATACAACAATATACGGCAGCTGATGAAGACATGATCACAATGAAATAATATGTACAGTTGTATACAGATACAACAGTTTTGACATGTATTGCTATATTATTTGTGGTAGGACATTATTTTTTAAATTCATTTACAGGTTTTATTTAATTTTTTTATAACAAGTACCAGAAAAATATATGATTGAGGGGACTTAAGTAAAGACATTCATTTTCAAATTTTCTGTGCATTTAACTTCAATGTCCATGTACAATGATGCAAGAGGTTTTGACACATACATGTTTCTGTCTGTGAGGTCCTCAAAGTTGTACCCCCGGATACGCTGGTGGGTGTCCGAGGCCAGCACTGTCCTGCCATCACTCAGGCACCACAGGCACTGCACTCTCACGCCCTCCCAGGAGTCTAACAAGTTACCATCCAGGTCCTGACAACACAGACAGCAGACCCCTCATCCCTTATTCTTGACAGGAAAATGAAAACACAGACAAAGCATAACATGGCAACCACTGTTAATACGGAAATCAAATACTCTTCTTTTAAGATAGACAACAGCAACAACAGCATTACCATTTGCATGCATTATCATCTACACATGAGACATACTTATTCACCAAAAAACCTCATAAATCACCTGCTTTAAAAAAATAAATAAGAAAAACTAAAAAACAGAAGGAATAATCACCATGGGTTAAAAGCCAATTATATTTTCACCGCCTAGAGTAACTCACATACATCATGATTTCATTCTTTAACATGCAAACCTCATAGCCTTCAAAATGAACCAGGATGAAAAGAGGAAAAGTATTTAGGAAGAAAGAAAACCACTTTAAAAACATGTTTTCAATAAATAAATATTACATAAAATGAGAAAAAAAAAATCTCCACTTACACACTGATAAAATTGTCCTCTTTGTCCTCCAGTGACAAAGCGTTTGCCATCAGGGTTCCAGGCCACACTGGTCAGACTGTCTTCATGGGACTGGGACATTTTAGTCCGCAGCTCCCCCGTCTGGTAAAGGAAGAGATTGACAAAGGCAGTAGAAAAACAGAGGAGGATACGAAAAATGGGGGAAGGGAGAGAGCAAGAAGACACATTAAGTAAGAGTGGGGGAGGGATAAGTAATAGGAATAGAAAAGGGAGGGGGTGGGATGGGGGAGGAGAAGAGGTCATTGAGTACATACAGTACAGCACAACATAAAGGATCCATAGCCTGTTTTAGAGTTAAGATACATAATATTACTGGCTTTACTGATAAAAGTGACATTTATTCAGATAAAGGACAGCGTTAAATAAATACTCTGGTGGCTTCATTCACACAAACCCATCCATGATTAAGAAAAATGCACACAGTTTATGACATGTCAACAAAATTTTTAAATATATCAGCTGAGATAATGCATGAGGTCATGGTTTCCTTAAAGAAAATATGTCATGTTGCTATCACAACTCATTTTGACTTAGCAAGCGCTTGACAATGGTGGTTTTTTTATAAAAACAAAAGCATTGCCGTTTGAAGACATATTACGGAAAAAGGATGAAGTTGATGGCTTTGGATTCAGAATCTTCTTTGCAATAACGCTACCTGAACATTCCAGAGCCAAAGCTCAGAGCAGTCATCAGGTCCACAAGCAATCAGATAGGTGTCATCAGGACTCCAGGCTAAGTAGGAGACTCCGTATGCATGCCCCTCCAGGGTTCGGAGCAGCTTCAGCTGGTGACTCTCCTACACAAAGATAAAGAAAAGCATCACTAATGAAGTGAGACATGGTGAGGATTGGGTCTTCTCATGTGCCAATATGAAAAGTTAAAATAAAAGAAAAATGACTGTCATTAAAAGGGAAATTCCCAAACAACTCTAAATAATGAAATGCAGACTGTGCAACAAATTATTCTATTTATTGTCTGACAATGACTTATCATAAAAGAACAAGCCAAGGTCAGTGTAAACCTGGGGAAATCACACGACTATTAAAGGAAGCAGTTTGTCACAGGGCTCTTATCTAGTTCATATAAGGTAAAACTGGAAATAGAGTAAAGCCTGAGTGAACAAACCAAATTTAACTTTAAGGATGAAAAGAATTTTGAACTTTTTTAAATTATAATTTATACCTCACAGTGATGGCGTGTAAAGCTCAAAAACATGTTTTATTTTATAGATAATTCCCATAATCCAAGACTACAAATATTACAGCTCCAACATGCTGGAAAAAAGAAGGTTTCCCATGGAAACATCTATATAAAAAAGTATAGGACTAAAGTAAAATTATTCTTAATGCTTAATTGGAAGAATCTGCTTATCAAAAACCAACAGCGTTGAAAATGACAGTCTTCTTTTTCTTTAACATGACTATGTTTATACTGTAACTGTGTCATATTCATACATATCTAAAGTTAACTGTGTGTATGGATTTCGAAATACATTTCAATCTGTATTGCATATTCCTTTGTTACATTTTAGATTGTTTTAACTGATGTACATGTTGTGCTCCATCCATTACTTTTTGAATGCTAACCATATAAGAAACAAGGAATAATCAGTTTGTCTATATCAGACATGTATGCTTTTATTTGAATTTAGATACGTGTGCATTTTCCTTTGACAAAGTGAATTAGAGAAGAAAAAAAAAATCTGATAAGGGCAAATAAACCTGAAACATAATGCAAAAAAATGCAGAAAAGCTTTGGAATAAATCATAAACAAAAGGTAAATTGTTTATTTTTCCACACTCACCGGGTCCACTTGCCAGATTATGACAGTAGTGTCTTTGGAGCCAGTGGCTAGTTTGGTGCCATCATTGGAGAATTTGCAGAACCACACCTCATTACAATGCTCCGTCAGAATCTGCTGGGTGTAGCAAGGGAACTGTTTCCTGTAACAATAGATGAAAGCATAACATTTTCATTGCATATGTCCTTCATATAAATCTCTTTAGAGTACATTAATGTCCTTTAGTATTTTAGTTTTGTAACAGCATGAGGTCAAATCATGCATAAGTATGAGGTGCTGCAGTGAGTCAATTCAGCAATGAGTCTATGAACTTGGGAACTTGTGCAGTACTAACCTGGTGCAGACGTGATCAAGGAGAAGGGAGACCGAGTCCAGGTCATCATCCAGCTTGGTGTTATGATAAAGGCAGCGGTCCCTCTGCAGCTCCACTGCTTGCCGCAGCAAGGTATGCAGTCGCCGAGGGGGCAGCATCACAGATGGTGGCAGGTATGCTGCAAGACACAAAAGAAGCAGTACACAAGTTTATCCTGTTGAAATCAGGCAAAGTGTACAAGCTCTTCAAAGTCATTTTAGGAAAATGTCTCCTCACTCTGTAATTTATCGAGCAGCCGGCAGCGTGAGGCTGTGCCCTTGCCCTCCCAGTCTGCCTTGGCCCTAAGATCCTCGGCATGGCTGCACATTAAGTACCTATAAGAAAACACAATAACACTACTCAGACAAAACAGCAAACTGTGAGGAAATTATAGCAAAAATAGCACGATAAATGTAAAACACACAAAAAATACTAGACTTGTTGAAATGCCATCACCAAGGGGTGAGAAGTGGCATAAGGAAGCAGAAGCATGTTGGGAAACTGTAATCAGTAAGAATTTTATTTCAAATTTGATAGAATTTAGGGCCAAATGACACACAGTCCAAACAAGAACTGACAGTCCAAAAATGTGATGGATCTATAGGTTAACTCCTAATCCAAGTCACTGCCTGTTATGACAACTAGGCTGATAGGTGAGTGATTAATTCCCACTACTTGATTTGCTGAAACCAGTGGAATTGCCCTGATTGAATCCTCTCCCACACTGTGGTTGATCGTGTCATAGACAATCACAACCTTTCAAGACAATGCTTGTGGTTGTACCAAAGACACCACAGCTGGTGTAACCCATTGATGAAGAAGCCTGCTTTATTTTATTTTGACGGGCCAGCTTCCTGTGCTGCATCAGTCTCCCTTT
>JBBBVU010000024.1:10513073-10538781 GCA_037177055.1 Atherinosoma microstoma | reverse complement strand
AGATAGATAGATAGATAGATAGATAGATAGATAGATAGATAGATAGATAGATAGATAGATACTTTATTGATCCCAAGTTTAAGCAAATTTATTTATTCTTCAAAATCCTGCTGTCTTGCTGATGATGGCTTTTTTATTTCTAGCCTCTGGAAAGACCTGCTGTTGCTGACTGTGCCAAATGGTATCAAGTCAGAAAACACTGACCACCTGATGTTGACTTACCTATGTGTTGCCTCTGATACTTCATATAGCTAGCCGGTGAGTCAGCAGAATTTTTTGTTTTAAAGTGAGACCAATTCTTTGTGCAAATATATCTTTGCTACTGCTAGAATACAGTATAGAAGTCTCAGATTATTTGGTGACTGTCCTAAAATGATTTGGCTTTTTTCTTCTTTGTTTTTCTCCACAGCAACTGAAGAATCTGGAAATTTGGTAATTGTACAAGATGGTTACCAGGGTATGGACCACAATGTCGACCTGAGTCTAAAAATGCTTTGACCAGTCATTAGTACATTTATTGTCATTTTCAAGGTTATGACATTTTGAACAGCTTGTAAAACCTTTGCTGTAGGGCCAAATTCAAGTAACAGCTCAACATATATTTATGGAGAAAAGAAAACACAGCCTATTTGATAAATAAAAATACCCAGGCACAAAAAACTGCCTTGTTATCTGGTTCAGAGTGCACTGGCCACAAAAGATCATGGTCTATGTAGTTTAGTATGTTTTGCTCCAGACTGAAAACTATCATTTTATCATCAAAACCACGATGATATTGTGGCAATTTCTCCACGGCGATAACGCCAATATTGTGCCACCCCTATTTATTAGATTAAAAGAGGTTATTTATGGTTGAAGTGTCCCCCACCTTTGAATGGCTGTTCGAACTTTAGAGAAAATGTGACAGTCCTGGCACGCTACATTTATTATTCATCATAATATTACAGCCTTCATGACTTGTATTTTGCATTCAGCTTATAAATCAGGAAGTGTTAGAAATGCCAGTTTAAGGCTTACTGTTGAGTAGCAAATTAGTGAAATAGGGGAGTATTTATGACACAACCTTTTGAGAGAACTGCTAAAATAGATGTAATCCAGAGTTAGCTGGAGTTCATTGCTGTGATGCAACAGTTTGCTCTGTGACGCAGTCAAACAGTTGGACATGTGATACAGCTGCCTTGTGATATACACAGATTCCTCTTTGGGTCCTGCCTGTCTTACAGCTATTCCTGAGATGTGCTGTAGGTGTGTATTTTGTGAAGCAGCAGTTTATAGGGTGATGCAGTAGAGGGCCTTCTGATGCAGCAACAAGCTTGACAAGCTAACACAGTTCTGGCTGATAGATTTCCTGACCGGATTTGGCTGTCGCTGTCAATACACGTACGCGAAAATCCTTAAATATGGTACTGTAAGAAGATTACATCTAATCTACTTAGGGTTTTTAGATATTAGCCAGGGGTAATGTAAAGAGAATATACTGTATGATCACAACAGGGAACATAATGCGACAAGGTCACACATTATGTGAGTTAAATCAAAAAGGAGAAGATTTTGTGTTGAATTGATCCATAAACGTTACTTTTGCAGCGGTTGTCTGTCTATGCTAAAGCATTTCTGCTCTGTTTCCAAGCAAAAATATGAAGTAAGAGCTGTGGTGATAGATTTTTTTGGGGACAATGGAAATGTGCAATACAGGTGAAGCTGGAGTAGGAAAGGACAGCAATATATGCAATGTATATTTGGAAAAACAAATTTTTAAACCTATGCACTTCCATTTTCGTGTGTACATGAAGTACAAGTTGACTGCAAACAGCCGTCAGGAAAGTTTATTATACACTCACACACACACACAGGCTTCAAATTACTGACTATTGGGGTCAGGCTAAAAATAGAGACCTGCACCAGATATATTTGAACATTAAGGTGAATACTGTTTAGAGTCAGACAATATAATTAACTTCTATTTGACATGTTACCACTTCCCATTTCCCTTGCACGCAGTTTGATGGACTGGCAGGCCTTAGTGAAGCGAAAATAATCACATGTTAATGATTTAAGTGGTCAGAAATAGGCCGATTTCACCAGAACATGCTGGGAATGTCTTAAGCACACCTTTTACTGGCCCCTCAAACTGCTAATCTCTCTGAAATATCTGTTGCCCCAGGATACTGTGTTTCTGGGCTACATGTTAGCGACAGTTAGCCACGGTTAATTAACAGCATCACTAGCCAGTGTGTACATAAAGAATTGAGGCATGGTTCAGCAAGGCTAGCTGTTATAGTGTCACACATTTTTTAAAGCAGTTGCTAATCATGGTTATATACTATGTACAGAGGCAGATTACTTGTCTGATGCAAGAAACTGTTTATATTGCTCATGTTACACTGCAAATACCTTTGTATGTGTAAATGTGTGTAGAAACTCAATGTACAGACTTTAATTTCACTGTAAGCTTGACAGTGTTTCAATTCAAGAATGGCTGTGTGCTACATGCTATTTGAGTTTATTTTTTTTATTTGTGGATTTCAGTTGAAAATCCTTTGGGGTTTCCTTGTTTTTTTGTTTGTTTGTCTGTCTGATTTAGCTACAGCACTTACAGGTGGTCCTAAATACCGTTGTCCAATCTTAATGTGCACTGTCTAAAGTGCGTGTTGTTAGCTAAAGCCCAGTCTGTCAACAAAATGTGTAGGAGCTGCATAGATCCACAGCACAATATATTTATCATTAGATGAGGAGACTTTGATGGAACGTCTGGCTCTTTAAAGGGAGCCGTTCATTTGGGAGCCGTTCACTTCAAGGAGCCGTTCAAAAGACTGGCTCTTTTATATATTTTGCACTATTTTAAAAGACCAATGTTTTAATCATAAGCTAAACATTGATGAGTGATACATTAAAATGTAAGTCATAATAAATGTGTTTAATTGGTGGGACATTCAATATTGTCTTATTCTGAAACATTGTTAGTTTTATTGACATGTGGGCTGAATTTATGCCATAATAGGTGATATACATCAGACATATGTTGGAATTGTGCAAAATATAGCCACATCTTGACATATTATGGGGAAAGGTCTGTGAAAATGAAAAAGAAAACAATCATTTTCATGCAAAGGGCGAATGAACGGCTCTCTACAGGGACTCGATTCCTATCGTTCACAGTGAAGAGCCGTTCAAAAGATTTGATCCGTTCGTGAATGTCACATCACTAGAGGAGACTTATCCATCAACACTTCAGTGCTTCTGTTGTACTGGAAGCTGGATACCAGTTTCCTTCTATTTTTGCATCGAAAAAAATCCTCGAAGTCCATCTTAGGAGGTAAATAATGTGGTCATAGGTATGACTGCAGCACAGGACTTTCACCATGGAAACTGAAGTTTGTTCCCTCTTGGCAACATTATTCTCTATATTTCTTTGGTTGCTGTATTGTACCATTCTTTTATCCTGTTACATTCATAGACTTGATTCCATTTTTATCTTGAATGTTGACTATCTCTTTCGGTTGTTGTTCGGTTAGATTTTAGGTAACAAAACTGCTTAGTTAGATTTAGAGAAAGATAATGGTTTGGGTTTAAATACACCCGTTCACAATGCTAAATATATGTTAGAAAGACTCCTTTTCAAATGTTTTTAGGTTTCCAGATGTCATCTTAAGAGTACGCCCAAAAGAAATCATAGGCATCTCACAGTTTTACAGCTTTTATTGTATAACAACAGTTTCCCTCTATAGGCCAGTGTAGCAATTACGTATTTTCATGTGAGACTGGGTTGTTATTTGACTCTGTAACTCATATGAAAGTGCATATTGTCAGTTTTTTAAAACATATTTTAGTTGTTCATTTTGGTCCATTCAATTACTAACGCTTCCTTTTTTCCAATGTGTACAAGACATTTTTATCACCTCTTCTGACAAAAACCATCTCCACAATCTTTCAATATAGCCTCTGGGTTTTAAATCCAGTGAGAGAAGGATCCAGAGAGAGGCATAAGATCGTTGTTCATTATGGGAAAAGTCAGGGAGTCCCTGGACAGCTTGTTTATTGTGCTGGGCAGCTGATGCCAGTAAAAAGTTCTGGTCAAAGTTTGTTGTGGTCAGTCAGAAAAGGAAAACTATCCTGTGTCTGCCCTAAGGGAGTGAGATGGAGTGAGTCAACGAGGAGAAAATAGCATAAAATGAGGGTAAGGTTGACAAAGATGAAGGATCAACTTTGAACGATTGCTGCAAGAATCCAGCTCCTGTGACGTGGCGGTATTAAGACAGTGTTGTCAAACACAGACTATCTGGAACATGTAAAGTTTTAAAGGTAGCTGGTCGATGTATAGAAAAACACAGCAGACCTCTATCTCTCCTCAAAGCATGTTAAAAAGGGGTTGACATGCAGGTCAAATGTTGCGTGGAGGGAAAGGATGTGAGATTTACAGTGTGTGTGGGAGAAAGACCAAAATGTTTATATTGTGCAGGAGTCTGCTGTATAAGATGGTGGGTGTATTTATATAATGCAGTTACATGTATTTTCTACTCAAAACAAGCTGTAATAAATTGTCATTTAGAATAAGATGACCTATATAGAATTTTGACCAAAAAAAAAGGTACACGACTTATTTTCAAATATTGCAAATTCATAGATGAAAAGAAATTATGAAAATATATCTTTAAAGAACTACTACAAAACCAAAACCAAATAAACTCCCACAGTGTCATTATATGATTGGTATGTGCAGTAAAAAGCTTAGCAATAACACATTTTACTTGACTGGAGACACATGACGCAGGGTGGATGTTGGCTTTCATTTAACGAGTATCTGATAAATAGGCTTTAAAGGCCTTTTACAATATAACAAACAAACATTGAGGAAGACAGATAAGACGTCAAACAATAACTTGCAGGCTTGCACTCGCACAGGGATTCAGGCAAAACTCCCTTTGGACTTTGAGATTACAAGAATCAAGTTACACTGTGAGAACATTCTTTTATCCACCTCTAACAAAAAACCTCTCATTTGCCAGCATCACTGACCCCTTAATCACTGATTTTCTTTTGGGTGAATGAAAGAGTAAATGAGTGTTGTTCTTAATCTAAATCCCAAAATTTCATGCTTTTTTAAGTCAGCTTCCTCACCATCTCTCTGAGTGATTTGTGGTTGATCCAGACTTGGATGATTCTGACAGTTTTAACACTAAGCCCTTGTGGATCCCCTAACAAGGCTGTGCCTGTTTCATATGAGAACGCAACACAAATCCAGCTCCTTTCTGCCTGATCTGAAGTAATTCCCCCAGCTCACATCACTTCCTTGTGGGCCTTAGAAATGTGCTGCAAAAGTATTTTTTTTATAACAGCAATTCCAGTTAATAGTACAGATGACACTGGCATGAAATGGATGTTATCGTGGCTGGTTTCAGTTCTGACACGGGAACCCTTTGCCCTACAGTGGTGCTCTGAAGCAAGACACAGAATCCCTCATTGTTGTTTTGGATCCTTGATTCCATCCCCCATGAACAAGGACAAAGTGAAAAGAATCGTTTTATAAAAAGACTGATGAATCTTTTTTTCCCTACTTTTATTTTTCAAGTCATACCGATGTATCAGGTTTCTAACCAGGTGGTAGATGCGATGATTGATACCACTATCATATCTGCTTATTAAATAGTGCCTGTTGCCTGGCAACCTGATAAAGGTGAAAACAACCATAAATGAAACCACTTACCGTAAACCACTACTCTTTGCTTTATGGCTAGATAAGATGTCTTTGAAAATACAGGTAAGTGGATATTTCAATCTTTGAAGAGAGCAGAATTATAGTTTATATACTGCAGTGGAGTTAAGAGTAACACTTGGATGTAAGACAAAGAAAGAGAACAGAAGAACAGACAAACTGAAATAGAAAAGACAGCTAATCAATGATCCATTTGCATCTATATACATTTAAATAAATGCAAACACATGCACATGAGCACAAGCGCACTGATGGATATGCCTGGTGAATGGTAATGCTGTGGTAATGAGGGTAAGCTAGACTACTCCCATGTGAGGGTTGAGTGGGTGCAGTGAAGCCAGACTGGCAAAACCACAGATGGTCAATATGTCCAGTTGAGTGTGTGTAACAGAAATTGGTTGCAATAATCCAAAATCCAAGATGTTTGAGAAATCAATCTGAACACATATTGAATGTTGAATTCCTGTTCCTGTATGGAGAATTTTGGGAGCGAAGCATGACTCATATCTTTTGTCAGTCTTTCTTTTATATGCAAACACATGCAGATGTAGAAAGGTCTCAGAATCAATGCAGTTCCCCTCAACTCTACGCCTGTCTCCTTTCCTCCTCAGTCATGCTCCCCTTCATACCATATTTATTCTATTTTCTTCTCCCCCTTCACCTCAGTTTGTCTCTTTTGCACTTTGTTCCACTGATCCGTCTTTAAACTGATTTTAGTCTTATTCCCTTTCCCTCCCTCTCTCGTTGCCTGCCTCATGACTCATGGAGGCTATTTTTCAGAGTCACAATCAGACATAAAACACGGGTAAATATAGATCGGAAGCCTTAAAGACGTAGTACGTGTGAGAGAGCACATATAACACCACAGACACACCTCGGGGAGAGGTTTTTGCCAAGTCGTGATTTCTGATGGTTTAGCCTGCGCTGACTTGTGGTGGTTTACCTGGATGTGAGCACGTTGCCTTAGCTGGCAGGACTTTAATCCCATCGGCCTTCATTATTCTACACGTCTCTGTTCTCCCTTGCTGCTACACCTGATCTCATCCAGTGTCAGTTTCAGTCTCAAGTTTTTCTTACATTGCTCAGATAGTTAAACAGTGCTTTGGTTTAGTATATGTGGGGATTTGAATGCTGTATAAGAAATAATACCCTTGAATCGTGCATTGTGACTTGTGTCACATAATCACTTAAGTTTGCATAGAGACACAACACAACCAAGGCCACAAGAATTAATAACAGTAAGAAGAGACATGAAAAAAGAAAGAAACAAATTAACACAAACAGTGACAACAGTCATGACAAAATATGATGATAATGCAATGTGGAAGTCTATAAGTTATCAAAGATAATCCTGTTGAAGTTAGAAGGCCATAAAAGATTTGGGTGTAAGTTTGGAGGGAAAGGTTTATGAATGAATATTAGACAAATATGACGCTAGATTGACAGACTCAACTGAATATTATTGTTCTTTATAATTTCTTTATAAATATGCAGATATTTAATTCAATTCAACTTTATTTGTAAAGCTAATACAATATGCTGATCTGATAGGAGCTGATATAAGCTAAGAAGTTCACCGTTTTGATTTCAGCTGAGTTGTAATTGATTTAGCAAATACAAGTTTAAAGATTTGATTTTGTTTTTCTCATTTCTTCCAGTTTTGGTCAGTATACTTCATTGTAATGTTTTTGTTAAAGCCCCAGCGTGTAACATTTAAGGTAATTTCTTTGTAGAAATCCTTTGTAAAATGCATGATTATATATTCATCTGTTAAAATGAGATTTGTGTTTTCATTCCCTTAGAATTCACATTTATCGCTATGCGCTGTAGCTAAAGTAGCTCAAGGTGACAAGCCAAACATTGACATTTTGAGTTTGTCACCCATTGGTGTCAGGTGAAAGTATCCGTTTTGTTTCAGTTTGCCATTTTTGCCACTAGATGTCACTCACTTTACACACTGGTCCTTTAAAAACAGCATGTAAGTTTAACCTGATTATAAATCAAAAGCAGAAATGTTTATAATTAAGGAGTTTATTACATTATTAATCTGAGCTTCCTTCATATAGCTGTTCTGTAGTCATGTAAAGAAGAAAGGAAATAGTTGATTTTCTCAGTTTGAACTAAAACCGATGGCTTTCCTTGAAAGTGGCAACATATTAAGATACACATCAAAGTAGGAAAAAAAGATAGAAGAAAAGGACATTTATAGAAATTGTCAAAAGTATAGAATAGGAATTATGTTGCTATTTGTCATAATGTTTTGAATAAAATACATCTTAGTTATATGTAAAAAAAAAAAAGGAAGTGCATCTTTAAATCTAATGTGGGAAAATCCATAAAATTAGAATCAGGGACCCAGACTGGTTAAGTTGATCTCATAGCTTCTATATACATATAACCCAACTTGAAATTCTGAATGCCATTTCTATGCATATCAAATTTCTATGTGCAACAGAATTTTTTTTTTCCCATTCAGTGACACTCAAAATGAACAAGGAAATTGGAAAACTTGGTCTGAATCAGCAGTAACATGACATGCGAGTTGGTTTACAAGGCAGAACCATCTGAGAATTATTCTGTAGAAACAGTGTCTGTAGAAATATTTTAAAAATGACAAACTTCTGAAAGGGGGAAAACCAGTCTCTATAGCCTATCCAAAGTCGTATTGATACATTAATGATTGATGACTTGAGGAAATGTTGGTAAATTATTAAAAATTATATTTTTTATATTTTTAGAAATGTAAACTTAATAAAATAAAAGATGTAACTGATTTAGGAAAACTTTAGGGCTATAATCACTTAGCCGGGTGTGTGAAAGTAAGAAGGGACAAGCTCAAAATTAATAATGTGTTGTGGAATTGAATTGTGTTAGTCATCTAACAATGACACAACCACGTTAAATAACATTGCGTTATCAATGAACGTGTTTAACAGCAAATTACCACAGACTATTTCCTCTTCCAGAGAAACATACTCATAGTTTCTCCGTCATAGGTTCCTCAATCTCCAAGGCACCACCACGTCATTGTGGGCTAGGAGTTTAAACACCTATGATTCTGAGGTGTTAAGAGACCCTGGCTCCTCTTAGAGGAGTGGTTAGACTAAGAGAAGTTCATGTTGGTGGAACCGCAAAGAACACCTTGCCTGGAAGAGGGAAACCGGGGGTACCTTCCATGTACCAGGCCTGTGGAGGAGGAACTCACTGATGAGTGCCTGGTGGTCAAGCATTGGCTCCTGAGACTCAGCCATATACCCAGCCCAAAAAAGCAGCAGGATGCCACCTCCACATGGGCTCATTATCTGTGGAGAGGAAAATTAAGAGCTGTAGGAGCTGGTGGTAGGCGAAGGAGGCTGCAGGCTGCTGGAGGGGATGCTCTGACTGCATTTTGCAATGATGCAACAAACAGCAGCTCAGACTATCCTGCCTTCTTGGAGTACCTGGGTGGTGTCCTGGAGAGGTTGTCACCTGTGGATTCCACTGTTCTTCTGAGGGAGTTCAATGTCCATCTAGACAATGATGGAGTAACTTGGAGGGGCAGGATTGAACAGCCCCCAGATCTGAACCCAAGTGGTGTTGGATTGTTGGATTTCTGTGTAAGTCAGGAATAGTCCATAACAAACACCTTGTTTGGGCATAAGGTGATTCATAAATGTATTTGGTACCAGACCAGCTTAAGCCAAAGGTTGATGCTTTTGTAATTGTATCATCAGACCTGTGACTGTATGTTTTGGATAATTTGGTGAAGCGGGGAGCAGATCCATCTGATTTGGGAACCTCAGTGCTTTATCCCTGCTTTTTGCAGATGATGTGGTTGTGTTTGCTTCCTCAGACCAAGAACTTTAGCACACACTGGGGAGGTTCACAGATGAGTGCGAAATGGTGGGTATGAAAGTCTTTCTAAATCTGAGGTCATTGTACCCAACTGGAAAAGAGTGGAATGCTCGCTGTGGGTTGAGCATGAATTAGCCTGAGAGATAGGGTTAGGAGCTCATACATGTAGGAAACCTGGTATGGAGTTTCTGCTTCTCCATATTCAAAGGAGTCAGCTGAGGTGGTTCAAGCATCTAATGTCTCCTGGTTGCTATCCCTTAGAGGTTTTCTGGGCATGTCCTACTGTGAAGAAACCCCGGGGCAGACTCAGAGCTCACTGGAGGGATTACATATCCCTACAGGCTTTGGAATGCCTTGGGATCCCCCGGGAGGAGCTGGAGAGTGTTGCTGGGGAAAGGAGTGTTTGGGTCAATCCCCTGAACCTGTTGAATGACATATTAGGATTTGAGAGTCTACTACATTCTGTAATATATGATTTATGACAGAAGCATATAGGGAATGTACCGCTTACGCACATCATGTCAGTTGTGTATAGGTGCAGCCTATACGCAATAATAAAAATATGGCGAACGTGGTCTGAGCAATCTCATCTCAGAATGTCCTCCATGGGTCCTGGATATACTCATACTTGCCTTCAGGGCTGTTCACTTGTGATTCAACAGGGCCTACATAGTCTGCTTGCTTGTCTCTAATCTTACTCACCAAAACTCCAACTCCAGACCTTAGCCTATCCCTTAACTAAAATGATACTGAACATACTCTAACTTTCGATTTTAAGGCAAACTCCTCATAACAGGCATTTGAAGTTGCCAAAATATCCCACATACAAGCATGTCCTCACCTTGATTATTTTGAATATAGAAAATGATCAGTACAAACATAAGAAGACACAGATGAGCAGAAAAGATGGATGATATAAAACAACTGGATAATGGTATTTTAAAGAAATTAAACTCAGCCTCTGTCTGGGCTTAGTGAACTACATCATACACTTACCTATTTTTTAGAAAAGGTGGGGGAAGTTTTCTTAAATAGTACCCGAATTTGAGAAATGTTGGGACGTTTTCTAAATCTCCTGTGAAGCCATGCTGTTGATAACTGCATTATGGGTTTTTTGCATTGTCTTGCTGAAATACACAAAGTCTTCCCTGAAATAGATGTAATCTGGATTGGAGCAGATGTTCCTCCAGAACCTTTATATACTCTTCAGCATTTATAGTTCCTTCCAAAACAACTTATGCAACTCCATGCCATCAGAGATGCAGGCTGTTGAAATGAACACTGATGATACCCTCGGAGGGCTCCTTCCTCTTTAGCCCGGATGACGCAGCATCCGTGATTAACAAGAATGTCAAATTTGGACTAGTCTGACCAGAGAATACTCTCCCTCTCTGCCACTCTGAATGGTTAGTTTTTTATGTATATTTTGCATGGTTTTCAGCTCTGACCTTTCCTAATAGGAACCAGTGGTTGTAATCCGTTTAATTCAATGGGAAAAGTAAACATTAACAGATTCTAACCAATTTATTCACCCCAAAGTTACTGAAGGAAATATTGCATCCATTTTACTCAAGCCACATATTGTATC
Source organism: Atherinosoma microstoma (assembly GCA_037177055.1). Classification (NCBI taxonomy): domain Eukaryota; kingdom Metazoa; phylum Chordata; class Actinopteri; order Atheriniformes; family Atherinidae; genus Atherinosoma; species Atherinosoma microstoma. Next base: position 10,527,646 of record JBBBVU010000024.1, on the reverse strand, counting down.
AGCCAAACACTTTGATACAAAATTTGCATTTTTGTATAGAAAAATACGGATAAGAAGAACTTTTATAGAAACCTGCCTGTGTCTCACTGTTACTAGATCTGTCATACGATCTGGTAACACAGATATGTCTAAGCAAAGGAAAATTTAATTATATTATGCATAGCCTATATAACCTATTTCATATGCCATATGCTATATAACCTATTTATGTGAAATTTCAACATTTATTTTCAACTTACTAACCTCTAACAACCCCATACCCCAAACACAAACAACAACAAAAACATACTGTGAGAATCCTAATATGTTTTCATTCATCCACACAAGGTTGACAATACTTTGATCACACACATCTGAAGTTACCCTCTAGCAGTTATTAATTGGCCTAAAAACTTATCTGTGTTCCTTAAAATGATACAATTGGAAGTTTTTTCAATGAAAAACTTGGTCAATGAATGAGGGTTTATGAATATTCTAATCTGATCCCACCCACATCCCCCACCCCCATACAAGCTGTGCTGTGACAAATTAAGTTCATCTTAAAATCCAGTTGTCTCATGGTCAAATTTAAAAAGATGTCCTAAGAATGGAGACTTTTTAGAGTAATTATGCTAATTAGGTATTTTTGATGAGAGTCTATGACGTAAATAAATCAAAATTATTTTTGTTGTAGTTTAACATATTCTGTATTTCAACAAAATATACAGAACACAGCAAGTTATTTCCACCAACTTTGTGCTACCTTGTCATTTAGCCCATGCTAGCTTCTCATTTAATTAATTTCAGTGCATGCAAATTAAAGCCACTTCGGACAAGTTGTCATGATTTGTTCTTCCAATATTTAGTTTTAATCTATGTACTTCTTGTCTGAACTTGGCTTTGTGAGACTTTAGTCCTGCAGATTTAAATCAGCAATCAATAGCCATAGCATTTTCTTTCTCATGGTCCGTGCTGTGACATTAAAAACCCCTTATAGACATGTAAACAAAAAGAAATGTAATTTTTATCTCTCAGAAAGTGAAGGTCTTCACAGTACCATTAGCATACCTTTAACTGCTTTGTTTTGGTTCTGTCGAGGATCTGTGGTATTTCACGTCAAGGCACTTCCACATTAGCTCAACTTTTGACAGCAAGTGACTACGAACAACTTTTATTTATAAACTGGTGTTAACTTGACACAGTTCAGCGAACAAACTAGACAGGCCATGCTTCATTCTGGTCTGCTGGTAAATCACAGATTAGACGGTTTATGACATTCTTTGGGGTGTTTTACCCAGTGGAGGGGGCCCCACAATTATTTACAGGGATTATATGGTGTGCTTTATATTAAGGTATGCACATTAAGAGTATGAGTCAGGGAGAGCAGAGCTTTTGCATAGCCGTATTAGCACAACGCAGGAGCTAATCCAGCAGGAAGCAGCAAGCAACGGGGCTAAGAGAGGACAAATTTCAAAACAAACACGGCCAAAGATTCCAAAACCTCTACTTAATCTACATTCATTGGGGTTGGATTTGGTGCAGGCACATAGAGATCAGCTACTGCCTGTCACTGCCACAAGTCATTTTCTAAAACTGCTCTTTGTCTCCCAAATTGTTGGATTGAAGATATCCGGGTGATATGGTAATCCGGTAAAGGAGAGCTGGCTGTTTTCATCAGGTTTCAGTTATCAAGTTTGCTGCAGAATACACATATAATGTGTCCAAATGCAATTAACATGCAAAGTTCAATGCAAAAAGAAATTGTGTGAAAAGTTTTGTTTTTGTTTTCAAGTTGCAGGAACTACAAAACCAAAAATGAAAAGATGTTCTCGGGACTTTAGTTCCAGGCAACAGATTTGATTTCCTTCAAAAGGCTCTTCCTGGAAAACACCTTATGATTCCAGTGTGCTGTCAAACCAGAATTTTCACCTTGTTAAACAGATTTGAACAGGCAGATATAAATGTTGGTGGTTAGTAGGTGAAGGATAAACTGCAAAATAATCCACCAGTTATGAGAAAGATTGTATAATGATGAATGCTGACTTTTGAAAGCTTTCACTGCTGCCATTTAGTTTGTTTGATGTGGAACAAATGCAGTGACTGAAGTGGAAATTATATGGTGTTGCTTCAAATACTGGTGAGTCAATGAAATGTGATCCAGGGGGTTTGTTTTGCATCATGGATTTATGAAGGCTTTTCATAAGCAAGAAAACGATGCCTCTTTATAGAAATCCGAGGAAGTATTTCACTAATCTCAGGCAATTATGGGCAGAGATGGTCCAACTCACCCTCTTGCCATCGTTTAACTGCACCAAACCATTACTTGAGCCCAGTTATCTCCCAGAATATTATTTACATAGCTGATGTCAGTCAAGCTAGTATAAGATTAAAAAGTCTTTTCTGTCTATAATATTCGGAAAAACATTTGGTTTGAATCCTAAGCTTTGCTTTCATTGTTGAACATTTAAGCAAACTTAAGCAAAGCACTTAAGCAAACCGCTTCAGTTGTGCAATTCCACTAGATGCACTTCCTTTCCTCTGTTTCCTCTCTTGCTAAATTTGTTGAAAGCACGAAATGCAATCTTTTTTTCAGACGTGAAAGGACAGTTCTATAAAATATCTTTTGTTTTCCCTTAATGACAGTTTATAATTGCATGTAATAGATGAAATTATTGCAAGCTTTGTCAAAGTGCCTGTTTATTCATTTGACTGAGTGTCTATCATGAAATCGTCCTTGAATTTCTCTTAATTTCTCTGCTCTTCCTCCCTTCACATTACATTGCACAGAGATTCCAGTTAGATGTGTGAATAACAGCTGCACAAAAACATGGAACTGCTGCCTAATTAAATTTCATGGAAACACAGCATTCACAACACGGCAACCTTTTCCTTATTTTATATAAAAACAATATGATTTCAAATAAATATGCTGTTTTACATAGACACAGAAAACATGTTAATAGTGGAGAAGAGACAAAAGAAAACTAATAATGAAGGCTCTAAGACTGATGGCAGACAGGATGGAGATTGTTATCCAAATTGAAAATGGTGGTAGTGTTGCGGTAGAGGATGCTGAGCTGCTAGCAGTAGTTTATTTGTATTTGCATCTTGCACAGTGGACAAAACACAGGTCTGCTTCTAACTTAAATACTTAAATACAATTTACTAACACTTACACACAGATGTGCATATAGCAAATGCAGGTGAACACACATTCATTCATACTCATATGTACACACAAACATACACACGCATGTTAAACTCTACATGGCACCCACACCCTTAGATGACGGGGGTTGAAATGGAGATGTCATCAGTACATCAGTACCAACGATCCATTTAGGGAATGTTAACAAATCAGTTTAGATTTTTTTTCTTTTTTTTTTTTGTGTCTTTGTTTCTTAGAAAAGCACAGGGAGCCTCCATGCTGAGAGTAGCCATCAGTGACCTTACACATGAGGGAGAAGAGACAGCTACAGGTACATTACACAGCATACATAAATAGACCAAATTAAATATGTGTTGAGACAGAATACTGTAAAATACTCTATAACATTATAAATTATCTAGAATGAACTATGGCATAAAGGGATATTAAGTATGTACAAGTTTAGAGAAGATGCATAATCAATGAATTTTGTATTCAGTTAAACAGCAAAGAAAACTACTTTGACAATCCCCTCTCCTGAAAAAGGAAACAAAAATAATTTAAAAAGCACTCGAAGGATTTCTCAGTACATTATGTGAGGCACAGTTTTCAAATGGAATCAAACTACAGTATAGGATATTTCAGTGGTTTTCTTGTAGGACATAGCAAAACATTTAATGCTATACTGATAACCAGTATCCCTTTAAAAGTATATGGCACCACCATTCCAGAGTCTCCTCTGATCGCGGCAGAGACGCTGTGTAAGTCCACGTCAGTCCTGCAATGTCCTCAGAGGGAAGGAAGCAATATCAAGCAGAGACAGTCTTTCATCAGCTGTCCCGTTTGTCCTGCCGTTGTACGCCAAAAGCTTAAGCAGACATCGGCCAAAAGAAGTCCATCCATCATTTTTGAAAGCAGAGCACACCAATGTCCTCTTCAGTCTCACCTGCTGCTTTAGCAGTTAAATATATCTAGAGGTCTTGTATGTTATGACTGACACACAACCACAGTAGACTCATATCCAGTGAAGTAATTGCATACAATGAATTGACAGTAAGACTACACCTGCTTCGCAAGCCTGTTAGAGATGCAAAACCACATAGCGGCTACTTTGCTTTTAGTCAAAAGATGGGTTTAGTTATTTGTTTCTGTAGCAGCATAACAATTCTGTACTCTTTTTTTCTTTTATCATGGTCGATATACACACAGATATACAGAGGGAGGAAACTTTTAGTTGAGTCTTTCTTTGTTCTCTCTCAGTCCAAGGGGAATGCTTTCCACAGAAAAGAAGAGCTTACGGTTCAAAGGTCAAAGTGCTGTGCTGTGAAATATTTCTAGAATACTCCTTCATCTTGTACATCTGGTGCTGCCACCTCTCTCATCTTCTCGGCCTGTCACATCTAAACAAGAAGAAAAGACAAAAGAAACAAAAAGAGTTATGAGAAAAGAAAACAAAAGCAAACAACCCTCTTCTGAAAAAAACAAAAAAACGGTCATATTTTCTTGTTTTTGTGTCTCAGATGTGCACACAAATAAACTAAAGGGGCCAAAGTTGTGATGGTGACAATGAAAGCTGTTCCACCAGCTTATGTCAAAGGAATAACCTTTTTTTAGGGATTTAGAGCAGAGCCCTCTTTTCCAAAAACATGAACTCTGATTGGTCAAACATACCACACCAAAGTTAAGAAAAAAGTTTTTTTTTTTTTAAAAACCCAACAGCAACCTTTTAATCAGAAGTTGTGAATTTAGATGGTGACACCGTGAGAAAAATATTTTCATTATGTATTTTAAGAGCGAAGTTGATGTTTTATTTGGGGGGGAGGGGGCAGTCTGTTGAACCCAAAGGTGATTTGGAGATGTAAAAAGTTTGCCATTGTTGTCTGTGGCTTGTGTTTTGAAGTCTTGAGATCACATTATGAGTGAGGCGTGAGGAGTGGGTCTAATTGAGAAACGCTGAAAATTCACATGCATAGGGTAGATTGTATGCTGTCATTTCATCATTTTTGACCACATTTACAGTGAATGCAATAGGAATTCTTTTGGGATTTTGTTAAATGTATAATCAGTCAAAGCATTAAAAGAAAATGCAATGATTTTTGCAATGACACATAGTATTGTTTAGCATTATTCATCAAAATTGCTGCTCCAATGTAAACCATCCTCACTAATCTGTGCTTTTCAAACATTTGTCTATGTTTTTTCCATTTTTCGAGATTTTTCCGAGATGGGACTCAACTTGCATTCAAAAGTAAAGTAATTTGAAGCAATAGTAGTAGCTCTAACAGTTGTTGTCACTTGATGACGGAAAATAAGCGTTGACAGTGAGGTGATATGCAACAAGGTGCATTGCTTAAGTGTATCCCCTTGTTTCCACCAGATGCTGTTGCGACATGTTCCGGTTTCTTTGCTGGTGTTGATCGCAGCCACTAGAAGGCAGGATTCATCAAACGATGAGCAGCAGATGGATGTGATGTTTTGAGGTGCAGCGACAGTCAGTCACGAGATCATTCATCTGATTTGATTGGCTGTTGCCTGTGTTGCTTCTTGAAAAGTTGAGCTGTTCTCTCTTTTCCAAACCAAGCTGAGCTAGTAAAGCAAAGCAAAGAGCCATTAATTTAATTTGGCAAGATAAAATGCCAGACCATTCTAAGTAAAAGGGAAATTAGATCTTAAATGTTTGAAACATGGATATGTGAATCCTGACTGGGTGTTGCTTGTGTTTCCGCTGGACGCAACATGGCACTTTTTAGAATTGGCCCAAAAGTGGCTCAAATTTTGTTTTCCTAAGAATATGTGGACAATCTGTGTTTGACAGAGGCTGCATCAACAAGCACAAGCTGAATGAGTTGGACAAGAAGTCAGAGATGGGGACACCATAGAAAATCCAGTAAATTTTAGAAAGAAAATACCCAATGTTGACTTTCATATCAATGTTACTAGCAGAAGTAAGGCCAGAAATCAACCAGTCAGAGGAATTCAACCACAGATAAGGTCATGCTTAGTAACACAGAAACACAAGATGTTACATGACACCCCAGACACTCTTTAAAAAAAAAAAAGAAGACAATAGTAAAGAGGACAAGTTGTGTAAGTTAATTCCAGGTGGATGATACGCTCCGCTTCCAAACCACAAAATTGCGCAAAAGACGAAATAAACGAATATGGCAGCCGGAATGTGCCACAACCACATCCGATGGAAACAAGGGGTAACAAGCGAATTACGGTAGCTAATACGGAAGTTGCAACACAGCTGAATTTTTAGTTAGTTGTGTTATAACAAATGCCATCTATGTTTTTCCATCTTGTCCAATAACACCTTGAAGGTCTACTTTGAGTTTAGCTTCAGCAGTAACGCTTACTTGCATGTCCTCTCGTTGAGCTCTAGCTGGCGTTCTTTACAGTATTCGTCTGTGTGTTTGCAGGAGCACCGGCAGGTTGAAGGATCCTGCACAAACAAACGCTTTCTCTTCACTGAGCAGTGATCACAACATGGCTCACAGACACTGGACAGACAGAGAGACAAACAGACAGAGATGGGGAGGAAGAGGGAGAGGCAGATTACAACAGTGTATTATTACCATCTAAGATAGGGCGCCCCTTGGTCAACCCTTTCATATGCTGCAGTTTGCCCCTCAGAGCCACTGCCAAGTTGCTCTGCATGTGACACTCGGGTAGTATTGCACGCAAGTTCCCACAGAGCAGGCAAAAGTTCAAGCATTAAAATGACCCACCCCCATCCCATCCACATTGACCAGACTACTCACAAACAACTTGGGTTAGACATGCAGTGAGCAAAGCTCTGCACCAATTCATGCAACACAAAATAACATGAAATAGGTCTGAGCTGCAGGTTAATGACAGCACACTTTTCGCTCTCACTCTTACAAAGGCTCAACTCCTAATAAAGAAGACTCGAGGGTCTGTTTGATGCACCATTAAGAATATTTGCATTTTATTGAATGAAAACTAATGACTGTTTCCCACAAAGAGACATGAGATTCAAAACAGAGGCTCAAAGTGATCTAAATTACATTTCTCAACATTGATGAAGGCTCAGATATTTCACTGACATCTCAATATACAAATTACAAATGCACATACATACAGGAATATGTTCACAGTATGAGCACTGAAGAAACATCAGGTCATCTTTATATTACTTCTGAATACGAGTTAATTTTACGGTTTCAAACACAAAAGTAGGCAAACAAAAAAAAACAAAAACAGTACTTGCCAAACAAAGAAAGAAAAAAGAATAGATAGCCATCATTCATATCTTCACATTACATAAAAAGTACCAGCATTAGACACAGGACAGCAAAACCAGTTTTTAAAGAAGAAAAGAACAAAGAGAGGCAAGGAGACGGGTGTGAGACACAGCAAAGCAGCATAGACTCAACACTGAAGACAGGACCATGATTACAATCCTGGTGATCCCAGCACAGATACCAGAACAGTCTGCAAAGCCAAACTGGTGGATATATGTGATCTGTTTCAGTAGAGGGTTCGGGTTACAGCTAACAGCTGATCTGAGATCTGTTTATTCCAGCTTCTTTAAACGTGTCCATTATCATTCACAGAGCTAGCTACCGGACAAGATGTTAGATAGAATTTGAACCTTTAGGTTTCTGTTGTCGTATCTCATCCAAATCATTGGTCCAGTCCCATCCATAGGGGGTGACATTCTTGCAAACTCTGTGCTGAGATTAGTTGGTGATTTTGAAAGGTTGAGATGGGTTATGTTTTATTTCTTGCAAAGTGGAATACGCCAAAGTCTGTAGCACTTTCCAAGTTATTGTTATTTAAAAAAAATAAACTCGCAGGAGCATCATTAGCAACAGTCTCTGGCAAACAGGCCAGCTTAAACAATTATTTACTCAATATGTAGAGCATGGCTGACGAGACAAAGTTAGGACAATACACGGAAGCGACATGCTAATTGATGTGATTGACGGGTAAATTAAATGGTACAAATTAAAAGGGGCAAAGGAGTTCCTCCCAAATTAGCTTAATTATGAGAAGCGCAACACTCAGGTGCAGGTAGGTGGAGAAGGCGGAGCTGACATACGCATCATGAATTGTTTTGTCACGGTTTTTCTTTCGCTTTCTCTTTTGGCCTTTGGCCTTGCCTTTCCGGGATTTTCTGCAAGAGAAAGAGGACAACAACGCAGAAAGATACCTGAGAGACTGACGAGAGAAATGGACTAATGCGTTAACATCGTAAACTGGTGACAGCTAAAGGCAACATCGGGTAACAGCAATCTTTTTATTTTTATTTTTAATCAATTAAGGCAATTAGTCATTCAAAAAAAGTTTGATCTGTTTTCTTTTTTTAATTTAAAAAAAAACTTTTTTACTGATTGATTTGTCTGGGATTACAACTTGTCATATTATGAGGAAAGCATCAGACATATGCCACGGTGGACCATATCCCGATGCTTTCAGTGAGGGTTGAAGTGTATTTCAAAGGTGCAGCGAAAACATAGATACCAACTGCTAATGAACAAAAATGACCTTGTAACAGTGAAACAAGCAAGAGACACACCCAGAATTATCCACATATCCTTCATTTTTTAGAATGTGATGAATATCATATGATCGTGAGAAAATCACTTCATTGCCCGGGTTAGGTTCAAAGGACTTTTCCAAAAGATTGTTTTATAAATCAGTACAATGACTCTGCAGAGTGAAACCAATTAAAAGTGTGAGGCTTGACGTGGGCGGAAATTTCCCAGATGAATTGAGGACAAAAGACTTGGACTTCACCAAAACTGCATCTTTCAACATATCTGGGTCAACCCTTTAGAACTGATTCAACTTGTTTCAGAAAAGAGCACAATGAGAACAAACAGAAGTGTGCTTATGAAGCAGACACGAGGGGCTGGATACATAAACGATGTGTGTGCACAACAACCATGCGTGTGCTTTTTCCTCCCCACCTTTTACTTTTTACCTTGTGCAGAGGCTGTTATTTGTAAAGGAAGCCATCCTTTACACTATGTGTGCAAAAGCTTTTGTCATCGAGATTTAAACTCGAAAGGGTGAAAAATTAAGTCCTAAAAAAATATTGAAAAGGTCTCCTCTTCAAGGAGACACCATCTTCACATTCAATCTGATTGTGCTTTCATCCATTTGTTTTCATTGCAGTAATCAAAAGTTTATGGTGCAAGAAGGATTTTTTTTCAAAGGCAAAGACAGAGGGTCATTCAAGCTAGTTGTGCATGCACGCAATTTTGCAGTGATTGGATTTTTTAAAAGATCAGAATTATAAATAAGACAAGACATAAATGCACTTTTTTGTCTTTGTGTACAAATACAGTTTTAGTTACAAATCTATACATAACATTATGCATCTTGCCCCTAGTGGTTTACATGTGCAGGATGGAGTCAGACAATATGTTGCTCCCTTGGTATTATATAACTATTTTTGCGATCGCACACAATAAACATTAATAAGTCTGTATTGTGTATGTATGGTGCATATATAAAACATAAATTCAGATTTTTACAGGCAGACGATAGTTTTTCTACTTTCAAACATGACATTTTATATGCATAATAAACCAGTTTTTAGTCCAAGCTTAAGGGAATTACTTCTGAACTGTACATAGCCCAAGTAACTTTGTAATTCTATTACTCAGAAATTAAGCTTTTTTAAAAAGAAAAAAATGGTGCACCAGGTTAGATTAAAAAAGGTACATCATTGCCCTTGTTGATGTCTGCTCTCTGCATGTTTACCTTGGGAAAAGTAAAAGCAATTTTTGTATAATGTTTGGTGCATAAGCTGCATTAGTTGATGCATACAAGTTGGCACCTAATCTGAATGAACCTAGTTTTCAGTGAGTCCTTTGTGTGTTTGCACTTCTCCTTCCACCTTCCCACTGAAATACCACACAGATGGGCAAAGCAGATATCAGTGTAATTACAATATTATGCTTTTTCTACAGCCATGCTAGAGGCTCTTTGAGGTTTTGCTAAAGCTATTTGCTTGCATTAGCATGGTGATGTCGAGAAGCAATCAGTTCCATCATTTTCAGTATCCTGGTTTAGTGTGTTAGCGTGTTAACAATCGCTAGTTGGCAATTGTCAAAGCAATTTTGAGGCAATGAAGGTTTTTTTTTTAAATGGGAGGTCAAGACATCAAGCTATTAAAATGTATCCTCTGCAAACCATGAACATATGCTCCAAATCTCATGGCAAGATGATGACCACAACCAGTTAAGATTTTTCACCATGAACCACACAACAAAGGAAGAGCCAGTGTACACTGAAGTCAGGATTAATCCTCTAAGGACCATATGTATTGAATGTAATCAAATTCAATAGCTGTGGAGAATTTTTTTGTCTGAACAAACTAATGGACTGACTGACAAACAGTCAGTGTGCTACCATAACAAAAAATTATGTTTTGCCTTTACAAGGAAACACAATATATTTAATCATAGAGTAACATAAAAAGTGTGGAAGTCCCAGATAGAGTCCAACCAAAACACCAACTGATCCACGAAACAGGATGTGTGTAAATACTTCCTCTTAATTGTCAGAGATCAGGCCCAGTTGGGGACGTTGACAGTCAACGAGTTTCACAACCTCAGCAGGATGACTCAACCTGACAGGCTCGAGGACCTCTTGAGAGGTTAGCAACCAGTGATAAAACTAACATGAACATATGAAAGCCTCAGAAACAGAAGTTGAATGACCTCCAGGACCATTGCTTTGTAGAAGCATGCCACCAAAGCCAGACTTGTAAACAGTTGAGACAAGGTTAAAGAGAAGGTCTCAAAGCTGAGCCTTATCTATATGACAGACGACCTGACATAAAACCAAAATACGACCGACAACAACAGCCACGCAATGGAAAGATATTAACGACTTCTTTGCAGAGGGGGGATTAAAGAACTTTTATGACCCTTGCAACACCGACTCAATGTTGCATGGGAAGGGAGGCTCACTCAAGAAAAGACCATGAACTGAAAAGTTTAACAGGTCTTCAAGAACACTTATCTATATCGGAGCAATTAGAAGCAAGAGTAACAGACGGTCAATGGGATGGAAACAGGTATGAAGAGAGGGGAAGAATGTAAAGATGAGATAGAAAAGGGAGGGCAATGACCTCATCAAGTGTCACTCTTTCACCTGATGATTTAGTTGGTATTTCCCATGTGTATCAATTGAATGTAGCATGCTTATCAGTGCCTTATATGAGATGATTACATATTACTTGTCCACTAAGGTTGTAATTAAAATTTGATGTACTTTGAGTGAATTTGTGTGTGTCTATGTCAAAGGATAACGTGAGACACAGAAAAAAGAGTGAAAACATATCCCCCAGATCGATTAAGAGTGGGTACAGTAGTATATTAAAGTTGCAGACAACTGAGAGTGAGTTTATTTGCGAGGCAATATCACATCTCAAGTTCCCATTGTCGCCCCCCCCCCCCCACATCCTAAATCTCCATGCAGAAAGAGCTGCTGTACTCACTTTTCTTTTGGTTCTTTCACTTCTGTCTTTGACCTGAAAAGGAGGAACAAAACAACATGATATTAGATCACAGCATGCCAGCTGGTAAACAGATATGTATGAGGACCGTTTGATTATCAGCATGGGTGGGCTCACATTAATCTTCTCAAATAATGTTATGTCATCATTCTTTACAAGAAACTGTGATCAAACTTGCTCTTACTTTCAAACGCCTGGCTCAGTAAATAAAACAGAGTTGGGAAATAATGCATGTGTACACACTCAATACACAGTTACACAAAGCAGTGTGTGTGTGTGTGTTCATCGGCAGATATACACACACATGCAAACACGTCTACAATAGGAAGCTGTCAGGTTCGTTTCACTTCTCGTACATGTGACAGCTCTTGCCGATAAGGGAGTGTGGAGCAATAAATCTCCTGGCACACTCTGCAGGCGACAGTTTGCCAATAGTCTTGAAGAAACAATGTTTCTTTCAAGATGGCCATAGACTCGCAGCCAAGTTTCTATTTGACAGTAAAAACTTTACATATTGTAAGCGTGCAGAATAAAGCATAAATCTAAGGTAATATCTCCTGCCCCAGACATAATGATCTGCATCCTCCGCCAAGGCCAATGTCAAAATTTGCAGTTTTATGGTAAGTAATCTGGATTTGCACAGACATGTAATGGGCTGTACATTTTCAGAGGTGGCACCTCTCCACAGAGTTTCAGAAGATTCAGCTTGCTGGTTTCTGAGTTAGGTAGACAAACAGAAAGAAAACCAACAATAATCACAACTCTCAGTTTATAATCAAAAGAGATACATTATATTAAAGTCAATGGGAATATTTATAGTGATAAAATATACTAAATTATTGGATTATTGGATATTGGATCATTATTAATCTTTGGTTTCTATTCATCAGCTAGATGAATCTGAAGCGTTGGTTTAAAAGCTGGAAAGAAAAGAAATGTGAATGGACATGTTTTGGAGGCAAAGTGTCACCAGGGAGTGGCAGTATAGAGTATTCTGGTTATGGTCATAATTCAGTAGAAGTAGCTGTTGTACTTAATGGAATTACATTAATAAGGAAAAAAGACAACTGCAGTGAGTAAAAAATAAGAAGAAAAGAAACAGAGCTTTTCTTTAGGAATTACTTTAATCTCTAGAAATATTGAATAGGAAGTTGTATCTGGGAAGATGTCGGTCAGTCATGCGATACAAAGTTGTTTCCTTTTCCAAATGAGTTCCAACTCTTTTTGTAACAAGAAAAAAAACCCCTTAAATAACTAATCAGGTTTTTTTATTTTTATTAATGGATATTTTTCCATATGTACCGCTTCCATTCACTTTTTCTTTTCCACAACTTCTAAACAGAAATAAGAAACTCTTGAATTTAATACATGCACCATGAAGCGGTGCAGCATTATTGTTGATATCAGTTCTGCTATTTGTTCTGCTGTTGTTGTACAGCTCATTGTTGTAAGATCAACCTTTTTTTGAAGGTAGTGTAAAAATAAATTATTAAATACTTCATGAGAATTTAATGAGTGAATTTTTTTTTAAAGTTTTATTTGATTACAGTGTTTACAACTAATTGGTTAAGTATTGGTTAAATACACCTTTTTAACAACTGCATTAGACATTTCTTACAAGTCAAAGAGTTGGACAAACAAACTGGTGAAGTTTCCCTGCAGAGAAAGTTTAAGGTTTCAACAAACAGCACAAATGAGACTCATAAAGCCACAACTGACGCCTCAGCCAGTACTGCTGTCGTCCCTGCAATGTTTGTTTTCTTTTTAGACTTTCCTGAAATGACGGAGGATGATATGTGTCCCTTCTGAGCTGCTGCGTCACAGCCCAAACCTCTGCCACCGTAATGATCTGACTTCAACAACAGTCCACCACGTAGCAACCTAGCTCAAGGACAGCTGACGGCTAAGTTAATGTTTAGCTGGGATCAAGTCATCATTTCTTGGTGATGATGTTGCTTGTTTCACTTTTGGGCACATTCCATTTATTATTGTGGTGGTAGAATATCAGAAAAACTAAATGAAATTCAGTTAAAGAGCCACAATACAGTGAGTTTATCAACTTAGGACAAAGAAGTGCCAAGTTTTTGAAATGAAAGAGTATGTGCTTAAGATTATTAAGCTTATGGTATTAAATCAAGTACCCTCAGTCCTTTTGGAGCAGCTAATCAGGGAAAGCTTGCCCTGACAGGGAATCAAACTCCTGATCCACCACACCATCTGGAAATACTGGATGGTGGAGATATGGAATTGCCTTTCAATCGCTGAGGAAGAATCTTTTCCTGATTAACAGCTGAAGTAAAACACAGTAATCACTCCAAGTAATGATTTAATAAAACAGGTATAACTTTACGACTAGCTTTCATGTGTAATCTTAAAAGTGGCAAACTTGCAGCTGCTTATCTTTATCTCTTTTTTTCCCAGCAACAATTTGAGTCACATTTACATGACAGCACCTGTTTCTCATCCTGAATGTCTCTGTGCCCTCTGGGCGTCAAGTCAACCAGCAGATATCTCGTGATTGACAGAAGGCAATAAATATGAAGTCACAAGACTTCTTAGAGATCGATAACAGAAGCAATCACACCCATGGTATGCAGTTACAGGAAGGACCTCAACATGCCACAGATCCTGAGCTATGCTGTGGAATGAGGACAAATTCAAAACATGGAGGATGTCTGCCGCGATGTGTCTAATGTGTTTAAACATGCTCAGAAAAAACATCAGCCAAGTGAAAGAAGCTGAGATAAGATGTAAATCTTCAGGATTTGCATCTGTTGAATGTGTCAGGGGGAAAGCTGAAAACAATAACTTTATATGACGTGTTTGGCCAACCTCTTCTTTCCCACAGATTAGTGCAGTAATTTGTTTCTCATTGTGTGTGTGTGTGTGTGTGTGTGTGTGTGTGTGTGTGTGTGTGTGTGTGTGTGTGTGTGTGTGTGTGTGTGT
>JBBBVU010000024.1:10495359-10512973 GCA_037177055.1 Atherinosoma microstoma | reverse complement strand
GTGTGTGTGTGTGTGTGTGTGTGTGTGTGTGTGTGTGTGTGTGTGTGTGTGTGTGTGTGTGTGTGTGTGTGCAAGAGTGTGACTTTGGAGGTTTCTTACCTACACTCACATGCGCTGTGTTCTGTAAAACTCATGAAAATGTCATTTTGTTGCCTTTGGGGTTTTATTCTTTTAATCTGCAAAGAAAAAGAAATTTTTTACAAAGAAGAAAAGTCACATGTGTCAGATAATTTAACCTTCAGACATGTTTCAAATTCAGCTTTTTGTAAATTTCATGTTTAAGGGTTAAGTTTAATTCTCTCTGCATTGTGTCTACTAACTTCAGCTGATGTAGGAATTTACATAAAGTCTTCCACCCTACTCCTCGGATGATTAGATGGTTCAAGGCCGTCTGACCAATCAGGAGCTGGGAGCTGCCAACTCCTGATCAGCTGATAACCTCTACTTTAGCTAATCATGTGTGAGAAGAGGAGGAGGAGGTGGAGGGAGAGGGGGCAGAGAATAAGTGGGTATGAAGATGATAACAGTGAAATGTTGTTAGTGGGTTTGCTGTCATCTTTTAGTTTGCCTAATGGGCCGTTATAATTGAATAAAAAGAGGGATTTGAAACAATAAGTGCAAAATTCAAGCGCTCTTTGTTCCTTACTGGACTGATTTAATCTCATTCAGGGGGGCAGATATTGCACATTTTTTTACCTGTTAGTCATACAGAGTCATGCAAACTGATCCTAATAAAGGGCAATACTGGAAATGAAAAGGCTGACCTTTTCTGAATCCCCAAATCTTACATCTAAGCGGCTCTTTAGCCAGGCAGACTTGCACATTTGAGCCCTTAATGTGTGACATTTGGATAAAGCTAAAGTATTTATGTGTCTAATTAGGGAACATGCATATTTCATCGGTCACTGTTCAGGACAAATCAAGTATTACTGTAAAAACAAACAAACCAAAAAAAACCCCCACACTTCCTACCTCCATTGTTACGTTATAGGTGGCTGTTGGTGTGCATTGCATCGACTCGTCTAAGCAGCAGCCAGCACAGCGCTTTAACACCACACAGGACGGGATGAAGATGTGCTCCACCTCTTCCGGGTACTCCTGAAGAATTTCCACGAGCAGCTCTCGCGGCTGACACAAACTTTTGTTGTACACCTCCATTAAGGGGATGACTGGGAGAGAGAGCCACAGGGAACAGTTAGAACATGGCAGTGAAGCTCCAGTTTCAATCACTCACAGAGATCTGAATAAAATATTGGCAGGCACACAAGAGTCAAAAGCGATGGAGGGCCAATGTACACAAACATGCACACACACTCTAATTCCCTTTGTCCAATTCAAAAGCACTTGGTTTACATAAGCAAACAAAGACTGGCCTACTTTGACAAACACTTGCATAATTTCTCAATGACATTAACAAGTTATATCTTGATCCCCATCAGCTGCACAAAACTTGAATGTCACCTCATTTCTAGGCTGTCTTTGGCCTGTTGTCATTTTACATTGTCTACAGTTGCACAATAACAGCCTAGAGTCTGCTTTTTCACCTCAAGTCCAGTCTCACCACCCCACCTCCCATGTCCCTATCTTTGCAGGAGTTCTGCTCTTGAGAAAGATATTAGCAAACAGACTGACAACACCTCTGAAACATCACAGAGGCCACGAGTGAGCCTGAAACAGACCCAGCCTGACAGGCCTCTGGGAAGCCAAGCCAAACACAATGCGCCTGAGCAATATCAAGAACTTCAGCTTATGATTGTCCAAATTAGATTGGGCAATGCTGGGGTTGTGCAAAATGAATTTGTGGACCAAGATGGTGACATTCCTTTCTAATATAGAGTCTGGTGACCACAACATTTCCCCTAGCTTAACCTCAAGTAAAACTGAATGCTCCTCAGAGTGAAGACATTCAGCAGATGAGATTTAAGGTGAAAACTGCACTCATTTACAATGGAAAAAAAAGTCTGAGGGGGATAAATCTCTGCAGGGTCAAGCTACAAAGACGTCCACTAGGGGGCGATAATTTTCCTTTAATGTCAAGGTGAAATTCAAACCAGCCCTCTCTGTTTGGCTGTGTGCCAAGCAATGAGCCCAGTGCAGGCTGTATTCCCACGGTGCCCTGAGGGACACCTACCGTCATGTGGACCTCTTTCTGTTTCCTTCGGTATGTGGGCACTCTGTAAGGGGGAAAAAAGCGTGCTGTTAGTTATAGTAGATTGTGCAATAAGTCAGTAAAACCCAGCCCATGCCCTTGTATTTATCCAATTGTGCAAACGATGTTTGCATTTTGACATTTCTGTTGACCATTGACAAAACTTGAAAACCACAATACATATCTTATCTGCGTTGGCCCAGCACACAACATAAATGGACATGAGAGTCACATGCACAGGCCTACTCCACGTTATAAACACTGAGAAATAATATAATTTTGTAAGCATATTTCTTAATTCTGATGTAAAAATAAGGATTCACTGCTTAAGTACAATTCTGAACTTGTGTGTATGATAGTAGCCTACAAAGTACAGTTTAGAAGTCCTTATATGGCCAAGCATTTGAGTAAAGGTTCAATGTGCCAAAGAAGCTGACTTGTGTTCTGCCTCATCAGCTACGTGGCAAATCTTCATAAACGTAGTAATTGCTTTGTTGGTTTTGTTTCAGTTTCCAAACCTTTCATGTGTGGCTCCGCAGCCTCTAGCAACTCGGATTAATAACCGTTGCCATTAAAACCATTAAGAATGTCAGCCTGCTCCTCACAGGGGGTAGCTGTCACCGCACCAGAGGGGCCGCGGGATTTTTTGGCAACTTTCCATTTTGTTCGTTACGCACAAGGCTCTACCCCCCCAAATAAAAAAACCCACACGCCCACCCTTTCTCCTTCTCCCCTATTCACTCAGGAGCGCGCGCAACTCGCGCAATACCTCGCCAATATTGCATGAGACTGCTCCTGTGGCACTCGGCATGCACTGAATGAGTCGGCGTTCTGAGGGAAGACACTCGATTCAATTCCTTAATGAAAAGTTAGGGAGGGGGGGAGAGAGGAAAAAAAATATAGAAAAAAGAAAAAAGGTTGGGTTGTGTGCAGGCTCCACCCCCTTCTGGTGGCGTGAGAGGGTCCAACCTTGTAGGCTGAGAGACCCCAGCCCCCCAAAACACATATGCTATATACTGTATTATTAATAATGCGAGGGTGTCAAGCTGCGAACGTAGGCCCTTTAACCGAGTGATGATATGTCGACGGATAAATTAGCAGTAAAAGCGTCATCCTGATACCCTTTAGCGCTGATAGTGTGTCTCGGCTATCATTAAATTATCCGGTTATTCAAATAAACAGTTTACTAGACTCTGGAGAGGAGCCACACTTCGTTTGGTTGGGAATTAGATGCGTGAGAGCGGAAGTTGCGACCTAAAACATCGGAGAAATCACAGGCTTTATTTGCTCTAAAAGAGTTGGATAGGATCTTTCAAAGTCCAATCATATCGCAGGAAAATACGCAGCCTCCTGAGGTGCTGTGTTGCTGTTTTTTTTCCCACCTTGAAACCTTTGCTCAACACCATACAGCGCCTGA
This sequence comes from Atherinosoma microstoma, assembly GCA_037177055.1. NCBI lineage: Eukaryota > Metazoa > Chordata > Actinopteri > Atheriniformes > Atherinidae > Atherinosoma > Atherinosoma microstoma. Next base: position 10,509,407 of record JBBBVU010000024.1, on the reverse strand, counting down.
TTAATGATTATAGAAAAAAAGTATTTCCACGTGGTTTCAGACACTCTTTAAAATCGTCCAGCCTATCGGATCAATCTATGAAGTCACGATCGATTTGTTCAGAAATCTAATTGTAAATAACACTTTTGAAAACTAGAGCCTCTCTCTCTCTCCCTCAGAAGAGCAGGCTAACCATGAGTCGCCTCAGAGCCGGGAGTGAACCTGTTCACATGTCCTGATTCAGAATGGAGCCGCTGTGCCTTTAAAGCGTAATAATATCTCCAAGGTGGTTTTAGAGCAGGCCTGCAATCACCCAGCGTCAAACTTCTCAACATTATTTTAAAAATAATCACTTATGCCACATTTGTAGCACAAAAAACGCACCACCCACGACTAAGTGGGTTCGGTTTATACAGTGTCAGTTTTGCGTAATGGCTGTTTAAATCTCCCCAAAGCCACTAAACATTTCAGCTTGTTTAAACATGTGCGGTGACCTAGCCAGACGAAAGACAAGGACAAGCTACACATTAATGACCACTGACTACATTTAGCAAAAAGAGGTCGATTGATCTCCCCCCCTCCCCAACCCCCTCCCATTTTAGGTCCAGTTTACTCTCAGGAACACACTCACCTTGACAGCTGACAGCGTCAAAAATAATAGTGTCAAACTGTCAATAAAGTTCATGGTGTTGGAAATCCAGACCAAAAGGTAAAGCAACGTTTCAAAACTCAAACGGCCGAATGTGGCAATTTCTTCTCCAACATGAAGTTTACAACAACGAGGCAAAACAAGACAAGTGGACTGATTAAAACTTCTTTAAATAAGGGGGTTTTAATAGCAAATCCATGCTGGTCCCAAGGTTGAAGCATACAATCCTTTTTGCGGGTTTAATTCTTTCTTCTCAACTGTTGCCAATAATTTTCAAGATATCCAGAAACACGAGAATCCAAGACGCACAATGTCTCACATCGTTCCGTGGCAGATCCTTATATTCTTGAAAAGGAGTAGCAATCCACATTACAAGAATAATCCCATGCTTGCTGAGCCAGCCGTCTCCAAGTGTCTGTCCATTTGAAACTTGTAGCCTGCTCCTATAATGTGTAACTTCAACCTCAGGATGACGTTCAAAGAGAGGGAGTGTGTGTGTGTGTGTGTGAGAGAGAGAGAGAGAAAAGCGCGCTGACAGATAATCGCCCCGTAAAAGTTTTGTCTAATTGCTCTGCTCAGGCTGTTTTATCCCTCTTGTCACTGCGCTTAAAGCGGTTCGACTCCACGGAGACAGAACGTGTCCTCTTCTGTCTCGGTCTCTGCTTACTGCGACTGTGTAGTTGGCGACTATAGCTGAGTCCCTGGAGACGGATGATTGGAGGATCACAAGGCAAGGTAGGTGTGTCCACCGAGCTGACATAAAGCACGGCACACTCTAAGTCGTTTCCAGACAAAGTTTCATTTATTAAAGGTTGACTCGTGACAACATGAAAAAAAAAGGTTTCTTGATTTTTGGTTCCTTAATGTGCACCAAACGAATGCGCTCTGATGTGATTGTGGTATTTTAAACAGATCTTAAATATAACTCACTGTGTTTCTGTGTTTAAATTTTTTTTTTTTTTTTTACACAATTTAGCCTACATCATGAACAGGTTGCAGCTCTGAAAGCTATAGAATTATTGATACTTCATATCCCATTAATAGGAACTGCGGTATGGGTTATTGCTTTATTTAACAGCGCCAGACCTGATTTCCGCAACAAATTACCTCTCTGATTAGTCTGTGGAAGATCAATCTTTAAGAGGAAATTACTGATGATTACTTTTTGTTCTTGTTGTTGTTGTCTGATCAGTTCGATTTCCTCGTGAGGGATGTTACAGAATATCATTTAAAGAAAAGGTCAAATGCTCAGGCCGGGGTAATGAGCGCCACACCTTCTCATTTCCTCCTCCACCCGATGCGGGGCAAATATTTTCCAGTCTTGTGGCTATACCCCGTGTTGCGCCCCGCCTCGTCCACGCAAGAGGACTCCCAACTTGCAGAAGCCGGGGAGCGTGTGTGCCCGGACACGTAGCTTCGGCAACAGCGTGCGTGCGCCGTGAAACATCGCTGTCTGTGTCAGTGATCCAGACCGTGCGCGCCTTAGTCAGGAGTTTTTCTGTTGGCGCATCTCACGCACACATTCGTGGAAACGCGCGTCGTGACTTCCTGCCCGTCAGTTCGCTGCAGAAAGGATTTTCTGTGTGGTGTCCTGCTCGGCAGAGAGGCCACCTGGTAGGTCGACTCTGACCGCGGGGCTCTTTGTCCTTTCCGAGGAACAGCTGAGACATCAGGGAGAGGAAAAAGGAGGGGAAGGAGAAGAAAGGGGGAGTCAGGGGGAGAAGGGAGACTGTCTGGGATGTGAAGGAAGCGACTGAAGAGGAGCAGCTTTGCTGGCTCTTCCGTCTTGAGTGGGATTTTTCCTCATAATGATAATGATAATAATAGTTATGAAAAATGATCCTCCTCTTGTCAACTGCGGTTAGTTGATGTCAGTGATGGAGAAAGTATTCACATCACAGACTGAAGTAAAGTAATAAAACATCATTAAGTAGGCTACTATGGCAAAGAATCTTTGAGAAATTTTGCTCATTGAAAAATACTAAAGTAAAATTATTTTTATTTTTACTTTTATGCAAACGTGAGTTTTTATTATGACATCTTGCGTCTCTTTGACAGAGATAATGCTCCTTGCAACATGATGAAAGCTTAGATGTAAACCTCAAATCTAACATTTAACATCTCCTTATAAGTAAAAGCAATGAAGTGAAACATAAAGAATAAAAAGAAATCAGATGAAGGAGATGAAACTTAGATAAATGTGCTTAGTTCCTGCTAGCTTATGTTTACAATTTTTTTTTTGAAATTGTCTTTACTGCTGAATTAGAGCCTAAATGTGTTTTGGATAATAACAGAAAATAGCCTGGGTTTAAATACATGAGATGTCATACATTTAAAGCCCAAAACTGTCAATTTGGTTGAAATGGTTAAAAAAGGCAACTAAGTGGTTTGTGAAACTTACTATTTTTTATAAAAAGCATGTTAATTCAAACAATCTATTAAAAAAAACTCTTAGTTCAAATGCTTCTTAAGTTGCTTTTTTCTACATAATCTCATCTCTGTATTGGATATCTCCATATAGTTGTGATGCCCTCTAATGGACCAACAGCCTACTGCAGGAAGATGTTTAGTCTACCTTCTGCACTCATTGACAGATTGATAGACACTACGGAAGTGGAAAGAAAGGATAAACACAGTAATAAGGTGGCAGCTATGTGTCTGCCATACAGGACTTGTCTTCTGCAACTCATCCCTTATCATGCATTTCGTGGTATGAGACAGAGAGAGAGAGAGAGAGAGAGAGAGAGAGACGGGAAACAATGAGACGTTACAGTGCTGAGAACTGAGGCATGATGAAGCAAGAAAGCAGAGAAGCAGAGTGAGTGATAGATAAGGAGAAAGACAGCTTTTATGAGAGGAGAAGGATTCGTGTAACCAGAGCAGAGCTGAGAGGAGTTCCTCAGTCTGGTCCACAGGTAAATTGAAGAATAACACTTGGGTTCATTAGTGGTGTCACCAAGCTCCTGTTTCTGCTGACTCAGAGTGTGTGCTCAAGTGGGCAAGGTTACAGTGGATACAGTGCATGTGTGTACGTCTCTGCTTTTATGCTGACTCCATACATCTCCAAACACACACTTTAATTCTTTCCTGAGCGTACAATAAGCAGCCTCCTCTGCATCGATCTGCACATTGACACAGCTTTGTAAACACTATTATGTGAGCAGGAAACCAGGGTGATTCCTGTGTGTGCTGTGGGGGACAGCAAGCGTGCTCTAATCCTCCAGCAAATACTCCCCAAGCAGCTACTTTGTCAGGGCTAAGACAGAGGAGTAATCTGCACGGCTGTTTACAGTGGAGCCACAGTGTTTAATTTAGTCAATGTTTGGCCTTTTTCCACTATGAGCAACCATGCCATAAGTGCCCGCGGTCTGATTTCATGCAGCTACACGAGTAGTTTTCCACACAGGACAGTCACACAGGACAGTCACAAGGCTTGGTGACGTTGTTTAGAGGTTGGTTGTGTGTAGTTTGTTCCCTGTGGTTCTTTCTATCCAACAACTTACTGCAGCTGCTCAGTCTTTTACCATTACTTCCTGTCACCTTGAAAATACATGTCCCATTTCCAGAGATGTTGGGAAGTTTTGACACAAAAATTTGCTTCTGTGATTTGTTCATTGATTTGTATCTTTATTTAAGAGACTCAAGAACAAAGACAATGGCTTTTAGTGTCCCCATTGACCAGCTTCATTGTTCTTAGAAAATATAAAAACTCCTAGAGTTTTATGCCAGCAATAAAGTCATGAAAAGTTGGGACTGTGGAAAACAAAACAAAACAAAACAGAAGAGCGCTAGTTGTTTTGGAAGGTTTTACAGTCAGCAGATGAAATTATGATAGGTGAGGGTTTCAGCATTGGGTATGAAAGGAGCATTTACCAAAGAATTAGTCCTTCCGAACTAGTAAGGATAAATAAATAAATAAACAAGTAATAGATGGGAATTGCAAAGAACCTTTGTCTTTAGGCATTTGCACGGCACAATATTCTAAAAAGATTCAAGGAGTTTCAGGAAACCTACATAAAAGCCAAAGGTGTGAAGTATTGTTGGGTGAACAGGACCCTTGAGCCTGAAACTATCAAATTCAAATTCAAATTTAAATTTCATTGATTTATAGAGCACTTTTCATACATATAAGCAACGCAAAGTGCTTTTCATAAAAAACAAACAACAATAAACAGTCTAAATCACCCACCTTATCATACTCTTACTGTCACATTCATGCACACACAACTTGCATTCAAATCCCCCAACTCACCCTTCTCTCTCTGTCATACCAACCGGTAGGCTCAGCAGTACCTTAAAAAACAAATTTTCACACAACACAATCTGTTGCTGCATTCAGAAACTTAACCTTAGACTGTATTTTGCAAAGAAGAAGGTGCATATCAACTCTTTGCAGCCACACTGCCAAGTTCTTAGGACACAAGCTCATCACAGATGGACAGAAAGACAGAGCACACATGTTCTGTTGTTAAATAAGTCCTTACTTTTGCTATTTAAAAAAAAAAAAAAGAAGATAACGGACATCTAGTTCTGCATAACAAAGATGTCAAACTGCATTTAGCAAAAATGCAGGCCTGCCTGCAGTCCAGAACTGTATCTTTCTCTTATAATGAATGGAGCATCACAAAGAGGAGAGTCATACAACAACAATGGACTTCTGAGCACCTCCAGCAAGAATCAACACATATTTCTCTAAAAAACCGCAACAATTAGTATTTTCAGTTCCAAAATGATGAAAAAGTGTAATTTAAAGGAAATATGATATGATATAACGGTAAACATGCCTATATCCTAACTTTACAGTAATGTTTTTTTCAAACCTCATGCAGTTCAAACTCCTAAAGAATCATTTCCCTCTATAGAAAGGAGGCTGTTTGAGTGAGTGTGAATGAAAGTCACATTGTTTAAATAATGTATAATGTAACAGAAGCATTCTGTTACCGAAAGCCCAATGGCTGAATGCCACAGCTTTTTATCACCTGGCACCAAATAAGACATTCTTCTCCGTTCCCTCTCCTCCTTTCCACCTCGTACACTCCCCTTCTGTAAGAAGTGACTTTAAGCTGCTGGTAAGTGTGCAGAAGAGAGTGATTTGCGCACTGTGGTGCTTCTGTCTGTGTTATCAAAATCAACCTCTACACTTATCTAATATAAATTATCCAAGAATTGACCTTGACTGCTCCCCTCCCCAGTGTGCCTGACAACATTTATTATTTGACACTGTCTGACTGAGTTGTGTGCTTATTTACATATCGTTAATGGCTGAAAGAAGTGTGAACGTTTCTGGAAATTAAAAAAAACAAAAAAAACCCCATCTTGTTTTGGCTTTCAGAGACACAGATATGTGCAGTTCCAGAAGAGTCTCACGGCAGTTCTCAAAATTGCCACAAAACATTAAGCATCAATGGAATGTGAATTTTCTCTTTTTTTTATAGTTTTTATTTTGTGTATATAGCCATAAAAATAGCTTCATATGTAAATACAGTCTGCTTGGATGTCATAAAACTGTCATGAAAGGAGCGTTTGCCAGTTTTTGCAGGTGAAGACATTCTGTTTTTGGGGCTGGAGAAAGTGCGAATGGACTTATAAAGATGACAGTCATAAGATCTGGATCCATTTGCTGTAAGACTTGATCATTTCTGCATTTTTGGCTCATTGGGTTGATGAGTCCTACCCCCTCTTCAAAATACACAAAAATGCTACAGGCATAAAACATCACACCCACACAGTGCTTTGAAAACATCGTGGATTACAATTTATCATATCATGCCACTAATACAGTGATTTTTGTTTGTTGATGTTTCAAGTTTTCTCAAGAGGCAATTCTCTTTTAAATGGCTTTGATGTCTTTTTCTCAGCAGTGATGCAGACATATGATTTACCACCAAAGTCTTTGCGTGCAACACAAATAGAAGCTTTGTGTCAAACCCTGGTTTCTTTCCTCACATTTGTTGTTTATCATAAGAGAAGGGCAAATATGCTAAAAAAATTCTTAAAAAGAAAGGAATCTTTACAAATGTTTTTCTATTTCCTTAGAGCAAACATCTGACAGACACTTGGATTTCATGCAGCACAGATGAATTCACTCTCCCCTGATAATGACTGCATAAGTCGTTAGCCAATCAGTGTCACAACTGTTAACCCTGCAGCTGTGAAGGAGCGTGCCGTCCACCCAGCCTCCATCACCTTTCCCACACCGTCCTTCATTCTACTTTCTTATTAGGATGTGTTGATAAGCAGAAGCTTTCAAATCAAGTGATAGCTAAAGTTCAAGTGCTTTAAAAAGCAAGAAAATAACTTTCCCTCTCCAGCATATTCTCCCGCCCCATTTCTTTTCTTTCTGTCTTCACTTTATCTCTTTTAGCCAGTTCCAGTAAGAGAGTTGAGTTCTGTGTACACTGCAGTCAAGCAGTTCAAAGAGTTCATAAGTCTATGTGGTCAGTGAAGAAGAAAAATGAAGGGAAAGAGTGAGAGAGGTGAATATAGTGTCCTTTAACCCGACCAAAGGCTAGTCCTGTCAACATTGATCATATTCAAAAATGCTGGGACCAGAGCTGAAGGAACACATACTGAGTAAGTCACACAGCAGAATCAGACTAATTTATTTCTGCCATAGAATTTTTTTTTCTCTTATTCTCAAACTGAACATCAGCTAGCAGGCAGTTTAAAAAGCGGATCATCAATCATTTCTGACATCCACTCTGTTGTATATTCAGTGAAAAAAATAACTGAAAATGTACCATTTTTTTGCCAAGATTGGATCAGACAAAGCTTTCAGACACCCATCCCTCCATGTTGTGGGTTTCATCCTGCAATGGAGGATGCAGGATGGTGAAGCATATCAAGAGGGGTTTGAACCTGCTGGTTTGATGGGCTGTCAAGTTCTTTTATGTAAAGATTATCTGTCTTTAAAACAATGCTACATACATTTCTGACCTTAAAACCCTGTTCCTCTGACTTGTTTCAATGACACACTGGCATTCATGATGCACATTCCATGGGGGATCGTTGCACTTCAGCATTCCTGGACTGAGAATGCGCTCTGTCTTCCAGTTCAGAATATCACACGAGAGCTGTGTTTTGCTTTACATCACTGTCTCACATACACATCGGTCATTTTGCACGTGTACCGTGGCCAAAAATATTTTTGGATAAAGCAAGGAATATAAAGAGAGAAAGACAGAGCAAGAGATAAGACAAGAGTCAACATTGGACTGATGTTTAGTGGGTGGAGAAAGATCAGAAAAGACACAGGATGCAAGATGGATGCTGAATTAGCCTTCGTTAGGGGGCGCCACTGTGTGAAAATCTGCCCAAGTTCAGTAGTCACAAAACATGGGAACATGCCAACACTAAACTTGCCATGGTCTAATATGACATAATACATCATTGCATCACTATTGTCTTTAGCTTGTACCATATATCAGAAGTCTTTGGTAAAAAAACAAAAAAAAAAACAAAAAACCAACAACACTGGAGAGAGTTAACACAAAAACAAAACTTGGAAAAACAAATCAATATGCCAAAAGATGCAAATCTCCACATAGCTGAAGGGATTTCCACAAGTACATTATATGTGCATTCTTCTCTACAAACCACCATTTTAACCCTTTTTCCCTCCATTTTTCACTGTATGGCAAAAGAAAATCAGTGTTAACTGTTAATGATAAGAGGAAGTAAGTCTTTTGTCTTTGTTGAGCCAAGCCAGCCTAATCTTGTTGTTTAGCATATCTCCAAACTGCCTCCATGACTTCTCACTCTGTCTAAATAATACAGTGAAAAGAGCAAATCCTTATTGAGTGTACAAACTAAAATCTTATACAATCTCAAATGTCAAGCCTTTAAATGAATGGTATTTGCAGTAGATGTTTTTCAAGCTTTTATCTCTAGTAGGAACATCTCCCAGGTGTGTTTGGGAACTCTTGGTTAAAGTCGCTTTCCCTACGCACGTCTTATCTGTGTGTACCTTTCATTGTGGGCCTGTCACAACTATCCCATCCGGCCTGCTGATGGCCACACAAGCATTCTCGTAAGCACAAATGCAAACACATCCACGCATTTATCAGAGTGCCCAATTCCTCACGAACACTGACCTGTGACCTCAGGTTCTGACCTCAGGTTAATTAGTGCCCTGTGAAGCTGAGATCGATGCAAATTGATTTGACAGCCAAATACGGAGCACTTTGAAACTTTAATAAAATTGTGAATGGCAGCAGGTGCTTTCCATCAAAGAAATAGTCATTTTAACATCTGTTATTTTATATATTGCGTGCATTATGGAGGATACAGGCCAAAACGTGTATGTGGATTTAACTTAGGCAGTCTTGCTAAAAGGACAGAGTTATTGTGATGGCAGTGGTGGGTGGTCTGGTGGTCACTTCTCTTGTCCTAGACTTATTTTCTCAGCATTTGATGGATTATTAGGTATAGATACTGCTGATCCCATGAATCTTGGCTCCATTGTGCCACATAGCTTACATTTTTTTCTTATCTTGATTAGATTTGAATTAAATCTCTGAGCAGCTGCTGAATGGATTGCCTTGAATAGCAGCTTTTAACACATGAATATAAATATTTTGCTAACATCAAATATCTAATTTGTCATATTTTGAGTTTCCTGAAAAATTTGTTTTGAACACTGAAAACTCAATTTTTGCTGAATTATAAATTTTGAAGACCAGAATTCATGTAAATAAAAAATAAAAACTATCTACCAGTTACTCACAAAGGTCAGAGCCTTTATAGCGAGTCCTTATTTCACAGATAAATGTTTGTTCAGTCTGGAAAACCCATCAAGACGACAATTATATAACTAAAAATTATATAACTAAAAATACTGCTCCTTTTCTCACTGATCAATGAAAAGACTTTAAAGCACTTCAACTTTGCCTTGGGCAGCACTGAAATTTCAAACAAGGCAAGGCAAGTTTATTTATATAGCACATTTCAAGTACAAGACAATTCAAATTGCTTTACTTAAAACATTAAAAACATTACAGATGGTGCAAAGAAAGCATTAAAAAGTAGTAAAAGGCAGCAACAAATAGCAAAAATCACAAACAGAGACCATCCACAAACTTAAAGGCCACAAAACAGTTAAAGCAAAATCAGCATTTTGGAGTTACTGAGTCCAAATGTGAATCCCATCCAGAAACCGTGGAGGACTGACCAGAAATCCCAGAGTGATGGCAAAAAAATCTTCAAATTTCAAAGCTATTAATATAATAGAGAAGTAATCCAAAATCCCAGTTGAGACCCGCAGAAAGTTTGTTAGCAATTATAAGAAACATCTGACTACTATGATGGCCAAATGAAAACTTTGTTGGATTGAAACATTTGTTTACTTTAGCTGAAAATTTCCATAGATAAGCATGAAACAGCTAGCAACCCACCAGGGTATACCCTGTCTTTCACTCAATGGCAGCTGGGATAGACTCCAACCTCTACAGGACCAGTAGACTAAAAAGGTATAGAAAAATGGATGGATGTAAAAATAAATAAATAAATATTTGTAACTTTCAACATTGGCTCCTGACAGAAGAAATCCATTGGTCAAATCAAATTTAACTCAAATGAAAATTTCCCTTGAATTGAAAATTTCCCTTTCCCTTAAACTTTCAACCATAGGCTTAAATGTATGTTTGAAAATACTACTCAACATTTAAAAAAAAGTAAAAAAAAAATAATCTTCAAATGAATATTACGGTGTGTCCAGACTTTTGACAGGTACTTCCTTTATGTTGTAATTTGGAGTAAAGCATCCTTTCTGCCCCTACTTACCATATTTTTCAATTTAAAAAATCTAACTCTTCTTGAATAATGAAATTTACCATTGCTTCTGGTTTATCAGTATTTCACTTTTTTTTTTTGGCTTTCTGCTTGAAGATAGCCACCCAAAATGAAATATATATCTACAACCACAAGATCTATTCGAATACTTTTGGAATCATGGTAAAGGGAACTCTTGTTAGATTTGTTAAGATATGTAAATATCAGCATGTGTCAGTACTGATGTTACTGAGAAATGAAGGTTGCACATTGCATAAATGAAAAAAGTTTCATGCTTGCCTAAACCCCCCCCCCCAACATTTTCAAGATGAATTTTGAATATCACTTTTGGAATTATGCAGCTCTAAAGTCTTTCAAATTGTAGTATAATATGTGAACATTAGCTCTGCAAAGTGAAAGTCTGATGATGTGAAGCAAAACAAAATTAGACAGGTTTTCGTACACAGTTCATCTTTTAAATGGCTATTTTTGCACAGTTTGCCCAGCTATTCTCAACTCCCTCCAATTGGGGGACCTTGGGTTATGAAAGGTTAATAATGAATAACAGCAAATGAATAATTTCTTTTGTCAACCACTGGCTGCAACAGCCAAGAGCTGCTTTGATCCAGAAATAAAAATATGCAGCAGTTGTTGTTTTTTTTTCACTTAATTATTTTATTTATCTGATTCAGAAACCACAAAGTGAATACTGCAAGGCAAACTCCTGTGAAGTCACTCTAAAAGTATTTACACCCTTGACTTTAAAATGGCCTTGCCCATAATATGCAACACAGTCCACAATTGCATCATAGGCCTCCTGATTCACAAGCTGGCTGTGTAAACCTTGCAATGTTATGGCGCCCCACCTAACGCACTTTGAAACAATTCGTCACTGGTGAGTCAGTCGTGAGAATAATGTATAATCTGGAGCTGTGGATGTTGCTGAAACATGTTTACACTGTATTCAATAAGTGAAGTGGAATTCCACTGAATCAAAAGCATGGAAATTAACCAGCATAGACTGGAGACACATCAAATGCACCACCCCTTCACTCCTCCCCCCCCTGGAGAAAGGTATTCACAACATTCCTGAGCACAAGAGAGTAAGATTAAAATACAAATAGATTCAATGTGAAGCCTCTCATATTTATGTAAACACAAATATTCACATACAAACACATGAATGTGTACCAATTAATCATCACCAAAGCCCACTGTCTAAAGTCCAAAGCCTTAAACAATGCATCTCATTGAGACACTTTACAAAACCACTCTTTTTTTACATATTAAGTCTGTATGTGCACTCCACACACACACACACACACACCACTTTCCTTTGCACATAATGTTGCATTACACTGCAATAATATACCACTTCTCCCTCTCAGCAAGAAGTTCAGCCCTCAATCATTTTCACAGCTTGAGCACATCCTGCTGTTAGGACTGTGGAGGCCATGTTGGAAGGAAACACCATAAAATTAATACCAAACATGTCATCACATAACACAATTTCTCTCCCAGTTGCATGTAAGGAGTCATGTGCGCCTTTGTTGGTGTTGTGAAGTGATATTTGCCTTGATTGATGAGGGAAAGTACAATTTCGCTTACTGTTGTAGTGACTTGCAAGTCATGGGAGAATTCACATATGCGCATGCACACGTATTAAAAGAATTAATCTGTTTTTAAAGGGCCTTCCTCTTTGTGGGCACAGGCGTACTTTTTTCTTACCTAAGCAGAGTAGGATTTCCAGTCCTCCTTAAAAAACTGTGCAGGCACTTCCACTCCAGAAGTTAATCCTTATTTTATATAACGTGCTCCTTTCATACTGACATTTACAACAAAGGGAAAATGCAACAGAGAAAATATTAAATTTGTGGCGGTTTTTAATTGTTTGATTAGTCATTCATCAGACTTACAAAGAATCCCAAAATGTTTCCTGCCTGTGAAAAAGAAAATACACTTTCTTATGTTTCATGACAATATGTAAAAAAATAATCTGGTTCTTACCAGAACTAAATATCCTGTTCTAGCTACTGTGTTTGGGTTCATTGTCACATTGCATGACCCAGTTTCAGCCAAGCTTTAATTGTTTGACAGAAAGCCTCACATTTGACTTTAGAATACCTTACAAAGGAGTTCATGGTTGAGTGCAAAGAGAGCTCAAAATCATCACCCATCCGCTGCCATGCTTGAGAGTTGGTGTGAGGTATTTGTGCTGATATGCTTTGTTTGGTTTCTGCAAAATATGATACTGTGCATGACATCTCCACTTTGTCCGAAAGACATTGTTCCAGAAATCTTCTTGTTTGTTGATATAAAGCTTTGCAAACCTAAGCTATGCTCCCATTTTCTTTTCAGAGAGAAGAAGCTTTTTCCTGCTACCCATTCAAACAAGCCATCATTTTTCAGTCTTTCTTTTTTTTTACTAAAATGAAATTTAACTTTTAACATGCTACCTGTAGCCAGTAGAGTCTGAGATGTGGCTCTTGATCTTTTCAGTTTCTCTGAGCATCGCAGAGACTGACCTTGGGGTGAATTTTTGGGACATTCACACCCGGGTAGCTCAACAGCTTCGGTATTTTCCACTTGTGAATAATCTTTCTCACAGTAGAATGATGGATTCTAAATAATTTGGAAATGGCCTTATAATTCTTTCCTGATTGATGGACAGCAACAGTTCTCTGAGATCATGTCTGATGTCTTTCACCATAAACATTGTGTTAACGTGAATACTTCAAACCAAATGCCAAAACCTTTGCTTTTATAGAGGTAGACTTGTTGATAATAACAAAAACAAAAACCAAAAACATAAGAAATACCTGGCTGCTACTTACCATCTTAATTCCAATGAAAGTTGGGTTAAGTGTAATTCCAGGGTGTATGCTTTAACAGTGTAATGTATCGTGTTTTTGTTGTTGTTAATAAAGTTATACTTAGCTCATTTCAAGTTCTGGTAAGGACTTGATCATTCATGTCCTGATACATAAATATTACAACTGAAAGAAGCTGTCCTTTTTTTCAAATGTGCATGACTGTACATGTTACTGTCAACAGTAATACAAATTGTTAAAGAAACTGATAATGAAATTCCCTCCTCACCATCTAACCTGGAAATGTGAAGTTACCTATGAAATATCTTTTCTCTGTAGCTATTACTTAATAGATGACCTCAGTTCTAGGGTACAGATTCTCATTTACGCCAGAGGGGATGTGAAGATAATTTCATTTCTACACTTATCTCCCCTAAACATCAGATTTTTTCATGGACAATGAGACTTATTTGCTCCATGAGGCTGCACTTTGCACTGATTACATGTCTCATCCTCTGACGTTAGCCAGAATAATGTGTCATTCATGAAAGTGGGCGTGTGAGAGGAAGAAACTGGAAGCTTGTTTTGTTCAGCATAACTTTACAGCAAGAGCATCTTTGTTTATGGTTCTGGAAAAAGCCTTCCTGCGGGTCAAAAATCATCTCTGGCTTGATCTACCGAATCCTTTCACCTTGACTTCATTTTACTCATGCAAAAGAAAATAGGGGGGGGGGGGGGGGGGGGGGCCCCCAAAAAAGGGGCCGTAACCCTGTTTTTTCCCCCCCCCCCAAAAACCCCTTCCCCCAAGCCAACCCCCACCCTTCCCCCAAAACAAAAAAACT
>JBBBVU010000024.1:10470346-10494712 GCA_037177055.1 Atherinosoma microstoma | reverse complement strand
CCATAAAAATAAATATAGATCCATTGTTTAATCTAATCAATCAGAGATGTATTGACCTACTTGGACATAAATGGAAGAGAACACCAGCAGCATATCCTGGCCTCCCTCAAGTCAGAATCACCTAAAGAAAACTGCCTCTGGGGCTGGATGTTACTCAAGGCCACTTCAATGGATCAGATACCTGCTGAGAGAGGAAACTAAAGAAACATGATCATCACCGCTCACCTCTTCAGATGCCCTGAGGGCAAGACTCACGGGTTGAAATACTGTCATGTCTTGTCTCTGTTTTCACAGAGAAGAATCAAAAGGTGAAAGTGAAGATAGCAATTTCCTTCACGTGTTTGTCTTTTTGAATATGTGTACTGCGAGAGAACCAAGATAATGTCCATCACTGTCACAGTAATTCATTTTGACAGTACAGAAAACCCATGTCCTTTATGCATTTCATATAAGTGTAAATATAATATTCAAATTAAGACATATGGCAGGTTTACATGTTTGTGTTTTTCTTCGTAGTGCCAAGCCCTCTGGGACGATCTGTAAGTAAACTGTGCAAATGTGTGAATATCTTTGTGTGCTCATTCTTACAACTCCAAGCTTGGTTAGCTTTCTGGGCAGTGCTCCAAAGTGATGTTTGAAATCCACACAAGTTTACCACAACACTTTGTTTGATCTCTCATCCTGTCAAATCACACTAAACATGTTACAGATGTTAATCTACAGAAAACAATGCCAGAGAGAGAATATATGCGTACAGTTGGTTCAGAGTATCTATGATTGAAAACAGAGGAACTTTGCAGTATGTACATGTCTGTATCCTCGTTCAGATGCCTAAATTGCCTTGTCTTTGTTATCGCTGCTTGTTTCGCTGTGACTGAATCCACAGACTGGTAGTGAAACCAAACACTCGCTTGGGGAGAAAAGTCTTTCCCAAAACTCTGACTTGATTTCTTTACGAGGTGCAGTGTCACACTAGGTGGGCCGGCACGCTGGGGAGTCTGCAAAACCTGACACTGAACACGCCAAAACCAGCCTCCGCCACTTAAATTTACTCAAAGAAATTAAGACGCTGTGTTTTCTCAGAGCAGGATGCCCTGGGTTTTAATACAGTGGATGTAAATCAAAGAGAGAGAAAAAAGAGGCGAAGAAGGGAAAGTGGAGTGGAAGAGACAAAGATGACCTCTGTTCATGAGGGAGGGTTATTTATGTGAACAAGGTGAGGGATCAGGCTGAGGTTATGAGAGGCTGATTTCTGGTGTTGACAAGAAACTTTGACATTTTGTGTAAAACTTGAGTTTGCTAATGAATAAGAGATGTATTTTAGAAAGCTGCAGCTTCCCATGAGTATTTTCTTAGCTGCTCTGATGATGTGCTGAACTCGGTGTTGATGTGGGAAATGGATTTTCATTATTGCAGCAGGAGCAAAGCATTAATGTTACATGATTTGGACGGAACATCTCCTGCGACCATCTGAAGCCCAAGCATATACGTTCTCATGTAGATATTTTTCATGCCCTCTAGTCAATAGAATGAATATTTCATTTATTTATTTTCCTTTTTAAAGGTTCTGACAACCTTACAAAATTGCATTGGTGGGTTTTGGTGGCTATGGATAAAATAGACTTTCTTCACATTCCTTAAAGACACACGACTTTCTGGTTGACATATAATTTACTTCTATATAGTTTTTTTGTTTTTTTAAAGTAACTATTTTATTTTTATCATTAAGGGGAAAAAAAAATCTAAATTAAGGACTATGTAATTTGAAAACTCCTCCAGAACACCTCATCTCTGGTAACTAAATAGGAGGAAATTTTTGCTTGAAGCAATAGGATGGGATTTCAATGCAATACATGCTTCGAATGTAACGTAAAAACAATGTGCTGTTAGCACTTACGGAAATAAAATGTTTTCATGTAAGAGCAAACTGAGGCTACTCTCACACTGCTGGCAAATCCAATTTTTTTTTCTCTCCATATGTGACCTAAATCAATTCTTTTTTACGATAGTCTGAACAGCACAAATCTGATTTCTTCAAATCCGGCTTCTTTATATGTTCTAAATTGGATACGGATCCAATGTTTTTTAAAGTGAGCTCAGTCTGAACAGTTGTGTTGCATTTTATCAGACTTATATGACAGACATCTGACAATTCTGTGCCAGAGGAGGCGAGATGTGGCAAGATCAAATGTAAACAGTGGATTAAACAATATTTCATCATCATTTCATCACAACTTCAAAATTGATACACATGCTGTATTTACCTTCATGTCACGTCTTCTTCTGTGCATGTGGGTCACTTCAAGGCTGCTGGCTGTTTAAATGCGGTCGCATTTAATTTATAATGTAAATAATGTTGCTTCAAGCAGTAATTTCATTAGATCCATCCTACACATTTGCTTGATAAATATATATTTAAAAACAGCATATTATAGAAAAAATAACTTTTTCTGTGCTTGAGAGCATATATTGTATTTGTGCGTCTGGAATGATGCTGCATTCTCTTTGCCTCTGAAGTGGGAAGTTGAAACTTTTGCTCTTGCTTTTTACTTTGTAGTTAACATCAAATCAAATATTTTTTTATTTCTCTTAGCATGAGAAATAAATAAGCTAATATGGTTCTACCATAATTTATTGATGTTTTATATGCTGACAAGGAAATCGAGGTATTCATCAGTTAGAGGTTGGAAATTCTGTTTTCCAATTTGTCATGGAAAGTGCCACCGAATACAGCACAAAAACACTAGAGAAATATTGTCCATATAAGCACCAGTTCTCTGTGTTAGCTGCTAAAAACTTACATAGAACACAGAAGAACGAAGTGACAGAGAAGTACACACTTTTTGAAGCTCATATGTGATGGAAGAATTACGACTTGAGCTCTCAGTGGTGCTATTAATTAGACAGCAGTGAGAAAAACATGAGCTCCTCATGGCCCCCATTTTAAGTAGCTTTAAGCATAGCTCGCCCATCAGGGAATTTTCTGATTCTCCAAACTGCTTATACAAAGACTGCTTGCAAATACCAAAATCAAATGATTTAAAAAAAAAAAAATCATAATAATTGTTGATGTCTGAGGACTCTAATCTTAATTGGTGGATATCATCCTCATTTTGATCTCTTCATGTATGAATGTGAAGAAGGTTTTTGCATGAGGAAGACTGCTGAAAATCTTATGCAACTAAGTACAGCAGCGCTGCCATAAATCACATTTTCAAGCACCATCTATCTTTAATTCTACCGTATGTTTGGGGGGGGGTGGGGGTGGGGGGGTGGGGGGGTGGTGGTGGTGGTGGGGGGGGGGTGTAATGAACTGCATAATGTGTTAATTTGTTGTGATTAATGCAATAAATATATGATGGAACAAAAAAACAACAAAAAACAAACACTTTTTATTGTCATAGCAGTCACAGTGGAATAATTCCAAACTCAGTGACGGGATCTTTGTCTGAATAAGTGCCACTGATTAAAATCTGATACTTTGTTTTTGTAGCATTAAAAAGTCTCTTCAAATGATGTTTAAATACAGGTCATATCTTTTCTTGGAAAATTGTCACAAAGAGAGGAGGAGCATCAGATGGAGAGACAGTTTTGTTGTGTGAGCTTGGAATGTTGTATGCATTTTAAGATTAGTATTTACCCACCAAATATTTTACAATGATAGAGTTCATAGTCTGTGATGTTAGGAAATATATTGTTTTTCCTCATTCAGTCATGGATACTGTAGCTGTTACAAGACATTTTGAAATACATGTTGAAAGCTTTTTCTTAGTGGGCCACAGAGGGTTAAACATTACATTTTCCACATTTGAAATCCCCCTTTTCACACTTCTACCGTATCAATTTTCTCATCTTACACCTCATTTAGCAGCCTCTGTGTCCCAGCTGGCCTTTCATTGTCATTTACCATACTCTAACAGAGATTACTGCTGTCAGTAAAACACTGAATCTACAAACCTATCTTTTTTTGTTCTCTACATATAATTCAAAATCACTGATTATCCTCAGTCTCATCTGGTTACCAGACATGAAACAATATATGAACCCATGTTCCCTTTCACCTTTCATGTGCTTTCTCCCTGAGGCAGCAGCTGTAAATCCTAGCAAACCTCTAACTGTCTTATCTGCTGTGTATACTGGTCGTCTCTGGTTTGCCCAGGCAGAGTTTTAATGAGGACACACACACCCTCACCGGCTCTGTGTAGTCTGCTTGCAGGCTTAACGATATAATACTGTGCTCTATAAATTTAGTGAAACCATATGATTATGTCTCTGCAGCGACAGTGGAGTAGATACTGACTTCTGCTATCGTGAGGCTGAAAAATCAGCTAAAAGAGATATTGCCATTATGAAACTGGAACGAGAAAAAAGCAATTTCCTGTTTGTGAGGTCCTTGCGCCAGGGTTGCAAACTGCTGTTTGGTCCATGAAATCAGTGGGTCCATCAGATGGTGTAAAACCCTTTCCTGCTACAGCTGATTACAGGCCAATAAGAATGGGCCACATGTGCTACTTCCAGAGACAAAGTTAGAGGGGTGGGTGTACACATTCATTCAATGAGAGTGAGAGAAGTATGATTCAAAATGTGTTTTTAAGAAAGTGTATATTTCTGATGACATCATCATTTTAAGGAAGTGGGAATTTTTGGTCACTGCACATTGAGAGGATGTGACTATAATTTGGTATTTTCCACATCTGGTAGGTGACTCTTACCCTGCAACCAGATGCTTGCTATTATTGCTGAAGTGGAAATCTCCACAGCTTCCTTTATAAACCCTCTAGATGTGAGAATTTACCTACTTTGTTTAAATTTGTCACAATCAGGTGAATAGTAATGGATTCCCTGAATAAAGTCTGTCGGGCTTTACACAAATTTTGGACATATTAGAAAAAGATATGTCTGGTTGTAAATTACATGACTGACCAATGTTTCTCGCTTGGCCTGCAAAGACAGTGATTAAATTTTCCGAGGTTTTGATGTCTTTATCTATGATTTTAGTTTCCCTTTTTATATTCAGATGTTTCTTTTCTTTTCTTTTCTAAATGTAATGTTTACATTATACAATATTATTATTATTGTTATTATTATTATTATTGACAGTAAAAGTGGGATGCAATGATTATTTCGAATGACTTAAATGAAATCAATTCAACACCTAATTAAATCAATTACTATGTTGTTCTGTAATATTATATAGAATTGTATGTTATGCAATACTGTATGTTAGATGTGGAGATTTTTTAAATATATTTTTGGTTATTTACAAATTAGTAAGAGAGAAGTCATGAAACACACCTGATTGTAGGTATCCAACAGCTCTTACATCCCAAGGCTTGTCAAGTTCTGAACATTGACCCAGTAATTTGATTCAGGTGTATTCAAGCAGGGAAAGATCTAAAACAGGGCTGGAGAATCATGGTCCTCAAAGGCCCCAGTCCTGCAGGTTTTAGATGTTTTCTTGCTCAAACTCACCTGATTTAGATCAAATGGATCCAACAGCATATCAAGTTCTGTACAGTGACTCATTCGAATCAGGTGTGTTGGAGCAGGGAAACATCTTGCAGGACTAGGGTTCCACACTATTAATCTAAAACCTACGGGACAACAGGCCTTGACGACTACAGATCCCTACCTTAAAGACGCACCATGTAAATATCCAAGCTTAAAACACGTTACAGATGAATTTTGCTTTACGCACCACATCATGCAAGCAAGCAGATATAAACAAACTTGAATGTGCTCTGTGGCTGATTTGGCAAAAGAAATGCAAGAGATTTTATTGGAGGAAGAGAGGGTAAGAAATAGAGAAAGGTCAGAGCAAGAGATAAATACAAGAATCAAGATGAGACTGTATTTTACTGGATGGTAAGAGTACACAGTACAGGTAGGATGCAGGATGGATGCCAATTTAGTTGTCAATAGGGGGCGTGTCACTGGCAAACCTGCAAAAGCTCCATAGTGGGTTTTTAAAGCCTGAAATTTGACATTAAAAAAATCATGTTTTTTCATTTGAACTTTTAATTGGACGTCTAAACAAAATCCAACCATATGCTCATGATCTTTAGGCCCTCAGACAGCACTCAATTAAAAACAGGCATGATTCTCTTGTGGAAATCCCTACGGAACACTTCCAAAAATATACTGTCTGCGAACACATTTCACAAAGTTCTTGCAAAGAAAAAGATATATGTGAACACAATCAAGAAATGCCACCATCTTTACAAGGCCAAAGCTGATTCAAAATGGTCTGAGACAAAGTGGGCAACTGTTCTGTGGTTAGATGGATCAAAATTTGAAAAACATTTTGCAAACCATGGATGCTGTGTCCTGTTGACAAAAGAAGATAGGGACCATCCAACTTGTTATCAGTGGACAGTTAAAAAGCATTAGTGTAGATGATGTGGGCAGTTTACACATCAATGAAGGCCCTATCAGTGCTGAAAAGAACATGGAGGTTTTAGTAGAGTAACACCTGCTCCCATTCAGACAGTATCTTTCTCAGGGAAGGCCTTGCATATTTCAGCAAGACAATATTAAATCACTGTGTTGGCCCTGTGATAGACGGCGACCTGTCCAGGGTGTACCCTGCCTGCTAATTACTGGGATAGGCTCCAGCCCACCAGCGATCTTGAATTGGATTAAGTGATACAGAAAATGAATGAATGAATGAATATTAAATCACATGCTGCATCCATCACCACAGTATGGCTTCACAGGAGAAGAGTCTGGGGGCTGAACTAGCCCCTGCATCATACCAGAATGGGACCACATCCCTTTTTTGAAAACTTCAGCAACTGGTGTCCTCCCTTCCCAGGTATTCACAGTTCTTAAAAGAAGAGGGGGATGCAACACAATGACATCACTGTATTCCAACTTTTTTGAGATGTGTGGCTGCCATCAAATTCAAAATGAGCTAAAATCTTCCATGAAATGGTGAAATGTCTCAGTTTCAACATCTGATATGTTGTTTATGTTTTATTGGGAATAAAATACGGGTTTTATGAGATTTGAAAATTATTGCATTCTTTTTTATTCACATTTTACACAGTGTCCCAACTTTTTTGGAATTGGGTTTATACTATGCACTGTAACATCTAATGTCTATACATAAGTAATTATTTTCAGTGGTTTCTGTCTTGTTTGCTATTTGCAGTTTTCTCCCGCTACTAGGTCAAATGTAGTTATATAGCCCATCTCTTTCATTTTGAATACCTATGAATGCAATTCACTAACACATTACAGTATTTTGAAAAAAACAAAAAGTCATAGAGATCATTACAGTGTCAGCCACCATAATATGTATCCTAGTAATAACCCAGTCAGCATAGTTGATAGTGGTTTCAAAACTTTGCAAAGCTACAGGATATGTAAGCTTGGCACAGAGGCTGGAATTTGTGGTAGATCAAAACATATGTGTTTGCAGCACCATCCTACATTGTTGAGGTAATAATATATCCAGCGTATGGTACACTGGAGTGTAAATACAAGCACCTGCAAGTACCCCTACACATGGTCATCATGTGCTATAGAGCAATGAAAGTTTTATTTACTACCCTATTAAATTCATACATTTGGGAAACTACAATTAAGTACCTGCACGTGAGAATCTATGTGTTTCAATAAAATTCATTAAAAGATAGAATGAATCTATAGCAATAGAAAGGATATGTGCTAGGTATAGTGCCCACACTCAGGCATGTTTCTTTTAGACCTGAGAAAGCTTCCACCACAACAGAGATAATTACCACCACTGACCCTTTTCAGCCTCAACCTCTAACGTTACTTTATCATCTGAAGTTGGAATTCACCCTACTGTGGAAGTTGCTTTTGCCTCACGACGAAGGCTATACCTCAGTTTCTTTGAAGATGGCCCACATTCTACACATGGCTGAGGACACAGCAGGAGAAAGGACTAGCCTACTTTCTGACCCTGCACAAGTGTGACCTGACGATGACCTCTGCTGAAGTTAGGAAGGGATCCCCTTCAGTGCACACTATCAACTAAAACACTGACCAGTAACATTTGTTCACCAAACCATGCTCAAATGCAGCAACTGATCTGGATTCTGGCTGATATGTATGTTTTTCTTGTAAATAGAAAAACATCTGGGTTTTAAAAAAACATTCCCTGCCTCAGTTGTTCAAACACTCTTTAGAAAGTGCTCCTCTCATTGCCATGATTAGATCTTCCTGTTTTGGGGAAAGTAAACAAATCTTGGTCAGGTAAACACTGTAGCGCTAGCTGTAGTCTTAGAGCCAAAATATTCCAGCGTAGCCTTAGTTTAGGAAGTACTCGTACATAACCAAACTAACTGGCAGCCTGATGGATGCATGTTTTTCTCTCGTGGGGTAGTTTGGCACACAAGGATGTTAACTCTACCACCTACTGCACACATGAGCTTAGAAAAACACATGCTTTTGTACCACAATGGTAAACATTTTAGGAAAGCCACAGAAGTTTCTCCTCTTGCCCTCTTAAAGTGTTACCACACAAGTGTGTGTGAAATGCCAGGCTGGGTTTTCAAGCTTTAGTTTTCTTTAAAAATAGTAAGTAAACCATAACCTCCACAGGGAGCTTGTGCTCTTACCAAAACAATAAACAGCCAACCACAGCACAATAATGGCTGTTACAGAAATTACAAACCACAAAACCAAAGGCAGTGCACATGCTGATATAATGCAGACCCAAAATCTACTTAATAAGTTGTTCTGGCAGCATTGCAGGGTGTTACGGCTGCCTCAAGGACCAAACATAACAACAGACATCACACCACAGATTTTTATTTATTTTTAAAAAATATCCAAATGAAAAAAAAAGAAAACAAAAAGGGGATTATCAAGCATCTGGAGGTGCAGCTGCTGCAGGAGAGAGAGAGATATTAAGCAGGACCCACATGCTTCAGGTGTTTGCAAATCAGCTGATTGTGCTCATGTTGACAGAGCAAGGCAAGCTAGGTTAATTGAGTACATTCCATGTACAGGACAATCAAAGTCTGCTGCATTAAACATAAAAAGCAGCAAGGTGAAAAAGAAACATTCACCAGGAAAATTAAAACAAACAAACAAAAAAATCTATTAAAAATAGAAAAAAATTAATGGAAAAGAAGCTAAAATAATGTGAGTGAGAGAAACAGACAGTGGAATACATACAGTTTGATACATACAAACAGACACCGATGGGAAATGCATCATTACCAGGAAGCACTGTAACAAGGGTTAATATAGTGTAGGATTATTTGATCTCACTGATTATTCATGCTTTTAATTTCCAAACTATTTTAAGCTCTGGCTGTATATAATTCATTGGAGAAAGATAGCATGCCACCCTTTTGTTTCAAAACAAGTGAAAGAAACACGCACATCCCAGATGAATAATGTTGGGTGCTAGACCAAAAGGAAAAATAAAGCCTGCACACCAAAAGATGCTCCTTAAGTGATTTGATTATGATGTTTCGGGCACTAGTTCTTCTGTTTCCTCCCTGTTTCAGCAAAATACCCAAAGTGCATTAATTCTCATTAATCTGCCATCCCTGTGTGTTATAGTGCTTTTAAATGGGGTCAGAGTCCAAATGAACAGCCACCTATTGTGGTCTAGGATGGACATTTCTGAAAAGTTTAAAAGGTCATAAGTCTGTTTGTTTGAGTGAAGACTGAAAAGTTTGTCTGACTGAAGACTAGCTAGTCGTTTCAGCTGGCATCAGCTGCACCTTGAGCTGAAGAAATGACACATCAGTTAAAATATTGGTTGCTTGTAATATTGACCATATCTACAGCAACACCTTTAAGGTGTGTAGGCAACAAATCACATACATTAATAGATAATATAGTTACATTATTATGATGATCACTTTATTTCAATCACATATATTGCTTGTTGTATTTATGCCTATAGCAACAGTTATTGGAACTAGCTATGTCAGCATTTGTGGATATTTTACTAAATGTAAAATGTGCAGGCAGCAGCTGAGACATAGCAGGATATTGCAAGACAAAGGTCGATGTTGTGGATACACATGCAGCTGCAATGCAGCTGTTCAGAAAAAGCACATGTGACACTCATGCCACGCACCTGGTGTGCCCAGCAATACAGGAACTTTCGCATTAACTTGATGGCTGTCATGAGCTAATTGTTGCAGTGAGAGTATTTTAAAGTCTGCCAATGAATTCTCTCTTTACTGAATTATTGTGTTTAGAAATGACCTGCAATTAATGGAGGAATTAAACCAGGAATACTATTATTTTAACTTTTCCATTTAATAAATTAGCATGCAGATGCAGATTTTATTTCTATAGGTATGCTTGTGTCCCTATAACATGGTTTATTTTTCCCCCAGAGCCAGTAGCTTTGTGTTTACCCTAATTGTGCTGGGAGCCATGCATAGACTCAGAGAACTTGAGTTACATCCAGTAAATATTGTTTCCTCTCTTGGGACAAGCATGTAAGCTACTACAACATGAAGAGATAGCATTACACCGCATCCTACAAGCTGTAGTGGAGCACAACTTTTGATAGGCATGACTTTGAGAAAGTTTGACTGGACCATAACAATCACAGATCCCTGCAGTGGGACTGAGAAACAACTGCCTGTTGACTCGAGGACTGGTTTAATTCATCCATCTCCTTTTATCCACAGGTTGGTGCTGTCAGTTTGAGATTATTCTTCTAAAACACTATTATCAGTAAAGATGTGTTAGAAAGAAAGAAAGATTGATTAAGCCCATGTTTGTAGCTAGAGTGCAGCAGATGACGCACAGAGAAAAATGTGCATGTCCAACTGGGTTCCATGTTTGTGTCACTGCTTAAAACTTGAGTCAGTAAATACTTGTGAGTATGCAGAGTCATCTGATATGGGACTTAATGCAAATATAATCTGTTCCTGTTGCGGAAATATGTCATGTTTAATGGTTGGTAAGTGTTTATTTTTTCAATCTCTGATTGGAAAATACATAAAGTAATAAATCATATGCTCTTTTCAAACATTAGACGGGCCACTTAGAGTTTTTTTTACAAAATAACTACTTGTTAAGTTAAATCTTTTACTTGTCTGTCTAAACAATTTGCGCAAGTTAAAAAGGAAGCACTGAAAAAAAGGCAGCAAAAGAAAAAATGAATAAAAAGTAAAACACTCATTCTCAGGAAAACTTATAAAGGTTTCTGCATGTTTGTGGTTTTGCTTGCATGCACTTCTAAACAAGGCTTGCTGGGGCCAGGTAGGGATACGTGAAAAAGTTGTTGACACACAGGTCTGCACATTTTTGTCACCTGGAGGAAGGCTGCATGTTAAAACTTGCATGTGCTGTAGACAGACAACAAGCATGAGAAGCGTATGGATTGAGTGTCTGTGTGTGTGTGTGTGTATGAGTGCCTCAAACAAAGCAAAGTGGGCCTCATGAGACAGATTTCTTGATTAGTTTCCTTTCAGAGGCCTTAACTCCCCTCCTCCAGCAGCTTAACAGAAAATGCAGAGATTTAGAAGTACAGTCTTTTTGTTACTGTGTTTTTTTTTCTAGTTTCCTATCCAACATTTGTCCCACATTTCCGGATAAAAGTTGTAGCACTTCAGATAAGAGGACGTTTAGATTTATAAGAGAGCATACTGATGGATGAGCAGTGTACTTACTCATCTTCAAAATACTTCCTGGTCTCACTGGTGGTCTCTGAATCTGTAATCCAACTGTAGCTGAAGCAGTTTTCAACAATTCTTTTTTCATTTTCTTCTTTTATTTCTTTTCTTTTTTGTCATGTACGTCACATAAATAGCAGAAAACAGCTTCTTCTGAAGGGAGGATATTTCTAACTATGTTGACTTTGAGAACTGGCCAGATTCAATAATGTAAAGGCGAGGGGCACCCAAACGAAAAAGCAAGAAGAAAGCCTTAGAGAGACAACTTTCCCCTCTCTGGCTCTTTTTGTCTCTGTCTCCCACTTTGCTGGGCTTGTAGAAAGTCAATATTGACCTTTAGTCATAAAGCAGAGTCTCAGATCTAATGTAATTTACTGTGTACAGTAAAATCCAGAGATGTAAGGGAAAGAACTCCACATGGACAAGTAGACACACATGGAGGTTATATGAGGGTATAGAAAGATTACACATGGTTATATAATGAAAAAAAAGCATGACATGGAAAAGATGTGAGCAGAGTGAAAAGAAAGGATGGAAGAAATAGGAAGGATAGAGGAGGACAATAAAACAACATCGAGAGGCCTGAATGAGGTGTTAAAGGCCAGTAGGTGAGGGGGTTTAGTGGGGATGGACAAAAGAAAGGCAAAAAACTTGAGAGCGGTGATGGAGGGCAGTGAAGGGGAAGAAAGAGGCAAGACAGGAGGGGTGAGAGGAGGCTCAGGGTGGCAGTGAAGGCTACTGAAGCTCCACAGGAGTTTGGGAACCAGTGAACCATGCCCTACCCTCCCACCCCTCCTCCTCTCATGCCCCTCTCCATCAATGTGAGGAAAGCCTCCTGTCGCGCTGGCAATATGTTTCCCATGAGCTTTAACATGTGGCCCATTAACCCTTCTCTGCAACATCCCACACTGTTATTATTTCGAGTTCTGTGGAATCTTTATGGAAAACAAAATAATATTTAGCAGAGAACAGAATAACATTTTAGTGACAGAGAGGCTGGCGAAGATCAAACAGTACAAAAAGGGTTGTGCCCGTCGGAAGGATGACAACGATCGGTTTGATGACGCTGAAAGTAAATACAGCACGACAGTAGGAAGTGTAGTGTAAAATTTTTGATTACGAGTTAAATATGTTTCTAAGATCTGGCTTTATTTGGTGCAGACAGTGATGACCTCTAGAGGACTTCAGTCATCCTTTCTCTTTCCATTAAGCACCAATCAGCGCGGAATCAAATTTGTTAAGTACTTTAGTTCATGATCAAATCAGCACATTCCCAGTTGCAGTTCACTTTACTTGTGTGTCTTATTTCCACAGAGGCTTGTATGGTGTTCAGTTTAAATGTCATAAATTGAGCATGAAAAAAATTCCACGAAGAAATTTCATTACTTTACGAATGGATAGAAATTTCATTACAGCCAGAAGAGAACCTTTTTTTTTCTTTTTGAATTTATGGAATATGTATGGAGTAGATCCATATTTACACAAGTGATACATGGTGAGAAATAAGTGAGGATGTTGGCCAAGCAACAAAGTTAATTTGAAATTCATCTTAATGAACTGGAGTCAAATGGATTATGATTAATCTGCAGCTGCATGGAGCTGTGGTGGTTAGTGCTGCTGTCTCACCGCAAGAAAATCCCCTGGTCTGAATCTCAGATGAGGCTTTTCTACGTGAGTTTTCTCTGGGTACTTCCGCTTCCTCCAACAAACCAAAAAAATGCATGATTGATTGATGATTCTCAGACAAGTCTCACTTGTCTCTGTGTTATCCCTGTTACAGACTAGTAATCAAAGGTGTCTGTCATGCCTCTTGCCAGATGACAGTTGCAATGAGCTCCTTCCTCCTGAAATCCTGAACTGAAAAAAGTGGTTATAGAAAACAGAGGGATGAACTGAACTGGGATGTGTTAAATGAAACCTGTTCACTTTACCTGTAAAATGCCTTGAGATGGCTTTTGTTGTGAATTGGTTTTACTCAAATTGAATGAAACAAACTGATGATATTGGCACACCAATGGAAATTTACATGAATTTACACATGGAATTAGGGACTTATGACTAATTCCCGTATGAATAAAAAAGTATGTGGAAACCTGGTTTTAGCTGCAGTTTCAACACGCACAGCATCGATCTATGGTTGCATCTTAACAGGTTTACAAGATCAACAAAGTCTGCATCTGGATGATAAACGAATGAGTCACACAAAATCTTATGAGATTTTGAATTTAATGACACGATTTAAAAATGTTTGGTTAGGTTTCACATAAACATGTCTGCAGTGACGACTAAATTCATTATCTTTCTTATATATTCTGGTTTATTACCTTGACTCATCAGGAAACAGAGATATCACACCAAAATTTTGGTGTTTATATAAGATAAGGACAGATTTTCTTGCCCAACTCTCTAAGATGCCTCAACAAGTTAAGTCAGAGAGAGTTTGTCAAATATTTAAGAAGATGAACAATTCCATCAACATTGGCTGTACTTTCTGTTCTTCAGAAATGCATTAATAAACATATCCTTTTTTGCCCTATTGAATAAAGAACTATTCATCTCCATTTAAAAAGAGAGCGTAATAAAAGATTTACAAGGTGAACTGTCACAAATCTGTCAAAAACGCAGACAATCTGTAAACTATCTGCCACTGAAGCTAAAACTTCCATTCAAAACTTAATGAAATGAGAGCGTTCCATAGGAAATCCACTGAGGAATTTATTCACCGTTTGTTTATGAATCAATGTGTGTGTTCAGGCATAGCTGGTGATTAAATTCAATGGAAGAGGCCTTATATCAGACACACCCACACATGCAGACAGACAGCTCCGAGCTAATCCTGCAGAATATCAAAGAAAGTCCAGACTCCTAAGAAATGAAGGGAGTGACCATGACAGACATGACACATGGCAGGAAAGAGGTCAGGAAATAGGCGGAGAGTTCAAAGATGGAGAAAAAGAAAAGGAGGATCCAGGAGGGACTTCAAGTGAAAAATTGAGAGTAAAATCCCCTTTTATAATGTGGTACCTACCCCGAGACAAACCACTTTCTTACGCAAACCACTTTCTTACGCAAGCCTCTTTTTCCAGATTAACACAGGCCTTTCTTAGTCATGAAGATTATTTTATTGTCAATGAATCCATCATTTTCCAAATAATGCAGGCTGGTGGAAAAAAAGATGCATCAACAGTGCCAAAAAACAACGAAGAAAAAAAAATCCACATGAAATCCTTTTTATTCATAGTTTTAAACCTTATTCACTGTATCATTTCTAACTTTCTTAAGTAGAGTGAGCACCGTACAGTAGGGAGGCCGCTGTGAAGTGTGTTTTGTCTGAGCTGGCTGCCTTATCAGCCTCCTCTTGTCCCGTTGCCCATGGCGACACATCCCACCTGGAGCAGGGCCAGCACCCCATTAAGGAGATCAAAGCTTTATAAAGTGGATGAAGCTCTCTGCCTTTCTATGTCTGTCTCCCTTATTCACATGTGTTTACACCTGGTGGGAGTTTTTTTTCCCTAATGCTCTGCATTCATTAACTTTTCAAACTGTTCTGGAGGTTTAGTGAAATGTTTTGGAAATTATGTGAGAGCCACTTGAAAGTAGATGAGTGGAGCATTTTTTGTAAACGCTTGGGCTGATTAGAGAATTATCATCAGTGACAGATGTTGATGAGGCCTCCCAAATTGTTAACTTAATGTTATTAGAGATTGAAAACAAACAAACCAGGCTTATGATCTGCTTGTTTCCTCTTTAGTGCGGAGACTAACCAATCATATCTGTCAGCACTTGCTCAGTGGTCTGCGCAAATGGTAAAGCCAAACCAGTCTGGAGGAGCAGCCACTGTCACCTTTTCCATTTAGCATTGTTTAAAGTTACTTTCTGATTATATAACTTAATTATGAAATTAATCAAATAATGAAGTGGCCAAGTAATTTACCAACCCAGTGAGGAGGGCAATGACCTTCCATCAACAGAAAATAGCATTAATCCTTCCATGCGTTCTTGCTGGCATGAAACTATGATGCTGTCTTGGATAGGCTTTTCTTCTGTTCACTCTGGGTGGAAAGCCACCTGAAAGGAGGCCAGGGAAGTGAGAAACTTTTCCAAAATTACTTCCATAACTGCAAGTGGAACTGAAATGAAACGGGGTGAAATGAATTGGGAGTGACATGTGATTTCAGCTCATGCCATGATAGCCAAAAGGGTACAGCAGTCTTGTGTAAATTTGATCATCTTTGCTTCTAGGTTCCTTAAAAAAAAAAATCAAAATTTGCATAATTGAATTGTACGTAGATACAGAAATATGATTCCAGACCACCTCAGGCGGCTGTGTTGTGATGTGTTAGTGGTGTTGTAGTTTCATACAAACCATGCGTAATGCCTGCATGTCTTTGACACATTCATCAAACAATACAGTGCTGACACCTGGCCACCCATTGTGGTTATTAAACACAGCAGACATGAGACTAATGTCACAAATTCACATGTTTATGACTTGGAGGGAGAACAATACTGGTATCCTGTATAAATGGGTTGAAAGATAACCCATTTATACTTATATAGTGTTTTTCTAGTCATATGTTGACTCAAAGCGCTTTTACACCACATCACATTCACCCATTCACTCATACAGCACTTCTATTGGTACATACTAAGTGCTTTCTCCTATCACACATTCATACCCCAATAGACACATCGGGAGGCAACAATGGGTTCAGTGTCTTGGCCAAAGATACTTTGGCATGTAGTCAGGGGAATCGATCCACTGACTTTCCAGTTGGCAGATGACTTCCTCTTCCTTCCAACTGTACAATTTTGGATCAAGAGGCATAAAAGAAGGCTCCTCTTTAGCTTAAAAAACAAACAAATTGATGTGCATATTTTGTACTCCTTCGAAGCATACTGTACTGTATCTCAAGAGTCTTTATGAAAAAGAAATGCTGGACGTGCAGACTCAAATGATGCCATTAGGAGTTCCACAACATCAAAGTGCAAGATGCATGGAAGATGGAAATGTACTGTGGATATTTACATTTGCACACACAGTTTAGGTCTAAACACATTTAATCGAACAGAATTTCAATACTTGTTTTTTTTTTCTTTTCAGTTCTGACCACATAGGCCTTTTGTTCATGCCCACATGACTCGCAGCAGCATCCTTACAAGCGAAATAAGGAATTTCTGAATCATGAGCCTTTCCATAATAATGTCACTGTCAAGACGTCAATTTCAGGCTTGCTCATGGAAAAAAAAACTCTGTGGTTATACTTTTCCTCACTTCCTTGTTTTGTTGAGGCAATAGCGTCACTTGTTTAAAGTTATAAATCAAACTTGGTTAGGATTGGGGGTTGGGGGGAGGGGGGATCTTAACAATCATCTGTCTGTAATATCCTCCATTTGATCATATTTGGCTGTGGATCAATGGAGTCCAATTAATTTAAACTTTATTTTATTAACTCTATAACAATATTTGAAAATTGTATGATTCTCTGGTCAGATTTATGTAGAATCTGTTTTCATCAAGCAAGTCTGTAGCAAAGAAAACTTAAACACCAAGTATTGTATTTGTTACATCACAGAGAAGCCAAGGATGACTTCTGTCAGGGGCAAAAACAAGGCAACACAATTACATGTGGCTCTAGAAGGTACAAGCCAAAACTAAATGTCTCAAACAGGTTATTACAGCATGTAGTGAGTAGATAGCCAACTAAGAACAGTATGTGCCTCATTAACTGTTTATTTCCTTTTCATACAGAAATACAGTTCACTAACAATAAAGAGATCCCAGCAAATAACTTTGATAAATGTCATGTACAAACTAAAATATAAATAAAATATGTTTATAAAGCAAACATTGTGATTATTTCAATGATAAATAAAACTTCAAAGTCAATGTTTTTGCCTGGAAGTTACGTCAGCATTTCATGCATGTGGACATTTCCGTTTGTTGTTGTACAGTAGCATCACCCTCAGGTTTTCCTTTACAACACAAGCAAATATATGTGGGAACTGAGCGGATGTATCTACATGTATGCTACAGTAACAACAAACATATGATGCTTCAGCATGTCCCTGCACCTACACTGTAGTGGACTTATTCTGGGTTACGTTTGCATGCCAAAATATCACTCAACTGTTATTAGTGAGGGAACAGGAAATGGTAGTTTCACATGAACCAACTAATTACCTAAGCAAATGCTATTAAGTTTACCCTAATTTGGACCAGTGATCCTTTCTGATTGTGATTAAATTTTATACCCTTCAATGAAAATAAGAAATATTTGGTCTACTAAAGTCTGCATTGTTAAAAATGGTTGGGCTGACTGTTGGTCTGTGTACACAGACCTTCGTAGAGCTTACCAGATGAGAAAATTTATATTATGCAGATCTTCTTAGAGATAAGGATATGAGATTATCTTGCAAAGAAAATATGATTTACATCCAATTTTTTAAAGGCTGTTTCCATACTTGTGAAATCTATAAGATGCCTGAAAGTTCCATTTGAGTGCTAACATAATTCTTAACACTCAGCAACTTAGCATTGTAAAATACAATGAACTAGAATGTCACACACTGGTTTGAGGGCTACTATTTTGAAACCTTAATGGATGGAAATGGATGGAACTTACTGAGAACCAGAGTTCACTTGCAATCATGGCATCCACCTGTTATCCAAAGTTTCTGCTCTTAATTTTACCCAACTTTAAGCTCTTCTGCAATTGAAACAAGATACAATTGTCTTGCATGGGTAAATCTGCTACAAATGTGAAAGTATTTTTTCAAAATAAGTATATGAACATGTTATCATTTGCACTGGAGCCCAAAGAAACTACCTTTGCTTTTGGCTCCTTTGCATCAAAAACCGATTTGCAAGTCTACAGCACAGTTAAAAAAAAAAAGGGAAAAAAAACTCTTTGGGAAAATTTTTGACACTTCTGTTTGACTTATTGTTCAGTCCTACAGGGTTCCTCTTTTAAATTAGAGGATGTAGTTATAGTATGCATGCTACAATGTATGTGCATGCATCTAATTAGCAATTGATTATACACTTAGCTGATGTTGATCAAAACAGGCCAGACAGATTCATTCTTCCCCCATTTTTAGAAAAAAATTATCAAGTAATGTCGTCCCATATTTCCATCTAGAATTAGATAAACATCGTTCAAAGTG
The DNA here is from genome assembly GCA_037177055.1 of Atherinosoma microstoma. Taxonomy (NCBI): domain Eukaryota; kingdom Metazoa; phylum Chordata; class Actinopteri; order Atheriniformes; family Atherinidae; genus Atherinosoma; species Atherinosoma microstoma. The sequence goes on along the minus strand of JBBBVU010000024.1, from coordinate 10,475,921 downwards.
ATATTCTGTGTTGTTTTGGTTCGCTTATGTTGGTATTGCTGACAGTCTGAGGAGTCCAACTTGTGAAACTCGGTTCAGCAGGAATCACTGCAGACAGTTCAAAGATGTCCTCCTGCTCCATTATGCTGCAGGAGGCAATACACATAAGCATTTATAAACAGAAGTGGGCAAGAAGGGGGGAGATCCTGAACAGCCAGTGAACTTAAACAAGGCTTAACGGTGTATGCATAAACACACACACAGAAGTGAATGAATGTGGCTGTTTATCGAGGAATTTGCTTCCTTGCTCTTCTTCCCGGATCTACATTTGAACATCCTGCTTTGCTTCACATTACCATTTTCTACCATTAAACAGCCCCTTTACAGTAAAAAACTAACCAAAGGAAGATATCAGGTTTGAGATATTTAATCAGTTTTCTTGGTAAACTTAGCAAGCAGGTTCCCTGAACTGGGAAGTACTTGACTGGCTGCAGTTGCTGGCAGGTACCCTGGAAACACAAGCAAAACTGCTTTCCAACTCCAGTAAATTGAGTCATCATTCTTCCTGAGTACCCATGTAGCCTTGGCTAATCCACCTCTGCTTCTTGGACAGACGACAACCACATGGAGACAGAAGAACACTTTACGCCTCTCCAGTATTTGAAGATGCAGTTATTTATATACTCAAATCTATTGAAGCAGTGTTACACTATATGCCGAAAAAACCTGGAAGAAAATTCGAAAGGCTCTTATATGGGCTTTAATTTTATCCACAACTCTATATTTTATCCATATGAATCCATTGTATCCATTTTTAAACTGCTGGGAAAAGGTCTGTGGGTCAAATTGGTGTATACAGAGTTCTGTTTATATGCACTTCAGAAAAACAAGACTGTGGTGACCACTGGGTTTAAGAGAGTGACCATGTAAGCTCGACATCCCTGGTTTGAATTCAGCTCTACACGTTAGTTCCATGCCATCCCCCCATCTGTCTCCTCTTGTTTCCTGTCAGGTCACAATTGTCTGTCTGGAAAACATCCCCCGAAAGTTAGAACAGACTACAGAGACTATAGAGCATGCAGCCACTCCTCCAGCTGGGTGCAGTGATGCTTAATGCTGACGGCAGCACGTTAAATGCTGATGTAGCACTTAAACTGTATTGGGTTCATCATGTACTGTAGTATCCTTAAATAAGCAACAAACACAAAACAGACCTGAAACAGAAGTTAGATTTTGATTTGGAATACATTTGAACTGTCTTTAGTGTTTTGATATTCAATCATTTAGTGATGTGGATGAGCTTTGAGCCACACCTCATTTCTTCACATTTTGCTCAGGGGCAGATCTAGAACATTTTTGATAGGGGGCCAGGCAGGGAACAGATCAGGAAAAGGGTGGCACATGTAAATTCTATCTTTTTTTAAATAAGTGAGAAATAGATGCCAGGAAAATATACTGGCTGTTCTCCACTGAACCAACTAAAGTGTATTACCAGTGGCAGGGTAACACCACACTAGCTAACCCACCGAAGTAGGAGGCTGAACAATACTGGAAATGGGAAGATGGGAGAAGGAAGCATCACATAACAGTGAAGCACAGTGGTTAAAGGATTTAAGAGCAGACCATGCCACCCTCCCTGAACAAGGTCCAGTAACCATCACAGTGGCAGACATTCAACAAAGTCTCAGGCACGGACAGCATCTGGCCAAGACATGATCCATGTCTACTGGTTAAAGAAGTTTGCTGGCAGTGCCTAGCAGGACAAATTAACCAACTGCTGAGGGATGGGAGACACCCTAAATGGCTGACCAAGGGCTGAACAGTCCTGATTTTGAAAGATCCCCAGAAGGAAACAGTCCCATCCAACTATCAGCTTATAACATGGGACACATGCATGACAGAAGCACAGAAAGACATTGGTAAAAATACCAGAAGAGCAAAACATCAGCTGCTGGTTGATAGAGCTGTTGCCCGAGATTGCAAAACCAGACAAACACATACACTGCCTGGATTGATTACAAAACAGCTTTTGACCTAATGCCACATACATGGATCTTGGAATGCCTAAAGCTGTACAAGGTCAACAATACTCTAAAACCCTTAGTTACAAATTCAGCGAGGCTGTGGCAGACCACCCTTGGGGCTAAGTTTGAGTCAATTGTGCAAGTCTCCTTCAAATGTGGCATATATTACAGAGATGCACTGTCCCCGTTGCTGTTCTTCACAGGCTCAACCAAATAATTAACAAGTAACGGCTACAGATACCGACTCAGGAATGGGGCCATCACCAGTCACCTCCTCATGAATGACACCAAGCTGTATGCTGAGAGGGAGCGAGACATTGATCCACACCACCAGGATCTACAGCATGGGCATGAGAATGCCAATAGGACTGGAGAAATGTGGCAGAATGGTGACAAAGAGAGGGAAGGTAGTCCATACAGATGGTATTGCACTCCCAGAGGGCAGAAGCTGATGTTGAGGAGAGCTAAGTACCTTGGAATACTACAGGTAAATGGAAACCACGAAGAGGCCACAAAGAAAGCTGCAACAGTCAAATATCTGCAACGAGTAAGGCAAGTCCTGAGAAGTCAGTACAATGGCAAGAACAAGATCTGGGCAATAAACAGGTATGTTCTGTCAGTGATCAGATATCCTGTTGGGACAATAAGCTGTGGAAGGAAAGTAGGATGTTCATGCCACAGATGTTTAAACATGAATGCTGCTCACCAGAAATGTTCACAAGTCATTTTTTGCAAGTCATGAGTGGCAAGTCCAAGTCAAGTCTCAAGCCCACAAATACCTGGAGAAACATTAATAAATCTCAGTCCAGAAGAGCACAATCTTAGGAACAGCTAAGATACTGTGCAGGACCCTCAATGTGTCTTATTTCACTGATGATGAGGGGAAACTTGCTTTGGGCAAAATTACAATTTTTATCAGTGTTTCTTTTGCATTACTGGCTGTGTAACTTTGCACAATCATCACATCTATTGGTTTTACGACTTTTAAGCCCTCTTCATAAAATTTAAACGGTCTGAACAGACAATTATTATCATCCATGTAGGGAGTTCGCAAGATATCTGAACTTGTTTAAGTAGGTATAGACTGTGTTGAAGAATACAAGGTAATCATAGTTAAAATTAGCTTTCAAGTTTGTTACAACTGTACAAATATTTCAAATACCACAACAATGCTGTGGCTTTGTTTCATGACCTTTTATCCAAGTAAAATAAAAGACAAATGTTGATTATCACCACCAAAAAATCCCTCCATTTTTCTATGTGCATCTATGATCATTTGTTAATATCTTTAGTGAAAAAAATCTTTCTCAAAAGGCCAGCCAGTTACATCATCTGACTATAAACTATGATGGACCTATCTATATATATGGCCATTTGAGTTATGATTGTTTCTCACATTACATAACCGGCAAACTGCGGCTGTAAAGCACAATAACAAATATAATCATGATGTTATAATTTTTCATTGTGTATCTGAATTTAATAACAAAATCCCTAACAAAATAATACCATATACAGTACATTATACAATGTATATTAAAAACTACTTACATAGAGTAATTTAATCTTAGATGTGGTTTTGCGATGACTCATGGATTGAAAAGGAAATAATAAATGCCCAAGTTGTTCATCTCATAATACTATACCATAAGTAAATGACAATTTCAGAATAAAACAATGTTTTTCTTTTTGCTTGATATTTAGGCTATTGATAATCACATTTAATTGGCATTATTTGTGGTTTATGATTTGCAAGTGAAGCCATCCAAATTCAACCAATAGTTTTTTTTTACACAGATCCCTTATTGGAAAAGAAAAATCACTTTAAAACTGGTGATTGGATTAAATGTTTGGTACCATTTATCAATAGAAAATTACAACCAATTAGATCAACAAAGCATGACCATATAAGCCAAACTGTGAATGGGAGCTGCCATTATTAATGGTCATCACAGCAAAATTCAGCACTAAGCTGCCACTATAAAAAAAACTAATTAGACACTCATTTAGAAAAAAGAGAGAAAATAAGTTTTGATTCTTACTTGTACAAATTAAATAATGTTATGATTTCCTTATTTTAAGGTATAAAAATAGGTAATCCTCCATCGATACTTGTGTTTCAGTCCATAACAATGACTGTACAACTATTGTAAAAACAACATGAAATTATAAAAAAAATTTCTAGGCAGCTGTCTTCCATATGATGTATAGATTTATTGACAGATTTATCTCAAATGATTTAAAAACATGTCAGAATAGCTGCTATAAATTAGGGCTAAAAAAAGATGTCCCAGACCCTGACCATCTGGGCTAAACCATGAATGTTCCAAACATCCGGCTCTGCCCTTGTTTACTGATTCCTGTCTTTAACTAAACAACCTTTGCAGATAAATGAGTAACATCATAAATCCAATCTGATCACTTTCAAATAAGAGTGCAGACACTCTGTCCAAAAGATTTGATTTGAGAGAGAAATTTGATTTGCCTGCAGTCTGAACAAAGCCTACCTCCTCTCTCAAGGACAATCCACTTGTAGCTGCTTACTGATCAGCGTGGTCAACCTTGTCTGAGCTTTGCAAACCTTGTTAACTAAATGTGACCTTTTCTCTTATTTTTGTAAACGGACCTTAAAAATATGACTTATTTACTGGTCAAGAAAAATCTCTCTGAACCATTTGCTTCACAATTAAAACTATAAGATTGATAAGGTTAAATTATTGATTGACAACTGGGGTCGGAAATACTTATTGTTTATTATTACACAAACAGATTGCAAGTATTGCAAAATTCAATAAAGTCTGATATAGTTGAACTTTCAGACCTTGATAAGAAAGTATTCCTACTTGTGAATATTAGCAGGAACAAGTGGTCAATACAATATTTAGATATCATCATGAGATTGTAAGATGATATGGTGGACAGTCGTCTATTCATACATCCAGCAATTACAGCGCAATATTCATTTGAAGTCATGTACGTGTGATGTTGTATGTAAGACCTATATCCATTCTACTTTTAGCTCTATTTTGATATTATCCAGTTACTGTGGGAAACATTTGACTGTTTGCCAGCTAAATGCTCCACTGAGTCCTTCAACTGGTGGTTAACTGTGATGTTCATCTAAAGCAGTAAATGTGTGAGCCATCAAACCAAAATAACAAACTGATTCTGATGATACTTAATCTGTCACAATTACTGACTATTTCAATATTATTAAGGCAATGTGTGTTGCCTACACAGAGATCACATTTATTATCTGATCTGTTTGAAAGTTAGCTTTTTTAATTTTACTTCATTGTGTTTTTATTTGCTCTGTTGAGCACAGGTGTCAAACTCTGGTCTTCGAGGGTTGCTATCCTGCAGGTTTTTGTTGTTTCCCTGCTCCAACATGACTGACTGAAATTAATGGGTCATTGTGAGGAACTTGACAACAAACTATTGGATCTATTTGATTTGAATCAAGTGCTCTGGAGTAGGTAAACAACAAAAACCTGCAGGATCTATCTATCTATCTATCTATCTATCTATCTATCTATCTATCTATCTATCTATCTATCTATCTATCTATCTAT
>JBBBVU010000024.1:10439065-10470171 GCA_037177055.1 Atherinosoma microstoma | reverse complement strand
ATCTATCTATCTATCTATCTATCTATCTATCTATCTATCTATCTATCTATCTATCTATCTATCTATCTATCTAATGAAGCTCAGACTAACATGGTACCAATTAGTTTAATCAGTTGTGAGTGGCTTCACCTGTTCTTTTTTTTTCCTTATTCAAGGTTTTTTAAAAAAATAATTATTTTCCTATTTTCCAACTTTTTAGCATTACAAGCATTATGTTCAAAATGGGCTTTTTTTCTTTTTCCAAAGCTGTTACCCCTTTCAGTTTCAACATTCAATATGCTGTCTTTGGGGCATTTTTAATCAAATACAGGATTTAGATGATTTATTTCCTGTTTTTATTTACATTTTACACAGCATCCCAAGAGTTATAAATAAGTTTGGTTATTGTGAAGTTTGGATTAGTGTATCGTTGTTTGCTCCTCTGGGATTTATTGCATGCTGTTGTGTTTACGGATGTCAGATGTCAGTAACTATAATGCTATCTCATGCAAGGACCAGACACAGAATGAGCCTGAAACAGTCATTTGGGGAATTAGTTGTCATTCGAGCTGCTTGAAACAGAAGTTTGTAGGCTGTTTTCCCCAAGATGCAATGGTGTAAAATGAGAGGCCTTGTTTGACATCACAAGTCTTCACAGTCAGCAAATGAGCAATCTGCGTCTGCCACCAAATGAGGGAGCGTGGAAAGAATCAAAAAGAGGAGGAGAGGAATGTCAGATGGAGTGGGGCAGTTCAGTAGTCTTGTTTACTTTACTCTGTAGGTTAATTACCACACTGACAGACTGATTGCTGAGAGTGACAAACTAGGGGGATCTGGCTGCAGCTGTACTCCCTTAACCTTCTAACAATGTGTGAGTGCATGTGTGTGTGTGCATCTGTGTGTGTGTGAGAAAAAGAGACTGCCAAAGAGAATTGAAACCAGTGTAATACTGTTGTGTGAACAAAAAAAAAAGTTTTTTAAAATATCGGAAATGGGCACTGTCAACCCTCAGTTGATGTAGTTGGCATCAGACTAATCCTAACTAACTCCTCTTTTCACTTGTTTTCTATCTGCCTGGATGTGTGTGAGTGAGTGTTTTGAACATTTGGAGTTTGAATGAAGTGTTTCTGATATCTGTATCTGTATGCTTCCATTGTCAGCGCTATGCAGGACTTAAATTACTATAGTGAAAAATGAATAGAAAATATATAATGGCTTAAAATAAAAATCAATTTGCCAACATACTAAAAAAAAGAATGATTAAGAATTATATTCAATCAATGTAATTTAAAATACATTGTTTCTGCTTTCATTTTAAACTGTAACCCTTCTAATTTTTTGTTAATTATCCCTTCTTTACTTTAATTTTCAATTTTAGTCAATAATTTATCATAATTTTATCTATATATCGTATCTAATCTCTGTAATTATTTTAAAATTTCTTTTCTTTTTTGTAGCTTAAAAAAATGTCATTAAAAAGATAGATAAATGTATTTTTTCTGTTATTTCCACTTTTGATTTTCTCCCATTGCTTATTTCTCTAGCTTATTTATTTCTATTATTTTAACATTTATGTTTGTATTTCTTCTTCAGTGCGCAAATGTGAAGATCTTCTATTACTTGTAATTATAAATAGGCATCTGTGGTAAAGGAAAAAAATAAATAAATTTAAAGAAAAAAAAAAACTAGCCTGACTATCTTAAGAGTTGTAATAATCAGAAGAAAGAAATGCAGGTTGCCATGTAGTTCTATCCCCCAGATTCACATTTCAGTGGTTAAAATTTTTATAAATGTGTTCTAATATAACTTAAATAGCTATTGTTTAATCTATTTGTTTATCATATTTATATATTTATGACATGTTCTCTTTAAATGTAAATCTTTATTCAGTATTAATCTTTTGATTCATATTTACTTATTGAACTATTTCAACTTTTATTCATTCATCTTAATTTTTCATTGTGGCAGTTTCAGAACTCCATACCCTGCAAAGGTCCGTCATGTTGCAGAAGTTGGAAAACAAACACATCAACAGACATAATCACTTCCTTGTCAGTGGGGTCTGGTTCTGGTCACATGATTGTGATGATTATAATTACCTTGTGCTGCTGTAGAGACAGCACACAAACAAGGTAATTGATGATGTGGACTCCGTCCAACCAAAAGCAGAGCCTAAATATGTATTGATAGTTAACACAACACTTGTCTGATATTTATAATTGCCAGCATGAATAAATTAAGCTGCCAAATCTTGAACGCTGAAACCAACACACTAATTTCAATATAGCTGGGATTTTTTTGTTCTGTTTTAAGCTTTATGCTTCAATGCAACACAATGCACATACACACATTAAGTGTGTAACTCCAGGAGAAGATTTTTTTTTTTTTTTATGTAGACATACATGTGTGTGTGTGTATCTGCTCCCAGGTTTGTTTTATCTAAGTTTGACATCAACTGTATGCTAACATTTGGAGCCACCACCCAGCACAACCTCAATGACCTCCTCATCCAACAATGCACATCTCTGGGGCAGCGAGGCGAGGGATGAGCCAATAGATGAAGAAGGAAGTGGAAGAAAAAGGAGGCTGTCTAAGTAGCTTAAGTGTTTTTTGTCTTCATCTGTTGAGGATCAAAGCCCGCTCCTTCTATAAGAGCTGTCTCTCTCATAAGGAGGATTAACAGGAAACAAATGCAGCTCTGGCTTGGCCGTCGCTGACTCCCACACAAATGAGGAGGAGGGGTGGGCTCCCATGCCAGCACAGGTGGGTAGCTTACGGGTGCAAGAAGGCTAAACGACACCTCATTTGGAAAATATCCTGTAAAGTATTTTGGAAAGCGCTGTGGGAAAGATTATGATTTCCCATTGCACAATCTCACACACATATCTTTCTTTTGATGCCGTGATTGTCCATTCTGTTTGGGGGAAGCCCTTGTTCAGTAAAGCTCAAGCAGCAAGGACACTATGAAGCTCTAGCGTGATGAAAAAGTATGCTGTGACCACCGTCAGTATTTTTTAATCTGTGTGCTTCCCTTTCCCGCCGCAGCATTGGACTTACTGTATCATCATACATCAGTACATTCCTGCTTCATTCCAGCTACTTTACTTCTTAAGCATAATAATCTAGCTACACTGTGTGTTATCACAATATTATAACACTATATCCTAATGCCACGTTGCTTAAGTCCGGAAAAGAAGCTAATAAAATGACAAAACTTTACACTATTCAGAGGAGAGATCGCTCTCTGCTTACAAGTAAAAGTGCTTGGCATTTAATGTCAGTGAAAGTAGCTACACAAATATTGGATCATGGCAGGGTGTTAAGCTTAGTTCATGGAGAAATTCATCTGACGTCACCAACTCTTAAAGTCTTTGAGCAATACAAGAAACAAAGAGTGGAGATTTAGAAATTGTATTTCTTAATTTGAACTGTGTAAGTAAACTGTAAATATGAAACTGTTAACCATGCAGCAGTGGTAGCAGTGTCCTCATGCCTATGTTAGGTCATCCTAATTGATATCAAACCAAAATAGAGCCCTGCAGCTGTCTGCTCCACCTGGTCAGCACCCTCACCACACAGGTGACTCTGCCATCAACAGCTCAAAACAAACTGTAACTTAGGACGGCGTCTGAACAGTATTTCTGAGTGTGATCCTGTGAAGCATGAGGTACAAGAATGACTGATGGATGCCATAAGTACTTTTCATTAATAGTGCCGTTCAGACTCTGTGACATTTCCCTGCACCATGCCTCCTCACATATCTGTTAAAACCTGCTGGGTCACACAGTCCTAACCTTGTCAGGGCATGACAGACATGCGACTGTGCTGATATGAAAACAAACGCTATGGATGTGTGGTCAGAGGATGTGTCATGAGGCTGAGACAGTAAGGGTGATGGGATGATTCCACTGGTGTCAAAAGGACAGTGTTTATGGTACGGGGTGATGACTGAAACAAAAGATATCTGATCCAAATGTGTCAATACAGGCTTCTGGAAATGTGACATGCAGGAGTTGATCACACGGGGGCATCCTGCTAAACTGGGTCATTTGATTTTAGCAGCATGGATCCCCAGATGGGAAAAAAATAGGACAGATCCAAAAATATCATGAAAGGTATACTTTACATACTTCAGATCTGCGGCTGCTCAGATTTGATTTTATTTCTGTCCCCCAGCATTTTTTATGAAAATAGCGCATCTGCATATTAATGGCTGAGGAAAAAACACAACAAATTTTCTATTTGGTTTAATCTCTCTTTGAAATCTAAAAATAGCATGTTGAGGTTTTCACATATTTGAATGCTAAGCTAAGCTAAATTACTGTAGCTTTAAGAGAGTAAATATGAAGAAAATAAATCAACATTTGTATATATTTAAGTATTTCCTTTATTTCATTTGCAATGTTTGACAGATATTCTGATTAATGTTTATATTCTGAGACAGATTTTCTGACATTAGATGAACATAAACTTGATTTCACGAGACTGGTGACCCATCCAGGCAAGCCTTGCTCCTTCATAGGAGCTAGGCTCATACTTAGCACCCTCATTACCCTGAAATGCATTAAGAAGGTATAGGAAATCAATGGATGGTTGATGAGACTTAAATAAGCTATGAACAAGCAGTAAAGGAGCTTTCACATATCAAGAAAATTAGAAAAAGAGAAAAAGGTGAACTTTAAGTGAGCTGCATTCACTTGTATCTACAAAAGAGTTCACGCTCCATAAGAAAGTATGATAATCAACCAAAACAATGAAATTACATAAGAAAATACTGCTTGTGATTGACTGATGTCATGTTGATAGATGACGAAACTAAAGGTAGACTTTTTTAGAAATTTGATTTTAGATTATATTGGACAAATCAGTACTGGAACAAAACAAAAATGAAAGATTATCGTAATATTAATTCAAATGAGGATACTGCCTGTTTGTCCATGTAAGATTTGCTTTAAAGGGACATTCAACTCTTTTTGAGGCAAAGTTGTGTGAAATATTTAATCTTCCCTGCTGTAGATAGCATCCATAACACTCTCAGTTAGGAAAACAAGAAAGGATTTTGGTGAGCCAAGGAAACTGCTACTCCACCAGAAGAATAAATTCACCACTATCTAAAACAAATTAAACTTTAAAAGTTCCATAGTATTTTAAACAAACGCTAAATTGTGGAGTAAGGGCATTTGTGTTTAGTTAATTATTTCTTTGTTGTAAAAATGTCTTTAGACAATAAATTTTGCCTAAAAACTAAAATAATCGTGTTTCCTTCATTTTTTATTTATCCCATTTTGAAGCTAAAAAACGTTATGATAATGCTAAAATGTAAAAAGTTTCTTTGTTTCACGGACAAAAAAGTTGTTTATTGGTACTTTAGCTATTTCTGACAGAATGAAAATGGTACAGTATTGATCACACACTTATCTGCCAAAGCAATATACATGACCAGCACTAGCAGATAAGAAATAACAATCACAATGTACCCATCTGACACACATTTCTGAAGAACCTTATTTTCTCTATGGTATACACAAGTCTATCTAGTTTTGTTTGGAGTATTCTTTTCAAACATTTGTATTTCTGGTTTTTGGCCACTTTGATTTGTCCCCGTTTCATGCATCTGCTGAGAACATTCTTAGCTTTGCTCATTTACACCCAACCTGATTATGGAGACATGCCAAAAGCATATTTTCCATTAAGCAATATTCTAAAAGTTTGCTTTAAGTTTGGTTAACAATTGGATATAACCAAACGTAAGTGAGTGGAACAAAAGAAAGAAAATCAAGTTTTTAAAAAAAATCCCCAAACTTGTGTTTCCTGGACCAAGAACATCAAATGTGGATGTGTGTGCCGACTGATAAATACACTCATATCAGATAAGTTCAAGGAGCATAATGGAGCAAAATGAGAAATTTTGATTAGTAGAACAGTACCATGTCATGCTAGTAAAAGGACTGGACTGGTATAGAAAATGCTACTCATCAACAAATTCTTAAAATTATCCATAAAAACTTTTTGCAGAATGAAAGTGAATACATTTAAGTATTTAAACTTTAGACTGAAAGCAGCAAATTACCTTTGTGCTCACACATCACAGCACATCATAACAGTGTTGTTTGGAGGTTACCAGGCTTGTAGTTGCCTGCACCAGGTCAGCATGCATTTCTTTCAGAGGTGACAAGCAGAAGGGCTGACATGTTCAGAGCTGTTTCACTTTGTTTCCTCTTTATACACAAACAACGTCCCACTGTCATCACTCCATCCTTCAAATACCAAAGGGCCCCCTTAAGAGTACTGCCTCAGCGTTGGCCTCTCAGCCCCCATGATTTCTCTTCTGGAAGGCACGTCCCCAAGGAGAGGACTTTTACCGAGTGCAAGCTTTGAGATTTTCCGCTATCCAAGTTAACTTATGTCTAGGCGAACAAAATATACCTCGACATACTGTCAAGGAGAGAAATAAGTGCAATCTACAGATCTGACTGCAAATTACTACACTCTCACATGGAATTTTTTTTTTCTTTGAAGCCTGCCTTCAAAAGGTCACTGCCCACTTTCCCCTCATGCCTTGTAACATTGGGATTGCATTACACTCTGACTGACACAGCGATACACCCTTCCTGATAGTATTTTACTAGTGGTAGTCAATCTCTCACCCTGTAAACCTGCCGGCCTGTGTCAGTGTGTGTTAGTGGCAGTTTTCTCTCAGGTTATCACTCTCACAGCTGTTTTTTCTTGTTCCTCTGGCTGTAATTTAAGCTACTCTGCGATGATAATGGATTTAACAGGTTCTTTTTAACAGCACCCTAACCAGATGTGCTCAGTAGCCTCAGGATAGACGTGTTAATTTCATCTGAGGTGGTCCTTCATTTTCATCCAGGTAAGGCTCATCTGGAGGTTCTCGCCACACCTCTTAGTTATCCTTTCCTTTCATGTCCCTCACCTGACAGTTCCTATGCTACCTCTGTACAGCCTCATGCCTCAGCTGCCCTGAAAACACAAATTTCATCCTGAACCCAAGAGCACACAGATGAACTCATAAGCTAATTTTCTTCATAAATCTGAATCCTCAGCACTTTAAAAAAAAAAAAAAAACACTCTTTGAAGCCAAAATCAATCAGTTCATCCTCAGATGTCAAGTTCAGCTGAAGCAACAGTCTCAAGACAGCAAATAACCACTCTTTTAAGAGTTGCAAAACTATCAGACTCTGCTTATCGTACCTTAAAAAGATCTTGTTGTATTGTTGGCACCAGGTCATACTACAAAAATATCGTCTTTAGACATGCTTTGACAGTTTAAACAATTTTTTTCAAGCAAGCTGAAACTTTCCCAACTGAAAGTTTTAACTTTAACCTCTTATCTGTGGCTGATAACCATAGTTTCTTTCAAATTCCAAACCTGATGTTCACACTTCAGTGAACCTTGAAAATCTGTCAAATACAGTGATTTAATAGGGTTAATGGCAGAGATTACTGGGAAAATTGAGCTGACTCCATGACAAGATTCCTGTAATAAGATCAGCAATGGCTCCTCTGGAGCAAGAAGTGCCATTTTGTTCTGAGATAATATTTCAAAGGTTAATTGAGCGATCCTGCATTGCCTGATCGCGAATGAGAATAAAGTTCTTATGCTGACTTTATGAAGCATCCCAACCTAAATTACCACAAAACCACAACAGCACACTCCTAACCTTTCCCAGATGTGCAAGTCAGCAGAGGGAAGAGGGTGTGCACGAAAAAGGTGCAGCAATGAGTTGGGAAAGTAGCGTTGAAAAGAAAGAGAGGAGCAGTGGGAGATGGAAAATATGGTGGGGTAAGTTAGGATGGGCTCACTCTTTCCAGGGGGTGAGGCAGGAGGCCGGGGGGTGAATGGGGGTGTCTGCTGTCTGGGTGGTGCGGACCCCAGGGAATGACCGAATTATTAGGACGAGCATCTGACAGGAAATAAATACAGCGTGGGCAGAATTGCCATGAGGCAGCCGGCCAGACATTGTTAAAAACTACAATAAACTGTGTTATATGTGGGTTAAGAAAACGTTTTGTAGAATGCCTCGCTAGTGAATTTGTGACCTATGTTGCTCAGACTGAGAGTAAATAATTTGTCTCTTCCAGGAAGCATATAGAATTTTGAGATATTGCCGAGTTTGTTTTTCTAAGAACTGTGCTGGCTTTGTCTAGCTTAATGAAAAATGTAAAGCTAATTTATGTCCCAACAAAAAAACAAAACAAATTAACAGAATACCTGATTATAAATAAAGATACAGTATGAAAAAACTGAGTTTGTACCATGAAAGGGTTTGAACTTTGGCTGGGACCTTTCTGTGTGGAGTTTTCATGTTCTCCCCATGTCAGGTTAATTGGTGTTTCTAAATTTTCCTTGTGAGTGTGAGTGTGAGTTTTTCCTTCTGTGTTGGCCCTGTGATGGACTGGCAACTTATGCAGGTGTACCTTGATGACAGCAGCTAGGCTTCATCTAAAGAAGCAAAGTTTCTGTACTGCTTACTTTATCTCCCAAAAATGCAAAACTTTGATCCCAAAAAACGCATCTTTTAAAACTACACAGAACATAATTATAACTCAATAACACTCAGTGAAGTGAGTCAGGCTGCACAATTACTTAGAAATGTGACAGTTAGCTTAGTCTGGGAGCTTGGATCTCACCATTTGCAGCAATAAATCTGTCCTCACCGTCTTCTTGTAATTCCCCTGCACTTTGAATCGTGACAATAAAGAAATCTTGAATCAAATATGCTGAGAAATTGTAAGATCTTGACATTTTTCCAAACAGCATATGGTTTGAGATGTTTGTAAAATCAGTGCCATTTCTGTTAAATGTGGGAGGTTGTATCTCACAAATTGTCACAATCATTATTTTATACTGAACAAGCGGCAACCTCCGGCAGAGAAATATGAAGCCTATGGAGAGGTGCCAAAGAGTGCAGTTCCCCCCTCATCTGCTAGGGGCTAATGGAGGTCCAGGAAAGTCGTCGAAAAAGCAATACAGGATTTTCATGATGATTAACGAAGTGTGAAATAAAAACATAAATTAATAAATATGGTTTCAAAATCAACAATTGATTCATATAAAAACAAATCTAACTTGCAAAGCATTTTGAAATTGCACATTTGAATCATCTGAAGGACGAGCTGCATCTCCAGGTCAGTGTCAGATCATTGTTGGATTTTCCTTTTTAGAATTTCAAAATGATTTCATATTAGATGCTATTTATTGGCTGTATTTTTTTTAATTTTTTTTGGCCAGTCATTTCTTCTTTAGTCTTCCAAGTCCAGTTTTCCTAAACCTTTTAAGGACTCTGCAGACGATGCCTAGACATGCCAAGTTAGGGGCTTAACTCTGGAAATCACCTTGTTAGAGGAAATATACTATTTTAGGTCAGTCACATTTTTATCTTTGGCATTGATGCAGCTAAAGAAATTATAACAACTCTGGATTCTTATAAGACAAATATAAATAAATGAGGAGTATTTCAAGACTTTTGCACAACACTGTGTAAGCTATCATTCCCAGGATGTCACTGTGTGGGGTTACGTTCCATTTTGTTGTATCTGGATATGTTGTGATTTGTTCATCAACAAACAAGGCAGGAAAACCACTGGATACCTGGTAAGCTTCATTCGTTATGGGTCATCCATCTACTCCATCACTCCAAGGAATTTTGAGAAGACAAGAATGAAAGACATGTAGAGCAAGAGAAACAAAAAGAGAATATTATATTCATCCCTGCCAGACATTTTTGGTAACAGTATCCTTGGGATGCTGAAGCAGCAAAGACAAATTAAACATACCATAGCACAACATTTCTCTCAATCTGCTAGTGACATGACTTTTGGAACATCCTTTTTACTTTGCAGCTTCTTGCAAACTTGACTTGCTTTCCTGCAATTTCTGCTTGTTACATTTCGTAACAGAAAGAAGTAAAGAAAATACCAACAAACACAGAAAAATGGTAAATTATCCTCAGACACGACAACTGCAACATTATCTGGTTGCATTCACAAATTGTCCGGACGTAAGACCTTAAATCTCTCTGTAGCTTTAGACTAACTATATGTTGCCTTGATGTGGTTTTGTCATTCCCAAATGACTCTTCTGTAATGACAGTAAATGAGTTTGCTAATGCTCCTCGGCCAGAAATCCGGGTATCCCTCATGCTCCCTGACTACTAAACACAAACAGCAGAGCTCAGCTGTGTGAAATGTAAGTCAGAAAAAATTGATCTTGATCAGAATTCTTTTTTAAGGAAAAGTTTTAGTAGATTTCCCGACACATGCAGGCTTGTTGTTGATTGTAAGAGAAAGATTAAGTAAGAATTTAGCAAGAGTTTTCTTTACTTGTTTTGTTTTACAAGTCACTTTCTTACGAGGTATCACTCCAGCCAGGATGATTTTTTGGCAAATATTGAATCCAAATCACTTGACTGTTGTGCTGATTGAAGACAATTAACTGTTTGTCCAAATGCTAGTTGGTTCCAGACTTCCAAATCTTTGCCCAGACTTTTAATGCTGTTTTTTTCCTGCATTTCAAATGGTCTGGTGATACCATTTTACTGTGATACTAGTCTGTATCACAGTAAAATGGCTTTTAGTACTCAGTTTTACCCTAGCACTTGGATTTTGAAGAAATGTGTGAAATTGGACTGAATCCACTCTTATTGACCACTCATAATAAAACACTTTGAGTGATCAACAAGTATAAACTACATTCATCCATTCACAGAGATTTTCAAAACAAAGAAGATAGAAACATTTACCAGTTTGCCTAAGAGTCACACTGGTCAGTGACTGACACAGTATCAAACCACCAATTTCCAGACTGATGGATGTGTTTCCAACACCAAGCCCATGACCGTCAGAAAAGTCAATGGTTAAGGTTAAACAGGGGGAAAAGGGGATCTGATTCAAATAACTAAACAGTAAATTAACAGATACTATGGTCTGAGTCTTTAGCATTTCATTTAGGATCTAAATTCAGGATAAATTCAACAAGTCTAATCTGCTGAATTGTCCAGTGTAGGTAGAGTTAAGTCAGCTGGACTGGGTTTAGTTTCTTGAAGACCTTTCCCTCTCATCAAGAAGAACTTCTTCAGTTCTGATGGAGATGGTGAGAGATTTAGCTTAGTAGACTGTGAAACCACTGATGTTTTAGAGTATACAACTGTTGTTAAGACTCATCAGAGGTTGAGAGGTTAGAGTGACTATTGTTCATGGGTATTCTGGATGAGAGTGAAACATCTGCAAGAAACAAAGCTCAGTCCAGTTGATTTGCCTCAACCTACACCAGCTACCATGACCTGAGGGATGATTAACATACCCCAGATATCTCACTGTTACCTGGGTTGACTTACCCAGACATTCAGGATCCAGATCAACGGTACTACAAAGCTGGTTATCAACTCGGTACTCAACATGATTATTTACTATGGGGAGATAGGGATAATTTTGCCTTTAGAGCTTCTAACTCAAAAATAATGCTCACAATCATTGGGAAAAAAATTTGCTTGTTAGAATATTAATTCCTCACCATCATGAGAGTAGTTGTGGGTTCCATAAATTAATGGTTCTGCAGTTATGCCATGTGTGAATACTATTGTTAACGTCATTATTTCAGATGCAACCCTGGAGGAGCTGAATGGACTTGGGAACAAGTTAAGAACAAATCCAAAAACATACTTCAAAGCAGTCAGTGACCAATGCCTTATTTCTTCATCAAAAGGATTGCATATATCCCTAAAAACTCTTTCTCTCCTAATCAGTTCTCTCAGGATCTGTGCACCAACGTTGAGGGGATCTTCTAAAAATAGGCAGGCCATTTTCCAAGAGAGCTGATTGGTCGGGAGGTGGTACTTTTATATTCATTGATCTCTTATCCAGAACATAACCTGCTCCGGAGCAGGTTAGCCATTCAACGTAGGTTACCATCGTGATTTATCCTGGTAAGAAGGGAACCAGCGTCGAGGTACAGAAAACCCATACAGACCTCTGGAGTAGAACAGGCTAACATGATCTCATGGCAATGCATAAAAGTAGCATGCCAGATTGTCATCATTTATGTTCATTTTAAGATTTTGGTAAGTAGTTTTATGTAGTTATGTAGATAAAATAACATGCCAAATGGCTAGGGTTAGGGTAAAAGTACAAGATACAGTGTCATCCTCTTGTATAACATAGCATGAAAGGCCAGCAAAACTACAAACCTGCTTACTAATAATGTGACATAACTTACACCTTTTGTAACAAAGAAAAAAAAAGTGGCTGAGGCCACAGTAAAAGTAAGAAGTCCTTTTTTGGTTGTATTAATTCTAATCTATCCATGTTGCACAATTAATGGAGTTTGGGGTATTCATATTTGTATCTTCAAACCTAACGTTGAAAAAGAAAACAAACAAAATAACAGACCAACAAACAAAAAAACATAACATTTTATTTATTTTAGATCACATCTTATCACAGCTGCTGCTAGTCTGTCATGGTTTAAACCAACCTGCAAACCCAGCTTCTGCTATCACTGTCAAATTATATTCCCTCTGAGCTCAAAATGTCAGCCTCATGAAGGAAACTCAGGTGAAATTGATAAAGAATAATCCCCAAGGTACCAAAAATCTCTGGACCAAGTTCCATGACAGCTCATCTAATATATCTCAGTCTGATTTAAACTGGTGGACATACAGACAGACCAACATTCACCCTGCTACTTTATTACTGAAAACATTAACCATGAAGAAATGACTTAGAATTAAAGACCTGCCACAGCAGTAAAGATGTTCTTTAGTTCCCCAGGAGCCATCACAATAAAATAACCTATATCAAAATCAGTTTTGACACTGAAATTTAAGATATATAATACAAACTTGACGCATGTCTGCGCATTCATCATACAGTTCATGTGTTCAGGGAAAAGAACAGCATGCTGTGGTTTAAAGGGGTCAAACAGTCACGGCTAGGCAACATGCACATAGTTAAAGCAACATCCGTAAAAAATATATTTCCCGTTCTGTATCAAACTGACAAAATATCCCTTCAGTATGTTTCAGTGAGCAAGTGGTGCAAACTGATGATTAACAAAACACTGCAACAGCAAAAAGGAGCGTATGTCTGTTAAACAAGATTATCTTGAACCATCTAAAAATTTATATTATTTTTTATTCTTATGTGACCACCATGACTCTCTAAAAAAGAGGTAATTTAATTTCCATCAGGGCTCCAGTCCACAGAGGCATACTATGCATGGAGCGGATTTTCCAGGATGCCCCGTCCGGATGAAAAGATCACAGACCTACGCAGGCTCTTTGACGTCCTTAAAAGCTAATTGTAAAGTCTGGGCCCCCAGACATGTGTCCTGAGGTCCCTCTAAACTTTTACTATGTCCCAAACTGATTTAATATTACAGACTTCATACAACATAAACATTCTTGCGTGCATGTCTTAATAAGTCAATAGGGATATACTGCAGGTTATTGTGATTTTCATTATCCTTCAGCACACTGCTGGGATTTAGCCATATCTTATGAATGAGGTAAGAAAATTAGACCTCTGTGAGGGACCAAAGAGTAGTGCTTCTAAGAAGCAATTGCATAAGCTATACAAACATATTACAAGGACTTTAGATGATGTAAAACTTCGGATTAATTAAGTAAGTCTTTCTGTTTCCATGGGTCTTGTGAAAATCTATTTGAAAACACAAACATGAGTAACAAACAGTCCTCCCAAAGGACAACTCCCGGGGTCTTTGGTTTGATCGGCAGTCAGAATGATTGCAATCTGGCAGAAGTCCAAGGAAAATGTTCAGAGACCAATTTCATGTACTGTACATGATCAGGTTAGAGGTTATCTGTGTTTTCAACAGAATTAGTGCCTGGATTGACAGCTTTCTGAATCACTGGATACAGCCAGTCAGATAGTGTGGCGAAGCCGAATGTTACCTAACAGCAACTGAGGCAGATGTTTTCAATTTTGACTCATTTTCATTAACACTGCTTGTAGTAGGAGGACAGTTCAGGTCATTTCAAAAGTTTATTGACTTGAATTGAATTAGCAAACTAATATGCCAGCCTCAAATGGCTCAATAAGAAAGGTTAAAGAGCAATTATATCTGTGTGTGCTTGAAAAAAAAAAAGTCAATGAAGAAATAAACAAACCAAATACAAAAACAAGCACAACTCTATTTGTTGAAGTTTTTTCTAATATTTGATATACTATTAGAATAATAAATACAGCCATGGTGAGTTAATACTATCTTCATCCATTAGCTTTACACTTTTTACACTTATCTGCTCTGATTATGGAGGCAGTGGGCCGAGGAGGGAAACCCAGACATCCCTCTCCCTAATGACACTCTCCAGCACCTCCTGGGGGATCCTGAGGCATTCCCAGGTCATGATCTCTTTATTAGCTTCTGGGTCTGTCCCAGGCCAAAAGGAGGCAGCTAGGAGGAATCCTAATTAGATGCCTAAACCACCTCAGTTCACTCCTTTCAGCACGAAGAAGCAGAAACTTTTCCAAGTTCCTCCTGAATGCACAAGCTCCTTGTAGGTTCTAATAATGAAATACAAACACATTTTCAGTGGGCAGCTGTGTTAAATGTACACAACAACAGAGTGGTTTGCAATTCATTCAAACCTTGAATTTAATGAAAGGCAACATACCAAATGTTGAAGCTGTGAGAGTTTCGTGTTTTTTTAAAGAATACATGCTCATTTTAACCTTGGTTAAAAGAAGACATTTAAAGATGTTGGACAGTGGTGTGTTTACAACACTTTTTAACACAGGAAGCCAGCTGCTGTAGTTTTATTTTAAAATAATGGTTTTCCCAATCTTGCTTGATACAGGAATTGAGCAACACAGCAGTTTATTGCCAGCTTTGGTTTTCAGTTTCATAGTGAACCAATTGTTTTTAATGTGTGACAGGTTTAAACTGCAAATTCTCCTACTACAGAGCCACACGGTTGTAATAAGTGCTGCTGAAATAAATTAGGCCATCCCTGAAAAAGGCGCCGAATCATGACAGATGCTAGCTTTCGAGCTGTCCTATGAAAACAAACCAGATGGTCCTCTTCTCTTTAGCCTAAATAACACAGCATCTCTGATTCCTAAAATGAAATTGTAAATTCTGCCAAACTGTGTTCACTGACAATGGGTTTCAGAAGTGTTCCTGAGTGATTTCAACAAGAATATCAGGTTTGAATATCTTTACTACACTCCGGTCTCACAACTAAACATGAAACAAGCATGAACATTTTATCTAATAATTCCTGCACGCAGACACAATGTCGTCCATTTTTTCCTTGCAGCTGAAAATGAAAAATTCATCTCATGGAGAAAAAGCAGTATTAAGGCATTTCAATGAATTGTTACCAAGAACTGTTTATCACATGCAACAGGTTACAAAGTCCATTTATGGAGGTTTTTGGAATCATCGAAGGTGTTTGGTTGGTAAAGCTTAACATGACTGTCAAACAAAAGTTCAGAATGCAACTACTGCCCTAAACTATGATGTTAACTTAGGGAAACACCACAGCTTAAATAAAAACATACGGCACCAAAATATCCCTCTCTAATCTGACATCAGTTCTCATGTGCATTTCTGTTTAGTTTTGCTTCTTGTCCTTGCTTCACACCTGTGATCTGTTATTGATTGTTAATCATCTGTTTTGTGTTGGTCATCACTGCTTTCAGAATATATACCAGGAGCTTTTCTTTGTTCTGGTGCCAGATTCTCCCTGGTTTAAGTGTGTGTTTGTCATTTTTGTTCATGTTTTCTGGATCCCTGCACTGTTTTTAAGTTTGGTTTCTTTATTTCCTCATGCCTCTCTATCATCTCTGAGTCTGTGTTTCATCTCCATGACCAAAACACAGTCATGATATTTTTCCCAAATCTCTAATTCATGTAATACTATTTAAACTAAAATGATCAAACACAATTCTTATGTAGTTGATCCGTTTTCTAGCTAATTGTAGTGAACCCATTTCCATCATTTTTCCAATCATGTCACTATCCTGTTGACCTGTTTTTGACCAGTCATTTGTTGCTCCTGTTCAAAATTTAAAGAAATAAACAGATATTCAAAAAGAAAAGTTTGTTTAATCATAGCATCCTGTTTTTATTTACATTTAACACAGTATCCCAACATTTTTTTGGGAATGAAATTGTACAATCTCAGCATGACAAAAATACTGATATGTATAAACAAGAATTTGAGAAAGAGATATGCCTTACAAACTCGCATGGGAATTTTTGAAACAGTAAAAACCTCCCTCTATGTGGGATTAGGTTTAGTTGGAAACTCCCTAAATATTTGCTGTTAAAAATACCAAAACCCACAGTAGATACCACGGAGCCATCCCTTACTTGTAAAAAAGAAGTTGCAAATATTTTGACAATGCATGAGTTTAATGATGCTGGACTATCCTATTACCAGTGGCATGCAAGCTCTATACATCCTGTTAGTGAATGATCCAATGCCTCAGGCTATGCAGATATTACTTCAGGAAAAAAAAAAAGAACTCCTTTAGCATGAAGATAAATGAAGATAATACTGTCTGTGTCCTCAGAGACTGCTGTCTACTATCTGGATTTGAACAGCAGCTTTCACAGCCTGCAGCTTGAGTGTTTAACATGATTTTCCAGATGATGACAACTTAATATATTCCTTGAAAGTGTGGCCCGCTCACTGCGTTAAAGATACAGATTCTCTGTTTCACATTATACTGAGCCTTCCAAGGTTTACCCTGCAACCCATTCAGGATTTAAGTCAAATCATAGCCACATTTCTACTGCAGGGAGGGAGCTTTTTGTGGGGTTGTATGAGATATGAAAACCAGGTTGGGGTCATACTGCAGTAAACAAATTCAAACAACAAAATGGAGTACTTGTTGCTGCCTGTCACTTTCCCAACTAAAAACTTTTGAAAAAAGATATTTTTGGCTGTGTTTCTGCGGAATGAATGGATCAATACTGCCTAAATATGTAGCTGAAGTTTGCTGGTTATCCTAGCTTCGCTAATTTAACTTAAGACTAGATTTGATTCTGCCAAAAGTACAAAATTAATATCTCAACTTTTGAAAACATCAGCTTTGAGTATAAAGTGTAAAATGTGACATGAGACATGTGTTGAAGCAATACTACATAAGTTTCTGACCTTAAAACTGTCTTATCTGTTTTGATGGCAACCTGACATTCATTATGCACACAACTAGAGCTGTTAGCCTGCAACATCCAGAGGCTGAGGAACTGTACTTCATAACTCTTTTTTTCAAGCCTGAAGCATCATGTTACCAATGAGTTTTGCTTTACAGCATCGTGTCACATGCCAGAAACTGCACATCAAAACATTGACCATTTTGAATGTGCACCATGGCTGATTCATCACAGAAACCCAAAAGGACATTATTGGAGGAAGCGAGGAAAAGAAAGTAAGACCAAACCTGAGTCAGCATTAGATTGGTTTTACTAGCTCAAGAGAGCTCAAAGAGAAGAGACAGGATACAAGATGGATGCCAACTAAGCCTTCTTCAGGGGGCACCGAAGTGTGAAAATTTGCCAAAGTTCAGTAGTGCTGCTGTAAAATTATGATCGTCTTGTCCTCTCTGGAGTAAATATTGCTAGAATTATTTTTTTGACATACTGTCTATCTGATTTGTCTACTTTAATATCGGGTGATAACACCACCACTTTTGATAGGTTCAGAGAGGAGTACAGAAAAAAAAATTATTCACAATAGCCTAAAAACTATTAAGTATGAAAAAGTGGAGCAACATTTTCATTCAGAAAATCAGATCCGAGTGTCATCTGTTGAGGTCCAGGATGCTATGCATGAACAATACATCTCACCATCAAGTTGAAACCATTATTAAGAAGTAGTTCTCATTTCACGTATTTTTGTCTGAATAGGGTTCTTGGAGTTAATGCAAATACATTTTAGAAGTACTGGTTGGTGAATTTTATTTTCTAAACAGTAATAAGTTTAAAGCCAAGTTAAGGAAAGCTAATCTGCTGTTAGAAGCTTAATAGGCAACATGTGATCATTTGTCCATTGAGCTAGCTCTGCCATCCCAAGATATAAAAACACAGTATCTATGTAATACGTAAATGAAATCAAACATGTCAGATTTTTTAAAACCAACTTCTTGTCATGTAATAAAGCTATAGTAAAGAACTCTATTATTGGGGAAGTTCATACAATAAGTCAAACTGTGTAGAAGCAGTCTTGTTTCTGTAACCAATAAGTTTTCTATAACATTTATTCCACAAATTCTTGAGGCATAGTTGGATGGAACAGTTTACTGCAGCACTTCCAACCATGAGCCTTTGTAAGATGAGCAGTAAAGACTAACATACAATCTGTGAGTGACGCAATGACACTTACTAAACGTCTCATTTCCTGGTATTTCAACATTCTTTTACCATCGTCATGGATACCATTTCAAAGATTGTCATGGTTACAATAAAACTTTGTCATTTCCTGGTCATGTGGATGCTGCATTTAAATGTTCAAGTCTCAAATTTAATTTGAGTATATTGTATGTAGTCAGTCATCTAGAGACTTAAACAGAACGGTAATAACCATGTACATGATATACTATTTAAGTGCTAAAATGGCTAAATCTAAGACATAAAAAGATATCTTGGCAGGTAAGTGCCATTTCAGAGACAGAAAATGGTTTAAGATTTGACTCTTGTTTACATCTTTCTAATTGCCATGCACAGCACTGAGATTAAAAGCACTTTATGAAAAAAGTTACTATGCGAGATGTTGCAAAAAGGGTTACACCCAATTTGTCTGACAACGCCACCCAGAAAACTGGGACCTTAACCGCAGGTTCAGATATGGTGGGAGCATTCACAACAGAACAGCCAAAACCAGGTCAAGTATAACACAGTAATTTTATTGAAACTAAAGATATGTCCCTGTATTAGGAGGAAGTTCACACCAACCACTCGCCGGTCTGGATAAAACTCCGGCCACAGCTTGTCCAAATTGCCCCGGGCAGAATAAGAAGGTCCTCAGGCTCAACAGCAGCTGGATCTGTGTTTTCAGAGTCCAAGAATGTCCACAACCAAGCTGTTCAGCAATGGCCAACACCTCTTCACTAGCACAACAAAAAGGAAAACCGCCAGTTTCTCACCGAAAAAGACATGCATCACACTTCAGAATTGAGAAGATAAATACTACAATTTAAACACAGGGCAGGTCAGTCCACATAGCCTGCTTTCAGCTGGTGGTGATCACACAGTGGGTACTGTAGAGGCAGGACTCACCATCAAACTGGGAGCAGACAAATTTGGCTCCCAGTGACTTTAACCGGTTCCACATGTGACAGGATGTAGGAGGGCCCGGGCGGGGCCCGAACCCACAACCTCCTGGGTGAGAGTCATGCGCGCTGACCAGTCAGCCAAAGGGATATCCCTGTGGCCAAGTAGCCAGGGTACATGATCAATCAGAGGCATTGTGACAGGACCCTCACTGTCACACACAGGACCAATCAGCTAGAGCTGGAGATGGTACAGGCCCGGAGCAGAGGACTCGATGCGCCGGCCGGGCTCCCAGCAGCAAGTAGGTACATGGCTGTTGTTTACAGGTTACCAGGTGCAGGAATCTGTTACTTCCAAGCAGATGTGCAGATTTCACATATATCCGGCAAAAGTCAACTTCTTAACCGTCAGGTGCCTACTGATCAACAGGATTGGGGAGAGAACATACACCAGAGAAGCCTTCCTCAAAATGACTGGTGAATCTCATTTTAGTCTTGTGTCTCTCAGGCTTAATTGCTGTAATAATTCCCACCTGTCACCCTCATGAGGAAGTCTTTGGCAAGGGGAGGAAATAATTTAGATGCTGTCCACAGTCTTAAAATCAACCAAATGGCAAAAGTATATTAAATAAATTTCAAACAATAAACACAAAACATGCAAGAACACAACATTATTATTATTACCAGTTCATTTAGTTTGAATCAAGTTTGCTTTTAGATCCTGTTTATAGAATTCTTTTGAGGGGTGTACAGTCATTCACTTTATTTTCCAGCACTGCTCTGATTCAGTCCTGTTTTCTTTAGAAGAGACTTTCTGATTTTTTTTTTTTTTGTGAACTGACACATGAAATATTTTATTATAAGAGAATCAAAGATCCCCTGAAAACCCGGGTACACTGTCTCCCATCTCTCCAACAGCTGTGGGGTCAAAACCATAAAAGACAACATAAAACACATGGTAGGGAACATGAGGGTCCAACATCTTTGATGCTTTTGTGGTTTTTTCCCTTCTCTACGAGCATATGGGGAGCCTCTGACGACAGGGTGTTTATCGGACATAAAGAGACTTAGATCAGCTGAGAGGACTTTGTGTTTTCTCTTCTGGTACTTTACTGTGTTTCAGTGTTCTCTTGCTGTTCACTCTCATCTTTAATCCTTTTCTTTCTCTCCACCATCACAGCCCATGTAGGTCCCTTGTGAGCTCCCCGTGCTTTGGATCATTGTGCTTACCACAACAAAGGGGAAAACATCCCACATTTGTAAATGGGCTCCTGCCAGTTGGACAGGTTTTCTCAAACAAGCATTTCAGTGGGGGAAAGGAAGTCAGATCCTTTTAATCTCAGCAGCAGCAGCAGAGTAGGATGAGGGAAAATGTGTGATTCCTTAAAATCTAATTTAATTGTCACATTTTCAGTTGTACAGTTTCTCTGAGCTCTCTGATGCTAATGCTCTAAATCTATTTTCAGATTTGAATTAGATCCTAAGGTTTCTGTTGTCATCAGTGTGATTCTTGTGGGCTGTTTGGGGATGTGTTTTTTTTTTTATCATAACACAGACTTTTTTTTTTTTCTTAGTTCTTTCTTTGGACAGTAATCCATTGTCTGACTTTCTGTTGTGAGAATCAATGTTTTTTCTAAGTCTGACAGATGTTTGATATTGAGC
Organism: Atherinosoma microstoma; assembly: GCA_037177055.1. NCBI lineage: Eukaryota > Metazoa > Chordata > Actinopteri > Atheriniformes > Atherinidae > Atherinosoma > Atherinosoma microstoma. The sequence goes on along the minus strand of JBBBVU010000024.1, from coordinate 10,449,270 downwards.
CCTTTTTCCATCTCGACCAAATAATTCAAGAGAAAAAGCTGAAAACAGAATCTCTTCATTTCTTTGCTATGCCTTTGACCTTTCTGTTGCTATCATGAGATAGCAGATGATAAACAGTCATAAAAGAACGGTTGTGAAAGCACTCAGGCCAGTAGCAGAACCAGATTTGACACCTTTGCTATGTCTCTGAAGGATTAACATTTAATCAAGAAGGTAATAGAAGAACCAAAGTGGCTTTTTGAAGAGCTGGAGAGGTTGACTTTTTCTTTAGGACCATTAACCCCAGAACAATACAACAATAAATATATAACAAATGGTTTAATCACCAGATCTTTTTCATAAAATCTGGACCATCTGGAAGCCAGTTTATAAACCTTTCACTTCTGGATCCAAAACTCATCTACAACACTTGTGAGTGTTATGGTTGAAAGTAAAAGAGTGTGTTAAGCTGCTTAGCAACAAATAATTCCCTAATGATCATCACTAAGAAGCAGTCCAAGATAAACAAGTTTTGCTTCCAGTTTATAGCCAATTGTTGCGTAAAAAGGGTTTGCTGCATGCAGTGGTAGAAAGTTAAACTTCCAGTGTAATATTTGGAGTGATCTGGCAGAGATTTACTTTAAAATCATATTCAAAATTGTACTCTCATTTGTGTAGAGTTGCATGAAAACAGAATTGTTCTGTTCATTATGGTAGAACCTGAAATTTGTATCCAAAAAATGCTTGGGGTCACCCTGTTCCCCCTGAACAGAGATCTCACGAGTGTTGGAAAGTCATTTTAATATGCTGTTTGAAAAGTTCATTATTTATATAGTGTTTGAAATTGCTTGTATTTTAATTGTACTGTAGAATAAAAGCAGAATAGAGCCAGATTGTTTTGCAATGAGTTACAGTACAGTAAAAGACATAAAACAAATGCCTCTGTATTATTCATGGCCACCATACTTTTTTCCCCTACACATTTGGAAGGGTAATATAATACACCAGTTCATCTCATTTGTCTTCCACATATCTGAAGTCACCTAAGGAGGAACATCTTTATCCCTAATGAGAAGTTCTTCATGAGGGATCCAGAGGTATTCCCAGGCCAAAACATTCTCCTTTCTGTTGGACATTCTCAACAAAACCTCCTAAAACAGGAAACCAAGAGGCATCCCAGTCAGATAACCAAACCACCTCAAGATGATGGTCAATTGGGCTAAATATCTTTATACTCAATACTCAAGTAAAGAACAAAGAACCTGGCCACAGGGACATCCCTTTGGCTGACTGGTCAGCGCACACGACTCTCATCTGGGAGGTTGTTGGTTTAATCCCCACCTGGGCCCTCCTTGTCCTTCCCACATTACAGCTCATATAACAGAGAAACACATGCAAAGTCCTTTGTAGAACTGAGACTAGGTTAAAAAAAAAAGTGCTATATTAATGTGAACCCTCTGAATTTCTGTCCTTTGGTAACAGTTGGGCCACATTGTGATATCTGCTCTAACATAATTATGTTTCATGTCAGTAAATGTTCAAATGATCCAATTTGTCACAGAAATTCCAAAATTTGAAAAAATAAATAAATCAGAAACTAAAAAGATATTTGAGCAGCAAAACTTAGTTTTTCCTTCCTTCCCCACCCATTAATAATCTGATCATTCATCTTATGTCTTGGTGTATACAACTGTATAAAGTACTTCAAAGCAGCTACGCCTCTGGCAACTATAGCAGTGACACACTTGTTTAGTAGTAGGCTTATATCAATCAGAGGAACCCCTTCCATGTTTTACCTTCAGAGCAGACAAACTGCTTAGGAGAGTTTAAATAAGAGTGGAAATGAGAAAAATGAAACACAAACACATGTATCAAGGGTTTTGCTAGTACAGTGACACCCTCTTATTATGGCTAATGTTAGTTAACGCTGGTAAACTCAAGCTACATATCTGATAAAAAAAGTGTTCTTCAATGATTCTTTTCCTTGTGTGTTATTGTTACTTTACTCTTTGGCACTAGACTGATAAACACATTAAACTTTATCACAAGACTTAAACAACAAGTCTAACACTATGCCCCTACAGGCGATGTTTATCATCCTGTTTCATCAACAAGACTATCAACTAGTGCTGCCAAGAACCAAATAATCACACAAAGTCTCCAGTGTTATCACATTTCAAGGCAAACTATCATATGTTCAAAAGTCAGACTGTGGAGTGCCAAAAATGTGAAAGTGTGAATTGCAGCAACTGCTTCGAGGTCTGTGATGTGCTTCAGAAATTTTGCATAGTGGTGATGTCTTAATCCCAGATAACTATAAATAAGAATTTGGGGCAACGAAGGGAAATTCAGTGTGCAGTTCCACTTATTGCTGCATGAACTGCAGAGGTTTCATCTGTGTCGCAGATATTCTGATTGTTGAGAATTTAGTGAAACAGAAGAATACCTCCTGCTAAGTCATAAAAGGTGACCATTTATCATATTACAACTGAGGTAAAAATACGCATGGAATTTGTATTTTAAATATGATTATTTATCATGAATGGATGAATTAAGCACATGAGTGTGCTTCCACTTGATGACAAAGCAGCTCTTGGAAAAAAAGCAGCTCTTCCTCCCTGACTGTTCTTGTTCCTGTCTTCGCCAGCGCTGGAATTTTACTGGAGAGTTTGCCTTGTGTTTGACTGCCCAATCCTTATACATACAAGTGAATGGGAGATGGAAAGACTTCAGATTTGCTTCTTTTCAGCGTCCAGTCTTTTGTTGCATCATGCCTCTTTGTTTGATTGAATGTCTCCTCATTAAACCTGATGCATAAAGACTGGAGAAACTCTTGACTGATTGCAGTTCACTCTATGACTTTTTCTCACTAGGGCAAGATGAACTGAACACACACATACACACGCACATGGAAAGTAAGGTTTTTAAATTCTCATTCAGTGGATAAGATGTATCGGACATGGTGTTAAAAATACAACAAAGGAGGCAGTAGTTAAAAAAGAAAAGTCAGTCTCAAGTTGTTTTCATGAATGACCCCCAACTGGGAAATAAAGAGAGCAGGGGAGACAGTTCATGTTCTCCATCAGGGAACCCACATAACATGTCTCAGACTCAGAGGTGTAAGATAGGCTCCTTATTCCCAAGGAAAAACTATTAAGTGCCTCATTTATAACAGAAAGTATACAGTGTGTTCTCTCATCTTACGTATCTGACATGTACTTCGAGTCCAGGAGATATAATAAAAATTGGAGCCTATTTGGTCAATAGTTTGTGAAAAAAGGCTTTGCGCACTCTTGATAGCAGCCACTGTTTTATTATTTAATCTTCAAGGTCTTACTGACTGACTGCTAGCTGCAGGGCAACAGCAAAGGGAAGGTGGGGAAGCTGACAAGCAGTGTCAGCAGAGCAAGCCTTCACCTGACAATCACCAGTGCCCTCTGCTGGGCTTCACCTGTCTATAATCCACCCCTCTTTCTGTTTTCTTCCATGTGTTTGCTCAGAGAGATGGAAACAGACTAATGAAGGTGAAGAAAAGGCTGCGGTGACCCTGTGTCACAGTGAGCTGCTTTACAAGCCAGGTGGCTAACATAAGGGAGAGGTAAAACTGGCTTTCAATCAATAAAATATCAGCTTTTAAAAATGCTATGAATCCTCTTATGTGTTGTGGTTTGTATTGGTGGGTAAACCAGTTCACTTATTGTTGAAACATACTGCTATGTTTGGTAGTGTGATGCGGGTGTGTGTACTGATAAGCAAGATGACATTACATTAAAACTGCCTGATTTCACAATGGAGTTTGACCTGAATTTCTCACCCATACAAAGAGCAAAAGATTGGCGCACGGTGAGCTGAGTGAAGCCGAGATAAGTGAGTGTGATGAAATGTACAGTGGTGCAATAAGTAAGAGATTTTGCAGACCAGACTTTGCAGAGCAGTGATCTGCAAAGTCTGACAATGAATTATGAACCATGCACACATAGATTTGTGAGCAAAGTATGCAGTCAGATGTAGGAAAGGTCAAAAGCAGCAGCGAAACCCAAACAAGAGAGTATTCAAAGAAACCATGGGAGCACTACTCTTCAACAAAAAGGTTTATAGGAGGGAAAAAGCAATACAGACAAAACTGTTATTAGTTTACAGATCCAATTCTCAATTTCCCTTAAAGCGTACATCTTTGAAAACAGTGTTTTGTTTACACATGCAGTGTGAATATTCTGGTTCCCTCCAGCAGCTTTCATCCACTCTGTCTCCAGAAGCAGCAGGCAGCTCTTTTGTAGTAGGTGACTCATTTCCTTCACATAAAAAAGACTGGCATTTCTGACACAAGGCATCGTGCTATGATGCTTTGCATGTAATATGAGCGGCTGGATCTTTGAGTGTTTGTTTTTTTCAAAAATAAATCTGGTGGTGCAAGGCAGGGAGGATGGTGGATTGTAGAAGACACAAGATTGCCTTCCTGGCAATCATGTGCGTGAGAAAAGTTGAACTTTTCCTTTTTCTTTTTTTTTTTTTAAAGATTTTTCAAAAAAGAAGGGTTGTAGAAAACGCCAAATACCAAATCAGTTCGGATGCAACCAACAAGTAACTGTTATAGCTGATCACATGAAAAATCAGCTGTTTTTGCTTCTAGAGAACAAATATGGCCAATATTTAGTGTCATGAAAGAATTATCACAACGTAGAAAGCAGAATGCAATTCTTTAAGATTTCTCTATTTTCCCTTCCATATGGCTGAGAAACACTCTTTAACTCTTCTTTCTTGAAGTTCCTACTTAGCAGCTGTTTATTACAACCATATGTAATGTTGGTGAAACTGCATACTGATGAACCTACAGAGCCTAGTATCTATTTACTCGATCCATTCATTGTCTATGTCCATCCATTTTTGTACCAATTGATCCATCCATTTTTCATACCAATGGGAAGGCTAGAGCCTATAGCTACCATCTGGTGAGAGGCAGGGTACAACCTGAACAGGTTGCCAGTCCATCACAGGACCAACACAGACAAACAACCATGCATGCTTACACTCACTACTAGAATTAATTTAGAAATAAACATGTCCCATGTTTTCTGACCGTGGGAGGAATAGCCTACAGAAAAAAACATGCTAACTCCACTCTGAGATTCAAACCGAGATCTTTTCATTGTTAAGGGACCAAACCAACCACCATGCAAAAGTGCTGTGCATTAATTCATGATACCAAGGGGTCCACACAACACAGCACAGTGTGATGTCTTTGGCATGAGACTGGGATCACCCTTTTTTCGGTTTTGTTTTGTTTTTGTTTGGTTTAGGGACAAAAAAACTTTGTTAAGCAAAGGAAAAGATTGGGGTTCATGTCAAAGTCAGATCATATGTCAAAGATGGTTGTAGCCTTTGTGACCTCTCCCACTGGTAAATAGACTCCTGTTTGAGGCCCTGAGTTTATTATTTGGCTGCCCGAGTCAGCGAGAGCAAACAACACGTGAATCAGCTGTGAATGCAAGCATGTTGGGCACATCTACCTGGTAACAACAGCTTACTTGTTCATCAAAGCAGCCATATCTTGAATTTTATATATAAATGCAAGCCTTAATACTAGCAGTGTATATCACATAAGGCTACGTTTACACAAGAACAGGTGTTCTGGACATGCAAAAATGTTCTCACTGTTCTTCAGCAAAAATGGCCTCATTCTCAAAGTTGTCTCATCAACTCAAAGTCCGACCTGGTCTGAGTCAAAATTGGGGATGAACTACCTTGAGCGTATACTCCCCTGTACCCACTTTCTTAGCAGGGAAACATTTTAATTTCTACTGTGAAGTTGAGCACATGTAACACAGATGTCTATGGAGATGACCTCACTTTTGGAGCAAGTGTCAATGGGTCATTCAAAGAATAGTAGTACTTGAAAGTTTCACATTTCCTTCACTTTTCAGTCAGGGTGGTTGTCTCTTGTTGAAAATACATTCTGTCACATATGGCTAACTCTGCATATTGAAATATCATCCTGCGGGAGAGAACGTGCTTCAAACATTTGTATGTCAAATGGTATGAAACAAAGTTTACTAGTAAATATAGAAAAACAAAGAATAAAGCTTATTTCGAGTTAGTGGGATTTAAACAGTGAAAAGGAGAGTAATTTCTGATTTTATTTATTTATTTTTAGTTATATTGATTTTTTTTTTGAGTTTGGTACTGTCGACAGCCAGAAATTATTCAGTTTGAACTGACACTGAATAGTTCAAAGTAAATTTATCCATGTCGTCAAAAGAATATAGAAGACAGAAAGTCAGTAATTCTAGAAAAGAAAGAAACAAAACAAAAGAAGTGATGCTCTAATAACAGTAGTTACCCTCTAGGTCACATGGCAACTTCAACCTTCTTGTAAAAACAACTGCAGTTGACTGGAAACCATCTGGTCTCAGTGAGAATGCCATCACAGGTGTCATGGAAACATGCACAAGGAGGAAGTTTAGAGGCTTGGTGGGAAACTGATCTGGGCTGCGTTGCACAAATCGGCACAGCATGAGATAGCCCTGTATCCCATTAAAACATCTTTCAGACCTGGTATGAATTACCAGTTTACGCTTTATATGTGTGCATGTGCATGTGTTCTTGTTCCTGCATAATTCTAGGTATAACGCTTCTTTCTCTTCTTCTTTTTCTAAGGTGCTGATATTGATGAAAAACCAGTTGGCTGCCGCTTCAGTCTCCTCTTTCACCGCCCGTTTTCACTGACCTTCATGTCACTGGCCACTGGGGGTGACCCTTTTGAAAGGTCGGACAAATACAACTCCCCCAGTGGAGACTGCACAGGAGGTGCAGCACCAGTTCCAAACTAAACCAAAATTGCAAAGGGAAAGTGGAAAGTGTTCAAATGAGTCAAGAGCAAGAACCAAAGAGCTGTTGTTAGACAGACAGTGCAACCTGCATGACAACTGAAAAGGCTGCATGACTAGAATGCATGCATATGAGAAAGACAGATGTAAGAGATCATGTGCAGGTGTGTGTGTGTGAGTGTGTGCACTTCTGGGCAGGCTGAATATGTGTGTGAGAGAGGGGATAGAAGCCAGCGCTCTCAGCGTGCCAAGAGGAGGAAAACCGGGGATAAGAGCCTCTTCAAAGAGCAGTGAATTTGTTGAAGAAGCTGGTGCTCTTTAGCACGTACACCCAAATAAGAACGAGGAAGGCTGTGTGTGAGAGGGCTGAGAAACAGAGGAGGTGGGGAGGGCTTGTTGATACTTGGACGGATAAAGATTCATGTCACTTGCACGAAAGCTTTACCCAACATTAGAGAGGAGTGTCCATCCGGACCTTGATCCCCACTTCCCGGTCCCTGGATTTCTGTTTCCACTTGTCTGCTTTGACGGCTTTCTTTATTCTCGTCTCATTTTACAGCAACTGGGGCCTTTAACGACACTCATTCTCTTGAAATAGGCTAATTGTGTTCAGTTGACTTCCTTGGATGCAACAGGCCTTACAAGTTAATCACCCAGGAAAGCCTCTTAGTGACAGCTATGCCTTAATTGCATACCAGACTGTGCCCATCAATTTGAATGCAGCAAATCCACAGATTCCATCTGCATGGGAATGAAGTTTTCCTGGGTTTTTGGTTCTCACTGACAGAAACCTGAGTATACAGAGAGCTGTATGAAACATTAGAAAGCCATTCAACAAAGAGTCATATTTTGTAATTCAAGAATTTTAATTAAAAAAAAGCTGCCACTGTTCAGATCCCACGGTATTGCTATTCTGACCCTCTTTCTGGTCCTCCTTTGTTTAGACTCTTCGGCAGAAACTATCGCCAGGGGCCCTCCTGCACTCACCAAAACATTAAAAGTAAAACAAACGGACCAGTGTGACAGTAAAAGGGGAATGCTGCGGGGTGGTTTGGATTTGTTTTTGTGTGATGTGACCGTGCCCACTCATCTTCACTCCACTCTCATCTCATCTGCTCGTTCCATGCTGGGTTGTAGCAGTTTATCCAGGAAAGCCGGGGTGAAGATGCTAACCTTTTCCACACAGCAATAACTTCCCACCATGACATCGAACCAACATTGCTTCAGGGTCCCTCAGTGCTCGCTGTGAAAATGTCAGACATGCTCTTTTCATCTGAGGGAAATCCTATCTGATTTACTCTACCCCCTCTTCCTCAGCAGAGGCGCCTGTTTGTACAAGGCCATGTTTCATTTGAATATCAAAGCCTGTGAGGAGGTGGCCAGACACTTTAAATGACATTTTTTGGGCTTCTCTCAAGGAATGTGACTGCTTAAGTGTCTAAGACGGAGGGATCTGATCACTGCTACAAAGCAGCCTTTGTGGTGGCGGGGTGACCATAATCTCTATTTACCTACTCTCTGCTCCATGGAAGAAATGAACACAGATGTCCATTTGCATCCCAGGATTGGGAATTTTGAGCTTCACAATTTAAATGCCACTTGAAAAATTGCTCACATTTTTGCGTGTGCAACCAAGGAGCTGTGACGGTGAACATGCTTCTGACTTGGTTGTCTTCAAACTTACCTCTACTGATCTATCTCTTGAGGAAACACATGAAGAAGTTGCTGAAATATCAGGTTCTGAATGTACCTCTTTAATACGAACAAAAAAGAATTATGTTATAAAACCCTGAATGCATTTGAGCTCTCATGAAACATTTACACGGTTGATTTTTTTTTCCATGTTTTGTTAGCGCTCTGCTGTGTTACTTGGCACAACGTTAGACAACTGCACCTGCTGACAATGTGTAAAGGAAAAGGAAGCAATTTAAAACGCTAACCTCTTAACATTTACTGGCTCAAATAGCATTTACTGCAGGCCAAGTGAAAACTTTGCCTCTGTATTTTGAATGGCACTGAGCCCAGTTATACACAAATGCTTACTATTCATGATGTGAACCATTGTTATTTCTTATATTTCTATCTTATATTTCTATAGAATCACATACTGATTATTTCCCTCTTAATTGTGTGACACTAACATTAGTGTGTATGTACAGTCTTTCAAAACATGGAAGATTCTGTGACAATTGACTGATCCTTTTTGCAACTGACTTTCTGTTTTCGTTTATTGATTTGACATGCTCAGAGTTAGAGAACACATTGAGACCCATGGAAAGATTTGATAGCTAGGAGCCTTCATTGACTTGCAGCTCTTTGCCTGGAACGAGGCAAAAATTTGAGCATAGAGTTAGATGTCTTCTTACCATCACTGTCGATCAAAGCCGGAGCTGATAAACAGAAGTATTTATTGGGAAATCATTTCCAGGTTAAACAATGGAAACATCATGGAAATAAATTCCAAATGTTTCCTTTTCCCCCACTGAAAACATGACCCAGATATTTATGAGTGTGAGTAGTTTGTTTGTCCTATGAAATTAGGGTTAACAGCCCAATGAGCAGGATACTTTTAAGCTTTTAGTCGTTTTAGTAAAATAGGGACATTTTCAACTGGCTAAGAAAACAGCTTGACTTGTTTTGAGTCACATAAGTAAAGTTATTTTGTTTTCTGTTTCTCACTCAGATATGTAATATCTCCAAACAAAAATGATCTTTTTTAGTCTCCTTAACCTCAAAGTCTTGTGTTAAGCAGTAACAACTGTGTGAGTCACACCAGACACAACTTTTAAACAATTCAGTAAAACATTAATGATTGAAAAATGATACAGAAACTATTATTTATGATCTATTCTACTCACTTTGATTTAGCCAAATCTTACAAATTACATGTGGAATCAAAAATACACCTTTTGCAGTTGTGAAGTGAGTCATCTCTGATTACAGAGGGTACAAGGCAACTTACTCTCACTGTCAGGCATGCACTGCTGGCAGCACCTGATGTCAGAGGGAAATGGATTTTCCAGGCCGGACTCATGGGAAACCGAGAAATAGTCATGTCAGCGGTATGTGAAATAGATAAAACTGTGTGTTTTTCATGCTACGGAACACAACTTTTGAAGTAGGACTCGCGGTTCATGTGTACAGCACATTTTGTGTGTTTGGGTGAGGAGGAAAGGATGCTGACCTCAGTCATCCAGGAAAAATGATATCTTGATGCAACACCTAGCCATGCACGCAGGCCGTATTTTGTGTCAATTTCCACAGCTTTTCATGACTTCCCAGGGTCCCACAAAAATACAGTCACCACTTCCCCACAATCTTAAAAATCAATTCAATTCAATTCAATTCATCTTTATTTGTATAGCGCCAATTCACAACAATGTCATCTCAGGGCGCTTCACA
>JBBBVU010000024.1:10394695-10418512 GCA_037177055.1 Atherinosoma microstoma | reverse complement strand
CTATTCTCGCATTCTTAAAACTATTGTATATGAACAGATAAATAAGTTGAGATTAGCTTTTTATTTCAGTATTTGATTGTTCTTTGTACTATTTTCAAGTGAATGTATGACTTTTATTATTTGCATTTTATTCAGCATTTTACTGTTTTTGGAAATGATTTTTATACAGAAGGTAAGTCTCCAACAACAGACAATTAATCAATGAATATTTACCTAGTTTTTAATTTTTTTTTCTCCCAAAAGACATTTTTTACTTTCCCTGTAATTTATATAACTTTTTGAAGTTCCTTTTTAAGAAAACCCCCTGGGGGAAAAAAAGACCTCTGTTACTTCCAAGCATTTCTTTCTAAAAGTTCTAATAATTTAAAAAGAGCTAGAAGGGAATGTGTGGCGCACTTTTGTTTACAAATACATAACATATGTACGTCTGAACATTTCAGGGAATTATTTGTACACGAGATGCCACAAAACCACTCCCAGTTTGCACGTCATTGGATCAAACTTTCACACGCCCATAAGCAGAAGTCGGAACCATGTGGGCTGAAACTAAGCCAGTGAATTAGTGGCGTTTAACACTGGGTCAGAGTTTGAAGTGTGGTTTTGGAAAGACATACAATGCAGTTCTAACTGCTGAACACAGCTGCTTCCCAGGATCTTACAGCTTTAACATCTATATTACTTTTGCTCCACAGAGGAAGTTTCTCCTGCAGGGACCATGCATTATATGCACAAGGCAAAGACAGTATATCAGGTGTCTGACAAACTCTCATCCTTGAAGCCACATGAGAATATCTGCAAGTTATTAGCAATCCCTTATCCAGACCCTGAACATCTTTCTCATGTGACTGTTCAGATCCACCTTCAAATTTCTTTGCTTAGGATTCATGCAGCGTTTGTCTATTAGATTTTCCATCAGAAATAGGTTATATTATGGGGAGTATTATCATTTTCAGCACACTAGAGATCATGTAACACTATGAACAGAGACTTTATTGCTTCATCACATACACTTGATACAATAATACTTGAGTCAGTAAACAAGAGAGCTTCTTTTGTAATGTGTGTGTGTGTGTTTTTAACACATCAGGGGTACAGCACAGTCATTGACCTTTGAGCCCTTTACTTTTGAGATTTGTGTTGTGGTATAAGATTGAAAATGTTTTTGTGACCACAAACTAAACATGTAGTTTGACAAAGGATGAAAGTTAGTTTTAAATAATCTTTTATGCTTTTTTTTTAAAATCACTTTTCTGTATGCAGGTTCTGCAGTCTGTACAGGACTCTACGTAAATATGAGAGCATTAATGCTGCAAAGTGACTCACATTCTTGAGCTAGTATGTCTTAAAGGAATGACAGGCCCCTTCAGTAGTTACTGTTCCTGAACTGGTTTTTTGTGTCTCAAGAGTTTCTGCGAAACCTCCATTGGAGTAACAGTGAGCCTTGTTCAAACTTCTCCTTTCACTGCAGTTACAAACCTCAATGTGATAGCGTAGCACTTCATTACCCAAATTTAACAACTGTGCTAATCACTGCAGCACCCTAAAAGCTTTTCATTTGACAACAGTGGTGTTTCCCAGCTGAGGCAGGTACCGTGGTGAGAAAGGGGAAAAGGGCAGGAGAACGAGTGCAAGAAAAAGGAAAGGGAACAGAAAAGGAGACAATAGCGAAGGATCAGGTGAGGAGGTGGAGCTGCTGGAATTGTCACCCAGTAAACTGGTTCATGCCAATGTCAGAATAAGTTAGAAATCCTCAATGCAACATTGTGCAATTGACCTTTTTGTTACTGCTTTATGAATATTTCAGGAGTTACATGACCTCACTGCAGTGCAACAGTGCCCCCTGATGTCAAGACAAGCTCATAAGCATCAGGTTGTTCCTCATGTTTGCTTTTAAAATATGCATGTTGGATTAATAACACTTCTCCCCCCCACACACACACACAATTTACAAAGATTAAGTTCCTCTTAACATAAACAACCCATTTAAACAATTAAAACTTTTATAATGAGCAATTTTCTTTCTAGATTAGTTCCCATAAAATGGACATTTAAAAAAGCTGCAAAAATATAATTACATTCAATGCAAAAAAAATGTTGACCTGTTTAAAACACACATTCAATAACAGTACAGCATCAAGTCGACTTTATAAAACTGAGAAGATAATGGCTCCAACAAAAAAACCCTGCCATACTCGTAATTAAAATACTTGATTTTGTGTCTAGTGACAAAAGCAAGAACAATAAGCTTTTCTTTAGTGAACACAAAAAAGATACAAAGTTACATAATAAGTTACTCCTTTGGCAGATGTTATGGTATTTTAAAAATCTACTGGATGAAGCCTGCCAAAACAATGAACAAACACCAGACTGTGATTGTCCAGCTCTTTGATATCTGTGGTACAGGTTTGATTGTCTAGCATGTGCAACAAAATGAATAATTTATCAACATAATGGCTCGATTGGAATGGCAGGTCTTAGGAAAAGACTTCATGGTGAATTGTTCCTTTTCAGAGAGGTTACAAATATTTGTGCTTTCTATACTGCACAGGTGCAAAGTAGTTATTCAAATATAAAACAAAACTCAAAGTAAGAAATCATTTTTTTAAAATGAACACTGTTTTCATCATAACCTTTAACTTTTATCTCATCTCAACCTTGGGATTCACTGGAACACTCCGTGTTCAGACTTATGGAGGAAGCAGATTTACAATCAGGGGTTATACATTATATCAAGCATCTGATGTGCTGCTCTCTACTGGGCTAAAGCTGTGCACTGGGCTATCCTCAGTAGAGCCATAAAAGCGCTGAGGTTTAGATCCCTGTGGGGTACTGGCAGGAGATTTAGGATTAAGCACTCTGGGAAGGTAGACCTGTAAAAAAAATGGCAAAGAGAAGAGATATGAGCACAGCAAACACAGACACTATTATGTGAGCTCCCAATATGACATTTTTGTGTATTACAAATTAATGTTAAAGATGAAAAACGGATAAGGATCCTGCAAATCCACATCAGATACTAACCTTACTTCCAAGACTTAACAGCTTAATTGTTACCAACAAGGACTTTGTTATACTTTTCTATTTTCATTTTGTAATCTCCTAATTTGTTATGTGTAGGCCGAGAAGGAACAAACAGGCATGATGAAAGTCATTTTTTGGTTAATGACTAACATCAGAGGCATGACCAACAGGGCCAATAAACACGCAGAGGTTAACTTTAGGTCAGGCCTCATGCATGTTTGAAACATGTTTGATCTTTATTGATGCTGTGGAATTTGTAAAAGAACAGCCACAAGTACAGTACCCTGGTGTTTTCTGCCACTCCCTCTGCTGTATCCTCATCCTCCTCTTTGACCTGAAAAATAAAACAAACAATATGATAGTTCAGTGTGAAAGACAACATGGATACAACAGCATATTCATGCACATACACTCACCGCATAGTTATGTGGACTGAGGTACTTAAAGAAGCCAAAGCAGGTGAAGCTGATACAGATGAACACTGTGATACACAGGACCACCAAGGTAAATAGAGAAGTGGAAGTCCAAAACCCTGAAACATTGCACATAGGTAGATTTTAAACAGTAGAATTGTGTTTTTTTAGACTATGCATCTGTATTTTTAACTTTGATGTTACATGACGATATATTGATCCTTTATTTTCCATTTTCCGCATAGATATAAACTATAACAGACATTTTCACATCTTCGCATGTCATACGAAACAACCTAAATGAATGCTAAAAGCATAAAATGTCAGGGTGGGTGAAATACTTACACCATCACATGGTACACGCTCATAATCAATGTATAACCCAGGTTTGACAAAACACTAACAGGCTCTGAAGCTGTGTTTGTTGCTTGTAGCTGCTTGAGGGAGTCTCACCTTCGTTCTTTTTTTTTTTTTAAACCCCTACAGCTTTACAGCATTACTTATAGCAGGAAAAAATCCTTTGAGCATCTTCAAAGCAAAATAGCTGCATGCATTTACACAGGTGGGAAGACCAGCAGTAAATCATTAATCATTCATAACTATAAATTTATTCCTAACAAAGACACTTTGGGAAGAAATTAATGGTAAATCACAGTCTGTGTTTTTCTTCACCTAAGACAGGGGATATGTCACACAAATACTTCTCTTAAAAGTTAAATCACACAAATAAATAACACAACAGTTGACAGCAAGTTAAGTCCTGAGCTCCCCAACAGCTGTTGGGACATTTTTCATTTACTATTGCTGCAGGGACCAGGTCCTGCTCTTGTAAAAATCAAGGACTATGTTTCCCCCTCTAGCTTACAAAAACATACAATTCATGAATTGTTCTGATCACAACTGTGACTTGGCGCTATGTCTCCCTCATTGGAGCAGGAGAACGGATGAATGACAACGACTGGGATTGTTCGCACATGAAGAAGGAGACTGAGGGCCGGCTACAGGCAAGCAGCAATGAGACTCATTTGCATATGTATAGACCTCCCTATACTAATTGAGGAAAAGATGTAGACTTAGGGCTCTTATACACCAAACTGACGTCAATAACTGGTGGAAGCAAAAGGACCCCCTCCTGCTGGCTTTCTTTGCGTCGCCAGCTTCTCCGGGGGCAGTATTAAACAAGAGAAGCCAGGAGACGGCAAGGACAAAAATGTCAAATAAAGCAGTGTTTACTTATTATTTCATTATTGTCATTCACTCACAGGAGACGTTTGTGTGTAGCTCAAAGTTATGGTAAGTGTTTAGAGTGGTGTTGGTTATGGAATAAAATAGAAAGGAGCAGAGATTACAAATAAGAAAAATGACCAAGTGCAGTGAAATGAGACTGATCTCTCCGACTGACACACCCGAAGCAGATTCAATGTGCATAACTGGCCAAAAATAATATCAAGAGGGTCTTACTATGCAGAAAAGACACAAATGTTCACAGACCTTCCTTAAGGCATACATGAAAAATGAGAAAAACAAACAAAAAACCCCCCAAAAAACTTGTAAATATGTTATTCTCATTATTAAAAAAAAGAGTTTAACTTTTTTCGTTTAATCAGTCAGGATTTTAAAAGAAGGACTTTAAGAAAAAAGAGCACGCAATCACACGTGATTTTCATCTCATTGATTGAAAACACCTGACTCCAATTTCATTTTCAAATATCCTGCTCCATTAATCACATTTCTTAACAAACGGCCAAGTCTGTTTTAGTTCCTTTCAAATCGAGTTCTCTTTGTGTTTATAGGGAACAAATAAATATGGAGAATAAAAAAAATTCACAAGTGTTCATTAGTAACACTTCATCCTGTACAAGGACAGTGAATAGTTCACAGCTAGTAAACAGATCTTTAACTCTGGTCAATATTTAACTTTAAAGAATCATTTTAGTGAACCTATCGCAGAGAGAAATGCTACCAGAGCTTTTTCTTCTTTTTAGAAGTTCTGCTTTACGTATTAATATCTCAATATTATTGTACATAAAGGCTCAGTAACACAGAAATTCTGTGGTTACAAGATTATATAATGGCAAATTCTAAAAACCTTAAAGCCCCAGTGTGTAATAATTACTCCCATCTAGCGGTACGCTAATTGAATCCAAACAACTGAGCGGTGCTCTCTGGCGCCTCGCCGTTTATGCGCGTTACTACCACTACCGAAGCTGTGGAGAGTCATAAATGTGAAAACATCAACATCTTGCACAAGTTTGAGTGACCTGTCAGGTGATGAGGTGCAGAACGATATAATTCTGTTTCCTTACAAGCATACCCTCCACGTATCTGGTACCAAGCTACTGCTAATAGCTAACATAATCGTGTGAAATAGTTTTTTGTGACCTGTAGACTCAGAGATGATCAGATGAAGTGAGAGGAAGACAAAGACGAGAAGGGAGGTAGAGGCAGTGAAAGCAGGGTTTAGTGAACCTGTCCGCGCTGCAAGAGGAAGATCCCGTGCTGCAACGTACCAATTGAGCTTTTCCAATGTAGGCTAACATATTAGCTGTCTCTGACGTTTTTATATAGCAAGTGACAGTAAATGATCCGACCAAACGGGAGGATAAAGTAGATGCTGGACTATCCTACCCTGTTTCTAACATAATGCCAAAATAAACATCACTGTTAGACTGAATTAACTAACCTGTCCAGCAGAGAGCTGTAACCTCAGTTGTCATGTCCCTCCCCCTCATGAATTATCTCCATCTGGTAAACGCTACGCCGATGTAAACTCTCGTTTCCTCCCGGTTATTAATCCTTTTTCTTTTATTGGTTATTTTTCCTCCCTCTCAGGGGGCAAAGAGTATCAATGATGGACTAACAAGTTTGTCCCGTTTTGGCTACTGTATTCAAAGATGGCGATGCAACATGGCAGCTTTCAGTTATGTACGCCGCCACCTATGTATTTATAAATAACTCATTCTAAGCTACAAGAACACTTTCATTTGGATACGATTGTGATTAGACGAAGAGAAGAAACGTATTTATGAAAGTGTCATAGATCTTTAAAAAAATATAGCCAAATTAAAAGCCAAATTAGTTACACACTGTGCCTTTAACATGACCAACTTTTATATCATTTCATTAATATTTATGAATAACTCTAAAAACAATAAAAGTTTTTATCTTTGTAAACAAGGCCAGTTGTTTTTTTTAACGTGTTGTAAGGCATAATGTATGATGATGCAAACTTGGGCATTGTTGTTACGGCTACTTTAAATCCTGAAGAGTGCCACCTACAGTCCCAGAAAGGTGAAGTCAGATGAGCTATGTTGCCTGTACTATATAGGAGGAACCAATCCTGGCAACTTATGGCTAATTGCAGCTCATTTGTATGCACTGGGAGGAAACCAAGCTTAAACAAGCTCCAAAGGAGAAGTAAGCTGGTGGCTAAAGAGGGCAAGCAGCCGCTCCCCAAGTTGAGTGAGCACTTGTTGTCGGGACTGGGCTTGGCAGAGCGAGTGGCCACTAGCCACTGTCTGCTGGGACTGGGCCAAGTGGAGTGAAAAAGAGATAGCAGCGAGCCGTTGGGACTTGGCCTTGAGCTGAGCAAGCAGACGCTGGCCTCTACCGCCTGTTATCTCAGTCGGAGGAGGGGCTGCAAAAACTCTTCTAACTTCACATATCTTGTTTTTTTTTATTTCATGGTGGATGAAGATTTAGGTGAGGTCTGATAAGTATATTAGCAGATCCAAATAAACTTATAGCCAATTCATTTTAAAGCCATTTTCATGAATAAAACCTCAAAATGTACCAACATAAAGTTCACTTTCTCCAGCTTCAACACACATTAATGTCGAACCTGCTCTGAGGACAGAGAAGAAGTAAAGCCATATCAAGCAGATGATTGGTGCAGCCAGAGCTTGATTGACAGCTCCCAAGTGGACCTGGCGGTCAAGGCGAGTAGGCAGGTAAGCAAAGTAGAGGTTGTGTCTGTCTACCAGGTGCTTGAGCAACATGTAAAGGAGACCTGATGGAGTAAAAACACAAAGCAATTACTAATACCACTGTGGAAGTGACTGATGATATGTTATACTACAGACATAATTATCAGAAAATGGGATAAGGATACAACAGTAAGACGATAAAATATTGAATGTGCAAATAACTACTCACCAAAAGGCACAATTATAGGGCAAATGATGCTGTATGCCATGATAACAGTAAACACACAGAGAGTCCAGCCATACATAGCTCCATATTCAAACTCATAGGCCTGGTTCTGTGAACAGAAATCAGCTTAGCTGGGTTGTCATAAAAAGGTGAGGCTGATAAACTACAACTGAAATATATTTCTCCCTCTCTTACAATTGCCAAGTATATGTTTGAAGGAAGTGGTATTATCGTATAAATCAGTTTTCTTCAGGATATTTGATATATCTGTTTAATAAATAATGTTAGAAACAATTGTTTGCACATCCTCCCTGACTTAACATTTAACTGTAAGCATCAAATCCCTGCATTCTTTCATCGAGACTTCTAAAAGAACAATTTCTGATTAAAAAAAAGGTACAAACCTGTTTGACATATTTTCTTTCAGCAGCAGAGCGAGCCAGCATCATACGTATGGTGTAAAGCAGTAACGCTGGCAACCGCAACAGCTCCATCCCAGAGCCCACCAGGCCGGCAGCGATCACATAGTTGACAAAAAATGCACCTTGATCAGGCAAAAACACACACCTGGTACAAGGAAAGAAAAGAAAGCCTAAAGTAACTGCCACAGGTAAAGAAATACTTTTTTATGTTAATAAATCTGCTGTAAATGAAATAACACCTCAGAAGAAAACGGACAGTTCCTCTGAAAGAACATGGGTTAAACAACAGACACTAGAACATAACAGAAAAAACTAGAAGCACTCCGCAGACCTTCGTCAAGCTAAAGGGTCATTCACCTGAGACAAATCCCAAAAAGCTGAACAGCCCACCCAGTATCCCCATTTTGAGCCTTCTGGATCAGATTCAGATCCAGAATATCAACATGATCCGGGTCAAACAATGTTGGACTATAACATCTACCATGATGTCAACTTGTAACTTTGATGTCGTTTGTTTTTTTGTTGTTGTTTTTTTTAGCCAATGAGCCAATAGCCAATGGGCATTATCTGAATTATGAATCTTCATTTATTTAAATAAATATGTCATTTGTTTTTTTCTTACAAATTAAAGGGGTATCTAATGTATGCATACAGAAAAAAAAAAGCAAAACAAAAACAGGAATTACTTACTCAAATCTTAATTTTCCACCAGTGAGAAACTCCTTGTCAAACAGCCAACGGAAAAACACTGCAAGGCTATTGTTGGAAAACAAACAAACAAAAAATTAAAAAGTTATTGAAGGATCAGTGTATGTTTTGGTCTTTGGTTTTTTCATTCAGACGCGAGTATCAAAAAACAAAAAATTAGTGTTTATTTGATTTTTTTTTTCAAAATGAAAAAAATAAAAATGAAATAAGGCAGTTTTCCTTTTCACTGTTAAAATGGAATTAACCAAAGTTTAAAAATAGTTGGATTTGGGTTTTATAGTTTGCAGAACAAAATATAAAATAGCTGAAATACAAACACAAAAAAACAACCTGTTTTACCATATTTTGGTGGTTTATGTGGGCGAATCACAGAGAGGCTCTGTGGTAGGAGGGACTTACAAAGTCAACAGGTTCTGGGACATTTCCTGGAGTTTTTATTACCCGGAAATTTACATGGTAAAACAATTCCTGGTAAACCATCTGGTTTTCTTGTCCACCACACCAAGTTACAGAAAATGCATTCTATGGGTGATTTGATGGAAATTAATTTTACACAGTCTCTGGAAATCTTGTCAGAAATGATTCTTGCCATGGCAAAGCAAGGCCCATCATCCACAGAAATTTATACATTGATATTGCTTGATAGTGGGAGGACAAGAGGTAAAATCATACAGTAAAACACTTTTCAAAAACATGGTAAAACGGGATGTTTTTTGTGGTTGTATTTCAGTGATTTTATTTTTTGTTCTGCAAACTATAAAACCAAGATCAAAGTATTTTCAGTTTTTCATAAATTCAATTACATTGAAACATTGAAAAGGAAGAAAGCGCTGAATTTCATTTGTAGCTTTTCATTTAAAACAAAAATCAAATAAATGCTCATTTTTTGTTGTTTTATACTCGCGCCTGAACAAAAAAATTCAATGACCAAAAAAACCCACTGACCGTTCATGTAAACTTCAGTCTGGGTAAGCTGTTACTCTTTCAAAGTAAAAGTCATGGAAATTACCTTGTGAGTCCGAGCGAGGGAAGAATGAGTACCATGAAGAGAAGGAAGAAGTACAACTTGCGCATCATGCTCAGCTGCTCAGTGGATCTGAGGCATGGATGGCAGTGGAATAAAAAAAATATTTAGCTCCAGTGACAGAAACCATTCAGTGCACTTATGATTATTTTGTGTGTGTCATACCTGGTCCAGTGTGCTTCTCCCAATGTAGAATAGTACACTATTGTAGGCAGCAAAGCAGAGAATGACCACAGCAGGAGAGTTGGAAAGAACTGACTGATGATGGGGCTCTAGGGACAAGAAAAAGAAAATAAAGCAGCTTTAAAATTTGAAACTTTTATAACAAACCTTATTCAATTATGTATCAGACTCACATTAAGATAGTAGATGGGCTTAGTCACATTGAACTTGTCTATGGTGTTAATAATGATGGTTGGAGTCGTCAGGAAGGTGAGCAGAAAGAAAAGGAGGACGTTTATCATCACATAGCGAAAGACCCAGTAAAAACCTCGCACTGAGAGATTTTCCCTATTGGGTAAGGAAAAGAGGGAAGTCACACACAAAGAGATGGTGCAAAGGCAGTGTTTTCTCGTGCTCATTTTTTAAGTATTTGCAAGTAGAAACTTCTGTAAGGAATTCTCCAGACTCTCACAGGGGTTCACACAATGTTTCTGTGTCAAGTTCTACGGATGAAAGGGTTGACAGCAATTATTCAGAATTATGTTATTATACTAATAAAGCTACTAAAAGGAAAACTTATGCAACATCACAGTCTATTGCATTATGGATGATGTTCTGCACCATTAGATAGGTCCCAACGTTATGTATTACTTTAAGGTAATTTCTTTAAATACACTTTAATTGGAATCATTCATTTTTACAGAAACATTCTCTCAAACAGCAAGGCCATATGATTCCACTAAAAATCATTGAATGATAATATTAAATTACTGCCCATCCTGGTATTATTGAAAGTCATATGATGTGCAAGGAACACATAACTACATAAAAGGTTGCCATTTCAGATCTTACCAATATACACTTTTGGGATGTGGTGCAAAGCTGACCCGCCACTTGTTCACTTTCAGAGTTTTGCTCTTGGATGAGGGCTGGGGCTCCCTCCCACAACCACAGCTCGTCCCACCACAGTCGAGTGCATTGAAGTCTTTCAGAATGCTGCAGTGAGTGAACGGCAGTAGTTAGTGATATACATTAACTAGTGGTGTCACACAAAGGTCTTTTCACAATAAAAAGTCAGGCGGTGACAATAAAATTGAGTAATACGGGTACTGATCTGGCCAGAGGACAAAGATAGCCTCTCCACATGATACTTTTTTCTTGTAGAAAACACTGACACATACTCTATAGCAACCAATAAAAAAGAAAGGAACTGCATGGAAACTTAAGCCATGAACCACCAAAGGAATTACTGGGGTTTTGGGTTGGATCAATGTAATTTTGATACAGTCCTTGCTAATTTTTTGCAGTACACATTGTAGAGCAATCACTGATCAAAGGACATTGTGGAGGTACTCACTACTTGGTCATAGCCTCTGTCTGTAATGTGACAAAAGCAATCCCCAGAGGGTGCTGTGGCACTACTCCTGCTTGTTGTCTCACTTCTTCCAACAGGTTTTTTTCTTTAGCTCTATAATACTCTATGGCATCCACCTGCAAGAAAACCAAAAGATAATAAACAGAAACAAGTGGCTCGCTTGTTTTCTGCAGTGCCACTGATTAAAAACTTAACCTTAACTAAAACTTAACCAGAAACTAACTGTCATAATCATCTGATCAATTTCACCTTCTCACAGTTGGGGCAACAACAGATGTGGCCACAAAAACGGGGGTTGAACAGCTCCTGTTTCCCTGTTTTTTCTAGCAGACGCTCATAGTAGCGCAGGTTTTTTCCAGCTCGCATCCTACAATTTAAAAAAATTAAAGAATACAAACACTTCAGAGAAAACCTACCACAAAATGAAACTGTTATGCACATTCTTGGCTATAGCTTTATAGGGATTTGTAGCATAAAAGTGAAAATGTACCTTACAGTAAAGGTATGGGCCATATAGCTAAAAAAAGAAGCTTTATCAGGACTGAGGTTAGTGCATGTTTCTTTCACTTGTTTTTCATGGCACAGAAATATTCATTAGTAGCCAATGACAACCACAAAGTATGCAGAAATGATGGCTCTATCAACCACAAACTGGTTTATATTACTTGTGGTCTCGTTTACAAGCATGTGTTAGCATGCGTTTGCTGACACAGAGAAAAACCATCACATGATGTTTGAAACAGTTACCTCTGATAGCTCACCTTTCTTTATCAAGGTGCATGAGTTTGGCCACATTATAGCCCAAAGTCACAGCACACACTTGGCAGGAAGGATACGCCTCTCTGTGGACAACCACAACTGCCAGTGAGGCATGGAGCAGGTTGCAACTACTGTATTGAGCAAACATGGATCTAGACAAAAAGTAAATTTGAATAATTACTGATAAAACTGATGGTTATCCATTTTATTCACTCACGTGAAGTGGGTCGTTACGTCTTCCTCTGTTGCTGTTTTAGGGACTGAACACACAAACAAGGTGTTTCTGGCCTGCACAAATAAAGACAATACAACATAATGGTCAGGCACCAGTTCAGGTAGATAACATTTAACTGACAGCTAAATAAATTAAATAACTTTATTCTTGTTATTCTGTTGAACTAACATCCACAATCAGATTGGATAATCCTTAGTTTACATCATGTAACATCCAATTTTGTAGTCTCATAAAATAAAAGACTCACCGTTTCTCTGCGCATGCCTTTCATTTGTGAAGTATGAAGTCGTAGCAGGACAACTGTGAGGGTCAGGTAGAGAACGGCAAACACTGTGTGCAGCCATAACAGATTGTTCCTAGCAGCAACAATGGCAGACACTGTTAAGTACTGTATTTTGTGATGACCAAATATTAACTTGTGCTTTAATAAAACAGACATTTTGACTGCGTCATTCATTTCTATGGTAGTTACCCAGTTTTAAGATTCCCAATAGTCGTTCTTCCAAAACTCTGTGGATCATTTCCTGAAAGAAACACATTTCTTAGACTTCTGTGTTGTTTTGTATGAGAAACACTGTTGTATTATCTGAAATATGTTTTTTGTTCAGGCATTTTGTGTCTGTTCTTTTTTTGTTTTGTTGTGCTCTGCATTTCATGGCCATTATAATAGGTCTTTTAAAGAAATGCCAATCAGTACTGCAAACTTGTGTGATGCTGAGTATAATCACTAGCAAATGCCATCTTTTGCTGCGTTTTCTCTTTAAAGATGGAGTATAAAGTTATGTTAAACCCACTGAACAGGTCTCCAGTCATATTGACAGGCAGTATGATTGCGAGGGAGGTGATGGTGATGACCACTAGCAGGATAATCAGATGACGCTGGAAGGAAAGGTAATGAACAGCGTCCATTCCACATCTCTCCTTTATCTTTTCTTCACTGAAAGACAAATGCATGCCATGTTCATTAGCAAGACTCAAGACACTGTGCTTCATGTACAGCAGTTTTTATTTTTATTTTTTTTAAAAAGGTGAGGCAAAGGTGTTTAACAAAGATAACAACACTCACTCCATTCTGACAATGTAAGGAAGCCAAGAGCAGAACCCCTGAGCACAAAGAGAAATCATTTATGACATGAAACTTACAGTAAAGCTCTATGTGGTTTCCCAAATGCCTGAAGGATTAAAACTGTGTTATGCAATACTTTTTGATAACAGTTAAACAAAAATCCACTTCAGCAAGTTCAAAATGTAGTTCAAAATGATTATGAGAGTCAGTACATCCTAAAATAACTATTTATTTTTATCTGTAAAAGTTATGTTTCTTTACATCAAGACTAATTATTTTGGTGATAGAACTGACAACAGAGATTTTTTATTCTTTACCATACCTTTTCATATTCCTGGTCCTCTGGGTTGGACACAACGGATGACATATGTCCATAGCGGCGATGCGTTGACTCATTGAACCTGATACAAAAGGTTCTTTGTTAAAGACTTTATCACATTAACTGAGAAAGAGAAACCAGAAGATCCTGGTTACCATTATGCTAGTTTTTCATATTCTGTTCAGTATATCTACCAAACCTCCACCCCCTCACTCAAACAGTCTGTTAACTGACCCTTCACTATCTGCAACCAGAGCTAGACGGCCATAATCCCAGAACTTCCCCCTGATGATTGAGAAGAGGAGCAGCAACACCTGTGTGTGGCAAGTGGAGAGACAGTTTAGTTCAAGTACAACATATTTCTACAAAGCAAAACAAACTTAATTTAGGCTCTTATAATATTAAAGATATGTTAACTCATTTAAAGCTACAGGGAAAATATTTACTGCATAAATTCCACCAATCAGAACAAGACAGGAAGAACCTCTAATAACTCAGGTCACAAGATATTCAGCATTCTCTCACTTGATTTCAATTATATGAGAGGCAGACAGAAGAAACATACAATAAAGACACAGAAGTCAAGCAGCAGGACGAGCGGCACTCCTCCAAAGTTGAGGCCAGCGAGGACTGTGCTCTGGTTGGTGTTGAAGCAGCTGCCATTATCCAGGAAGCCAAAGGGAGAGGTACCATTTGAGATCAGCAGGGTCTCCCACCACGGTGAAGACATCACTGGAATGGGACCAGCACTTTGTCTGCAGAGAATGACAGTGGTATATTTCCAGAAATGACTCCTTAGTGGTATTCAAAAAAAGGAGGTTGCTGCATAGTTACACTCATAAACTTCAGAGGCTGAAGACAACAATTATTTAACTTTTAAGATTCTTTCCCCTAAAATAATTCACACTATATTGGAAAGATTGAGGGACTTTTGATTTAAAACTACATTCAAAAGGTGACAAAAGAAGGATGAACTGTGTCTTTCAGCAGTTTCTGAAAATGTTTGCAAATGTTTGAGACATGAATATAATCAAAATCAATTACAATCAATTAGCTTTGAGGAGGTCTTCAAAGTATTTATTCCACCGGTTCACAACATTCCGAGTTAAGGTCAACAGCCCTGGCTGAGTTCCTTAAAACTCTGGATGCTGTGGGGCTGTCTACAAAGAAAACATATCCAATTTGGCATAAACTAAGAACATTTTTGCTTTTAAAACTGATATGTCTTTATTCTAAGTTTGATGCCAGCAACACCTTTAAATCAAGCTAAAAAAAAAAATGTTTACCACCATGTTTCATTCATTCTTTTAACAACATACCGGTAAGTGTTTAAAACTTGAAAAGACAATCAGCTGTAATTCTGAAAGTGAAATGTTTGGCCATTCTCACTTGATATTTGATCTTAGGGTGTGTGTATATTAATGTGTGTGCAATGCAAAGTTGACACTATAAACTGCAAATTTGAGGAAAAGCAACAATATTTGTCAATGAGGTGAGGTGCAATGTGCTACTCAACTCAACTTTAATTTATAAAGCACTTTAACACAACGTTAGTTGAAAACAAAGTGCTGAACACATTATGGAAATAATGGAAAAGAGGCTGTACAAGTTAGTACCTGTAAGATTATATATATATATATATATATATAAAAAAATGTGTGTGTGTTTGTATGTGTGTGTGTGTATATATATATATATAAAACACACACCAAAAAAACCCCAGCAAAGCTTGCCCTTTGTTTATGTCTTTTATATAACTTTATGCTCTCTCATATAGTAGCCTATTGAGAGGCTTAAAGGGGTTCATGTCAATATTTAAGCGTGCATTGTAGCTGGAAGTTGTAGGACTGATCTCAAAAGACACACCCTAGAAGAGAGGTGTGGAATGGACTTAAGGTGCTCAATCCACACCCTAAATCCAATTGTTATGATCACAACTACATTCATAGTCTACATCATTTTAAAGGGAAGTATTTTACTGTTTCTCTGAGATATTCAAACGTTATGGACGTTTCATGAAGGCCTCACAAAGTCAACTTGTGAAAAGAGGGCATGACATGCACTGAAAATAATTAATCTGGCAAGATGTAAATGTAATAATGTAAAATCTACAATATTCAACAATAAAAACACAATTTGTTGTCTGTACAAGATTATATGTAGTTTTCAAATCAGTATTTCTTGCTCATATCATAAAGGTAATTCTATATAATTTTCTCAGGAGAGGACATTCAAGTAATCCCAGCTAGCCATCCTATGTGCAGCTGCACAACAAACAACAACTTTGTTCCATTTGCTCTGTTCTGATTTTGCCCTGTGTGAGGAGCCACTACTTGAATCTACTTAATCTGTGAGAAGTCCCACTATTTCCTGAGAGAAGATCAACTTGAAGGTTAGAATGTAATTAGCTAAGCAAAGCAGTTGCTCTGATGCTACAAATTCTCCATTTTATGTTGTAGAAAAACAAAAAATAAACAAGTTTCTGTGTAATCCAAGTCTTGTGACACTGCAGGCTTAAGTAAATTGAAGCTAGTAGTACATAAAGCACTTGTGCCTGTTGTAATGTGAAGAGGGCCAAATGCATCTGAAAGCAACATGACTTTGAGATCTAATAAAAGGTTTCCATTTCCCCTCCTCCTCTATTCAAGTGCCTCAAAACTACTTCATTAGATATTTTCAGTATAAGGACAATGGACAAAGAGAGTAAATTAAACTTAAATTAAGTGGTAGGAAGATTGAAAAACCAAAGAAGATTCAACTTTAAATGAGTACATGAGCAAATTGAAAAGCTTTATTTAGTTTTACTTAAAACTAGTGGGGAAATGTAAAAACTGAAGTTTTTTTTTACTTAAAAAGAGATGTTTGAAATTCTTAAGATTTGGTAGATCAGACAAAGATGTCACAACAAGAATGCTAAAATCAAATTGATTACTCAGAAATTGTATTTCTTGTGCTCAAACAATAAAGTAGTTTATACAAAAACTATTCTTGCTCAAACTTTAAAATACAATGATGCAAAAAGTTGTAAGTAGTTCAGATTAGATTATTTTTTATCAGTGTGTCTCAGTTTGAAAGGTGATAAATCAGCATGTTTCTGATGATGCTTCCACTTAAAATGGAAAATTACCAGTCTATATATATCAAAGTCAATCAGTGCTTGCAGAGAGAAATTACAAACTCTACCTGGCTGTAATACTTCCACCAATGTTAAGTTCTCTGGCCATATGTGGTTATTCTGACAGATACAGCCTAATGCGTAGCACCACAGTTATGGCTGTGGGTTTGAGATTTTCTTTCAAACTAACAAACCTGGACTTATGAGCTTTTGACGAAGGCGAAGATAGGAGACTGAGTGGTTTCTGTTCTAAATTCCATGTTAATTCCGTTTGGTCACGAATAACCACTCGCGCCCAACCCTTACAGAAATAGATGAAGCACACACTGAGTCACGCGGAAGACGATAAAAGTTATATAGTCCGACGTATTAGCTGTCTGTTAAGGCAGACAATCAACCTTATTAGTCATAAAAGTTGCGACATAGCAGAGGGACAGTGTCATTCGTATTTACAAGCCTTCCTGTTGCAAAATACCAACACGGGCTGTTTTCTCAAACAGCTGTCGGCCACTTTGACAGTCTGACAGAACACACCGTGACAAGCGGCTGTACTAAACACCAAGCAAACAGAAAGTCCTTCACACTGTAACCGAAATGCTGCGCTGCTGATTAAACTCGTGCAAAGAACAGACAAGGAAGCTGTTCTAAAACTTTGCCTGTGCTAATGAGGTAAACAAAAATGTGCTTACCTCCACAAACTGCTTCAAGTCACGAAGTTAAGTTGACATCCGATGATATAACTAGATTTACTTGTCTGAAAACAGCCCTTATCTGTCTGTCAGATAATGATGCGTTTGCGGTCTTCAAGACAAGACAACTTTTTTTATTTTTTTTTTTATCGAGAGGTAAACTTCCTTCTACTGTATGATAAGTGAAGTGCGCGGTACTCTTTCCCTTCCTTTTCTCTGTTCCGCATATGCGCAGACGCTGCAATTTAATAAACTTGTGTCGCGTGCTTAGGCTTCCTTCAGTCCCCAAGCTCAACTTCCTGCTGTTGAAAGAATCTCGCGTGCATAAGTTTTAACCATAAAGACTGGGATGGACTACAGGAAATATTAAATCCAGTGACGCAAAAAAACAAAAACAAAAAAGAGGCAGGGAGCAGTCTTCATCGTAGGCTGCATGTAGTACCTCACCTCAAATAACTTTAATGATATGAATTGGCTTATGTAGTTTTGTAGGTCAGCTGCTTTACCAGAGACTAGATAAACTGTCTGAAAAACTTAGGCTATATCAATAACTTAACAAGGCATTTTAGTTAGTTTTTTTAGTGGCAGCAAGTTCTTATCAGACTACCTTTGGTGCATATTGATTTGTTGCTTTAAGGTTTTCAGCTGTTGTCATACTTCTAGGATCGATTCAGCTAATGTGATTCTTGTGATTTCTAATATATCCAACTATTACATTAAATAAAACAACATTGGGCAAATTACAGTATGCGGCTAAAACAAGGCTTTCAGATTCTGTAGTCTCTTACAACTATTTATGCCTCAATATTAGTCTTCAGTATGGTATTCAGATGACGTCTCAGCATAATAGGAAATTGTGCAATTCATCTGCTCCATTAAGGCAAGGGAAGTTTATCAAGTTTAAAATCAAAACAAGAGAGAGAGGAAAATAAAGGACATTAGATTTATAACAGTGTTAAAAACATGATCAAGTTTTAAAAATTCAAGCTTAAAAGAAACTGTGCAGATTTGGACTCTTAAATAAAATAAAAATTAAAAAAAAACTACTGAAATGCAGGAGAGAACAGGTGGGGTTTTAACCCAGATTTAAATAAACTGAGTGTTTCTGCTGATCTGAGGCTTTCTGGGAGTTTGTTCCAGACATGTGGAGCATAGAAGCTGAATGCAGGTTATCTGGGTGGGGTTCTAGCTCTGGGAACTGATAAAAGACCAGATCCAGATCACCTGACGGGTCTGGTGGGTTCATATTAGGTCAAGAGGTCACTGATGTATTTTGGTCCAAAACCAGTCAGAGCTTTAAAGACCAGGAACAGAACTTTAAAGTCTATCCTCTGATGGACAGGGCACCAATGTAAAGACCTCAGAGCTGGACTGATGTGGTCCACTTTCTTTGTCTTAGTGAGGACTCGAGCAGCAGAGTTCTGAATAAGCTGCAGTTGTCAAATTGATCATTTTGGTAGACCTCTAAAGACGCTGTTACAATAATCAAGCCGACTCCTGCCGAGACATCAGATCTTTTAACCTTGATATATGCTTAAGATGATAGTAGGCTGACTTTGTGATTCCATTAATGTGTTTTTCAAAATGTATGTCCATCACTACATCCAAATTTCCGGCCTTGTTGAATTCATTTAGATGAGAAATGTTATTCTACTTAAGCATAGGCTACTTGTAAATATTAGCTAATTTATTGTCATTAACTTTGAATGACTAATAACTACTCTTACAGAGAAATGTTGTGGAGCTGCAGTAAACATAACAGACTAGAAATAATCAAGTGAAATATGAGTACCTCCAAATGAAAATACAGCACTTGAATAATTTCGCTATCATTATACACTGTAACATAAAGCTGGACATATGTTCATAATGCCTTATTCTCAATATGAGAAAAGTGGGAAGTAAAAGTATGAAAACATTAAGGCAAGGCAAGTTTATTTGTGCAGCACATTTCATCTACAGGACATTTCAAGGTGCTTTACATAAAACATTAGGAACATTACAGCGGGGTGCAGAAGAAGCATTAAGAAGTACTAAAAACGAAAATGTAATAACACAATAATAAACAACTCAACTCAGAGAAGTTAGGATTTATCAGTTGTTTTCGTAAAATGCTGCAAAAAGAAAACTTTTTAGCCCTGATTTAAAACTGCTGAGAGTTTCTGGGAGTTTGTTCCACATGTGAGGAGCATAAAAACTGAACACTGCCTATCCGTGTTTAGTTCTGACTCAACTGAAAGTAGACTTGACCCTGATGATCTGAGGGATCTGGTCGGTTCATAACGAACCAGAAGTTAGTGAATGTATTTTGGCCCTAAACCATCCAGTGCTTTGTAAACTAGCAGCAAGATTTTGAAGCCGATTCTTTGACAAATAGGAAACCAGTATAAAGATCTGAGGACTGGTGTTATATGATACACTTTCCTGGTCTTAGTGAGGACTCGCGCAGCAGCATTCTGGACTAACTGCAGCTGTCTGATGGACTTTTTAGGGAGACCTGTAAGGACAGCGTTACAGTTGCAGTGTTGTGCATGAACGAGTTCAATGAACGATCGTTCATTGAACTCGTTCATATTTTGGATGAACGTGAACTGAACGGGCTCTATTTCCGCCTAATGAACGATATTGTGAACGCGTTAATTCTGGCGCTCGTGAACGGCGCTCTTTCAGAGTTCAACTTTGTTCAAGAGAGTGCCAGATTTCTAGGGAGCCCTCCAGGCAAAATCCCGCTAAAACACACTGTAAACGTGCCTTAGAAATTAGGGGGGAAAGACCAAATCTGGCAACACCATCCACCATAGTTGCACCGTGCATAAGTCATCACAGAGCAAAGCATGCAGGCAAAATCGAAGGCAGCTCTGCTTCTTCATATGATCACTTTAGATCATTTAAAGCAGTAATCCCTGCATGTAGAACAGGAACCGTGAAAACAGTCCCTTTTTTCAGGAACTAGTGGATGCAGTCATGTTTCTTTGAGCACCGCGGGGGCGTCTGAACCCACCACAACCTGCAGTTGTAAAATCCTCTCTGTTTAACAAATTTCATGATCTTAAACATTTCAACTCCGTTTAAGCTGTAAGAGATGAACAGTTTGATAATAATTTCAGATATTCCAATATTATTCTGTAATTGAACACTCATGTTTAGCTGCAACAAGAATAATGGAATTTGGAGCCATCTTAGACAATTAAAAACATTCTGTGACCATTTTTGCAGGAAATCACATTGACTTGGTTTAAACATAGCCTACAGATAAGCATGAAAGATAAACCAGTTGAAAAAGAAATCAGATCCACCTTTCTTCCTTTAGCCCCAAAGGGAAATTACCTCTTTGACAAAGTCACTGCAGTTTCTCCTTGTCTGGTTTCAGTTAGATGATAATAAAGTAACCGATGCACATCATCTAAATGAAACAGTTTTTTCTCCCTCAAAGCTGACAGGAATTCCATCAGTAAACTAGAACACAACTTGCCAGATTATTATTACTATTATTATTTTTTAGAAATGTATTTATTTAAATGGATGTCATCATCTTCTGTGTCTCTGACCTGGCAGACAAACCACTGTTTATCCGTACGGGCAGTAATCTGTCTGACAGGGTGGTGAGTGATGTTGGAGCTCCATAGAGTAGAAGGTGAAGAGCTCTATTTCTCTTTATTTCCTGAGGAAGCTCAGTTCCTTCAAAAGCAGGACGATGGAAATGTTCTACCAGTCTGTTGTTGCCAGCGTCATGTTCTTCGCCATGGTCTGCTGGGAGAGTGGCATCAGAGGCAGAGACAAGAACGGATTCAATAAAGTGATCAGGAAAGCTGGCTTTGTAATTGGCTGCAGCAGGAAATGTTTGAGTTTTTTCTATCTTTCACCTGGATATCTTTTAAGTGTGGTCTGTAGGTAGTATTTTTGCGCCACAGTTTAATTTGACGGTAAAAATATGTCTGATTCTGATTATTAATAAACATTTCCATGTAAATATGTAAGATTATAGCTGATGGTTAATTTCCATCTTTGGTTCCTGGGCAGGTAGATGGACTTAGAAACTGTAAAATACGACATAATACATGGACAACATATAATAACATAACACACGGACAACAACATACAATAACATGATAAAAGGACAGAAACATAACATATGACACGGACAACAGTATTTAACAGTTGATATAATAAGTTTGTTTCCTGATCCATTACTGCTGCTTTATAGTATTAAAGAGGAGTCTAATTATAACACCAGGAAGAGCTTCTATCTTTTTCTTTTCTTTTTTTCCCCTACACATTCCATGCGTACTACGCAAACTGACACAGTACCGTGAAATAATGAAGAGGATGCAGACTGGCAAGTAGTATTTCAAGTTCAGGAAGTTTGACAGCTTTGTCTTCTATAAAAACACTGGCGAGACACACAAGTGGCATTATAGAGTTGCTTGTTTTTCGGGAGGGCTTAAACACACCAGACAAAGAAGAAAATGAAATATTTCTTAAGTGTCTGTATCTTTTTCTCAGGTTTATCATGCCAATTTTGCCATGTTGAGACTCAAAAAGAAGCCAGAGCCTCAGGTGACATCATTATTGGAGGACTGTTCCCAATACATGAAAGTGCTGAAGTCAGTTATGCCAATGGAAAACAACAATGGACCTGTAAGAGGTAATTTTCTCTTTTCGTATAAATGTATATGTTGTATAAATGTAAGCATCAAAGTAGGGTTTATATATAACGTGTGAGTGAATTATACAGGGTAAGTGCTGCTCGGCTGGCACAGTCCTTGATGATGGTACATGCAGTGGAGGAGATAAATCAAAGGCGTGAGTTGGGGAACCTTACACTGGGATATCACATTTTGGACTCTTGCGGCGATGTCACCACTGCTCTTAGAAACACCAAGTCCTTCATGAGGGGAAATGGTGAGTACCGTCTAGACTGGACCTCACATTACTAATTTAGAAATCATCTTTTAATCTTTCTTTACATTCATTACCTTTGAATTAATGAAATGGTCATATCATGAAGTAAATGTAAAACTTTTTAATTCATAAAAATAAGTTAAACAATAGGAGCATCTGAGTTACCAGAAGCAATTAATTCAGAGAATTTCAATAAAAATTTTAAATAAATGATTGTATAATAAGTAAAACGTATACAATATATACAATATATTTTCATGTCTAATATACCAGATGCTTCTCGAGTTTTTGCTGTTTTCCTCCAGGATTATTAAAATATTTTTCATTCATTTAATTTAATTTAATATTTTACTTTCACCCTCTTTTTCTCCACCCTGTCAAATCAATGTACTAATTTATTATGGGTAGAATGTAAATAAAACTAAATATGACATAAGCTAACACTAGCTCATCTATCTTTGGTTGTAGCAAGCTACCTTAAACATTTACCTATACAAACACTTTAATGAGAGATAAGGGATAGGTTCACAGAAAACATGATAGCAAGTAAAGCTTATGTAACTTGAATGAATGAATGAATTATACTTTATTGATCCCCGAGGGGAAATTGCAATGTTTTACATGTTGGGATGTAATTGAAATTGACAACTTTTGTATGATTCTGTCCCTAAAGACAGTGATCACAAAAGAAAGACACCATGAGACTTGAACTAAAACAGAGAGAACACATAAATGACTGTAATCAGTTCATGTCCAACATGTTTCAGTCAAATCTTACTAACTCATATAGTGCAGTGAAGTGAATGTGGGATTCACTACATGCTCACAGTCTAATAATTTCCCACGTAACCAAAGCTTCCTCATAACAGTAACTAGCAACTTACAAAATAATAATAATAATTCTTGAAATTAACTTAATACAAATCCTGGACTTGTTGCCTCATTCCTCCTTAATGTTGCTTAGGTTCATTGAGGTTTGCACAATTTAATATACACAATTTTCTACCACAGGTCTTGTATTAGGTTGAGGTCTGGACTTTCCCTAGACCATTCCGGTGCTTTGATTCTTTTATTTCTTAGCCAGTCTGTGATACAATTGTTTGTGCTCGGGATCATTATCCTGTTGCATGATTTAATTTCGGCCACATTTAACTCTAGAATACTTTGGTACAGAGAAGAGTTCATGGTCAACTCATTGACTACAAGGTCCACTGGCTATAAAAAGAAAAAAGCCAAAATCATCAGCCCTCCATCACCATAGTTTAATATTCATATTGCTTTTGATGTGCTGATATGCTCTTTTTGATCCTTTGAGTCTTCTTTATTATGAAGGAAACATTATGAGTTGGCTTAATTTTTCACACACTGCTGCTACATTAGTCTTTCTTTCTTTCTTTCTTTCTTTCTTTCTTTCTTTCTTTCTTTCTTTCTTTCTTTCTTTCTTTCTTTCTTTCT
>JBBBVU010000024.1:10376145-10391355 GCA_037177055.1 Atherinosoma microstoma | reverse complement strand
CTACTAAAGATAAATGCATGGACAAGTTTTTCTAAATCCTGTGGAGACATCAGTCCTTTAATCCTCGATATGTTCTTACTGTCTTAATGTGACTACTGAAGTTCAGGTCTGAGTCCATGACTACACCCAGGTTTCTGACTCTGTTGTTGGTTTCTAACTTATCTGTTTGAAGTTGAGTGCTGTCTTTTAATCTTTCTTCCTTTACTCCATAAACTTTGTTTTGTCTTCATTTAACTGAAGAAAGTTCTTTAATTTGATCAATGCATCTGATCAGTATTTGGATCGGACTATAGTCTCCTGGTGAGATAGCTATGTAGATTTATGTCATCAGCATAGTTGTGGTATTTTGTTGTTTATCATAATTTACAATAGGTTATGAAATCAGTGAACCAACTCGAGGAAAATTAGTGAACTCTTTCATATTATGATTTATGACAATAACTGACTTCCCTTGCATGATAAGGATGATTTCTCTTCACAGGAAGTGATTGCCACGTGCTCAAACAGCTGTGAACCAGGTGAAAGGAAGACCTCAGCTGAAGGCCAACCAGTTTGCTGCTATCAGTGTGAAAAATGCCCAAAGGACCAGTTTTCCAACAACACTGGTGTGTATTACATTAAAGAACAGTCAGACTGCTTGAATACAATTAAGCCAAACTATTATAATAAAAAGCTGCTATTCAAGGTTTTCAAGGTTTGCTCTGTCTGTTTATGATGCTTTTTTGCTTATTATCAACTCCAACTTGAAGATTTCTGTGTCTGTTTACAGATTCCCCTGTGTGTCATCAGTGTGATACTTCCACCCATTTTTCCACAGAGGGTAGTTCCAATTGTACAAAAAAAAAAGTTGTCTACCTTCAGTGGAATGATACGTATCATGTTGTAGTGCAGGCATTTACAGTTCTAGGAGCTTTGCTTTCCCTTGTCGTTGGGATCATCTTCATCTCATGCTGGAAAACACCTGTTGTGCGCTCATCTGTGGGCCCCATCTCCATCCTCCTCCTTTCATCTCTTTTTTGCACGTTTGTTAGCATACTATTATTTGGTGGAGAACCCAAAGAATGGCAGTGCAAGGCACGACAAGTGCTGTTTGGTTTGAGTTTCACAATGTGCATCTCCTGCATCTTGGTCAAGTCATTCAAAATCATCTTGGCCTTTGAATTTAACCCCCAAACACAAAGTGTCCTGAAGAAGCTCTACAAACCTTACGTAATTATTGCAGCATGCATGGCAGGTCAAGTGCTGATCTGTACTGTGTGGCTTGCTTTCATGCCTCCAAAGTCTAAGTGGGATAACAAAGCACATGAAAATCAGCGTTTGAAGTATTGCCACGAGAATTCAAAACTTCTATTTGGTGCCATGCTGGGCTATATTGGCTTTTTAGCTCTCATTTGCTTGGGTGTGGCGTTCAAGGGAAGAAAGCTGCCACAAAGTTATAATGATGCAAAGTTCATCACCTTTGCTATGCTGATTTTCTCCATTGCCTGGATCATCTTTGGCCCTGTTTATGTTAATGTCACAGGAAAGTACCTTCCAGCAGTTGAAATGGTTGTCATCCTCCTCTCAGCCTATGGCATCCTGTTTTGTCAGTTCTTCACAAAATGCTACATTATTCTGTTCAAGCAGGAAGCAAACACAGTTAATGCATTCCGCCAAGATCTTAGGAATTATTCCATGGGTAAAGACGCAGATGAAGAGTCTATGGGGATCCCAAACCCTGCTTTATCCATGGAGTCACTGTCAAACACAGTGCCATTTGATCCACTGACTGATCCGAGGTCATCCAGTGACCCTACTGCGACGCCACACTCATCTTCTCCAGATTTACATCCACCACCCATCAGGACTCAGGCCAACCTCAACCTAAACCGGAACAGGAAGAAATTACAGAGATATTTGAGTTTACCAACAGCAGCAAATCCTTCACCATAGTTTAAAATGTTGATAATTGAAGCACAAAAAAGCTTAATTGCACAGCCTGATATTTCCTCAAACTGTTATTCATTATCTATATTGTTTCTGATTAATTTTCTGTTTATTTATTGATTGATCTACTGTTTCAGCTTGAAATGGTTTTAGATCTACTGTCTTTCAGGAGTTACAATATTTTCATTATTGATTATTTGTTTCTGCTCTTAAGCAGTCATGTCAGTTAATTACTTTCTAAAATAAAAAAACATGTTTTTATGTTTAAATCTGACCAAAAATCCAAACCAATGCATCCACACATGTTTGGCAGTAATGTGTAAGATCTAATTGGGATTATAAAAAGTAACATATTAAATAAAAAGTGGGCAACTGGATGAAAGTAACACTTCTCAAGATTTGTAGATAACATTTTGCTATTTTTCTTATTGTAAACTGATTCAAATGTAATCTCAACATATCCAATATAGAGGTTTTTTTTTCTCAATACAGATTATAATATTAATTGTGTAACTTTTAAGGGTGATTAAAATGTTTAGGAGTTACTCCTTGGGGAAAGATGTATATGAGGACCCTCAAGGGATCCAACACCACAGAATCACTGTTAAACACAGTATCATCTAATCCACTGACTCATCATTGTTAAGTGAGTTAGTTATATGTTAGTTACATTTGAGTGAATGAGCACATCCCTTGAAAATGAGTGAAATTGTCATATTCATTATAAGAATGAGTGCTGATTATTTTTCTGTTTGTTGACGGATCACTTCATTGACTTATTGGTTTAACTTGAAATGCCAGAGTATTAAATGTAAATGGACACACTGCGTACAACAAAATAATTGAATCACTTAGAGTTCCAGAGTGATTAAGCTGTTCTTCATATGAATAAATGTGCATAGTGGACAATCATTGAAACATAATTATAACAGTAATGATAAAAAAAAGATATGTCTTGAGGGTTGTATTTTGCAGCAATCATTCACATTTAGACATTATCCTTATGTATTGTTGGTGATCAGAAACATTGTGACAATATCCTTATTAACTGTGATGCTACTTCTGTGTTTTTTGTGAATACATTTGAAGGTGAAGGATGAACAAGCCAACTTTCTACTCATATACAGTAGAAACTGGTTATCGGGATAATTCAAGTCACTGTTTCCCCTTATCAGATGCTGTAATTATCTTGTAATGATCTAAAGGGTTGATGGAAAGGTTTGACTATTATGTGTTAGCTACTGTAGCCATATTTTTGAAAGTCTCAAAATGTAATGAGTCTCTGCCAGCCACACCTATTAAATCATGTAGCCTATTGCTTTTTTGATTACCTCACCTGTATTGTTTCTTTTGTGCTTGTGTGTTTGTGACTGTGTGTGATCAGGAGGGAAATTAGGAAATTGTTTTTTTTTTGTTTTTGTTTTTTGTGGTTTTATTTCTCTGAGTGACAGGCGATCAAGAAGTTTAGCCAAACAAGGAAAGTTAATGTAAATTCTTGCAGCTCTGCAGACATTCCTCACAGTCATGCCACCCAGCAACACATCCATCTTATCTAGAAACCAGAGCAGATCAGTGTTTCTTCTTTACTCTGAACCCACCAAAGAA
This sequence comes from Atherinosoma microstoma, assembly GCA_037177055.1. Classification (NCBI taxonomy): domain Eukaryota; kingdom Metazoa; phylum Chordata; class Actinopteri; order Atheriniformes; family Atherinidae; genus Atherinosoma; species Atherinosoma microstoma. Next base: position 10,387,824 of record JBBBVU010000024.1, on the reverse strand, counting down.
GACCTATAATAAGATCTTTGTGACTTGGTTTCATCCGCTCAGAGAGTGGTCAGTGCTGCACTTTGCTGGTATCTGAACAGTAATTTGCATAACATGGGACGTAGCAGAGCAAATCTGGATTGTTCCACATTTGAGACATCACATGAGATGCGTTGCCCTGGTTTGCAGGACAGAGCGTTCCAAACCAATGTCACGGGCCACTACCAGATGTGCCAGTTGTCAAAATAACAAATCCAATGCAATTAGTCAGTAAATTTGCAGTTAGATTATGTGGTTCCTCTGAGTATGTCTCACTCTTTCCCTGGTTTTCCATTAAGGGATTGTCTGTTTATCTGTTGTGCTGTTCATTTCTGCTTCCGATGTCTTTCTGTGTGTAGCCTATTTATGTGTTTGTTGTCAGTGAGTGAGTGTGTACATGCAGAGAGGTAAGGGTTGTCAGTGAGTATACACAAACATCAGCCTGCTGCTGTGTGTGTATGTATGTGTGTGTGTGGTGGCTGTTCATGCTTCACTGTGGGACGCGTTGATTAGCGCTCACCGCCGCTCAGCTCCCAGCTGTCCTTGCGGCTGGCCGCTGATTGAAACCAATCAGGCCTGCGATGGCCCCATCGCGGTGACCCCCCTCACCCCTCCCACCCCCGGCCTAATCACCTGCTGATTGGCCCACGCAGGGCCCCCTCCCGTTGCCACGGAAGGTTAATTTGACCGGCGGATGAAGGCTCCAGGAGGGAATAAGAACGTGCGCTGGGTGATATTGCATGGATATAGCCCAGCTGTCAATCACAGCCACTTAAAAAAGAGCAGCTCAGGAAACAGCGACAACAGAGAGGAAGAGAGAAATAGAAAAGAAGGAAGAGCGGTGTTGGCAAAGGACATTGTACCTATTGTTGTGGTTTCAATTTTTTATTTTTCTCTTCTTCTTTTTTTAAACCATTAAGCATATCCGCATTCAAGGCACTTTTACTAACTCTTTCCACAGCAACTAACAGATGGTGATTATACACAGGAAGGTTTTATTAACATTTTTAGGTGGGAAAGGGAATTCTAAAAAGTAAGCCATCAGAGAATCACCCATAAAATAAATGAATAGTTACAGTTTGGTACGGTGGAAATGGGTTTAAGGGACACATTTCTTTCTTAGGGTGCAAATTGTGGTGTAGACGTTTTGTCAGAAGGTGGCAGTGTTGTATACTTTGTGGAAAGTTATAGTCTGTGTAGAAAAAAAGAAATCAATTAATGCTTCATTTGTTTATTTGTTTTTCTTCTCTTTAATTCAGTACGTACCCTACAGCAACTAGCCATTATATTCTTTGTCTACATATACACATTTTGTGTGTGTGTGCAGAGTATACATTTTTGATCTGATGGTTTATTCTCAAATTTATTCTCAAAAAAATAAACTCATGCTTCCAGCTGCTTGTTTTTGTTCCGATTGAATATTGATAAAGCCTAAGAGAAATATGGCAGTTGCAACTTGAGTCAAGATTTTTTTATTTTTTTATTTAGTTTATGGTCAAACTAATATGAAAAAGTTTTCTCAAGCAGCACAACACAAACTGTCATTAGTAGGAAAAAGGGATGCATGAAGACATTATTTTGTTTAATCAACAAAGTAATAATAGTAGTAAACTTACACCATTTCCTTTCAGCAGAAACATCACACACCTCATCATTCCATGGATTTCTCCCTATCCCGTGTGAGTGTGTGCAGTTTGTTGCAGGTTCTTCTCTCTCCTAGTCTCTGGTGGGCAGAATAATGTTGCCAGATTACCATATCATTACCATATCATTTCCATGTCATTATCATTCTGCTGCCTGATACCTCTGTGTGTGTGTGTGTGTGTGTGTGTCTGAACTTTGCATCAGATCTTCAACACAACCTCTCATAGGAATACACACATATCCCTGACACACTCATTCTGTTTTTCACTGTCACAGGCTCTATCTCTCAATCTCTCTATCCATGTAAGCACATCATAATTCTCAATAATATGTCATTGATAATCCTTTTGTGTGTGTGTGTGGGTGGGTGTGTTAATCTAAATGCCTGGACGTTTACCAGTTTAGTGATATCATTCTTTTGGCACCTATAAGATTTTAAAATTTGAAAATAATTACTTAGTTTAGTGAAAAAAAAGAACCAACCAAATCTGGAGTTTTCCCATTGGTTTTGCTCTTTTGAAATAATTCAATTGGGACATTACTTTGGAAGCTGTCATTAGTTAATGGGTAGACACTGACCAAAGATAAATCAATGCAAGTGATACTTTTTGCACACATCTCAATATTTTCCAGCCCTGTCTCATGATAAATCTTGGTATAGGGACTAGATAAAATTATTTTTACTCATTCAAATGTACGAGAATGGGAATGTTTTTGTGACATTTAGCATAAAGTGATGCAGGAAGCTTCTATCTTGCATGGCCACTATTTTGCACTTAAATAGGGTGCAGGATTTCTGCTTTAAGGAAACTGGGCATGTTTTCCCTGGCCAGGTTGTTGAGAAGAGTTGAACTTGCATTCCTTCAATGTCAATACCTGCTTTTAGCTCACCTTCGTTTCATACATATCCAAATAAGGATATGTATGATATGTCTCTTCAGTCTAGTGTGTAATTTAAAGATAGAAAAAGACTAAGATCAAAAGCCAAAATCATATACCAACAGATTTGATTGTGAGTCTCTCAAGGGGCTGTAAGATAGGACAAAAAAAGGGAACATCTGTGCATACTGACAGGTAAGACAGAGCAACTGCAGCTTGTGGTGAAATAACCTAGACTGATCAGAGAAAATGTGAGATACATCCACAATTGTAATGTTATTCACTGTCATGCATGCTGTTCATAATGATCTTGTCAACAGCTCCTCTGTATACAGCGTCTGTCCCTTTCCTTTCATACCATGCACAAGGAGGTATCTGTTAATTACCAAGTTCTGAAACTTTCATATAAATGGCAAATATTTATTCATTTATTAGAATTCCTCTTACAGAATCATAAATGTAAATACCTCAATGTTTAAAATTAGCAATATAAAACACTTTTTGATGCAAATGTTCAATGTTTTTATATTTGCAATTTCAAATTTGAGATGACTTATTCTTATAATGATTTCCTGCTCTGATCCATGCTTCATTATACTCTTCTTCATAGTGGCTCCAGTTTAATTAACCTTAACCAATTTGGAAGCGTTTAGGACTTCAGTCCAACAGGTAAAAAAGTCTGATGATCCAAAACATAATTTTCTTATCTATTCCGCTACAAACTAATGAAAATGTAAAGACTATCTGAAAGCCACCAACAAAAACAATCTGTAAGTGCTGGAGCACCAAAAACAGCATCACTAATAGTTTTGGATGAATTACAACTTGACATATTTTGCTCACATTCAGAAATACTGCAGTAATGAGGTGCAAAACACCCTTTTCCTGGCCCCAATTTTCACCCCCGCAAAGTCAGCCATTTTTGGGATCTGCAGATGCCAGAACAAGCCCATTTAGAGAGGGAAGCATGTTTGGGGTCACGCCCTTGTTTACACGGGGAGCCGGAGCTGATGGTTTTAAAATGGCGTCCAGATGGTGACAGCGGCTTGATTGCAGCAGAGGGGGCTTCTGTGTCCCGCCCACTCCTGCTGTCCAGCTACTTTAGCTAAAGCTGAATCTCTATCTGCTCTCTCTTCCTCTTATCATCAAGCTACAGTATCTTTGCTGTTTAATCACTCCATCCTCTGTCCAAAACTGCTTGCAACCATTATTGCAAGTTTCCTGTGTAGATGCGACTTCACATGTGTCTACGCTATCTCTGGCTCTGTTTCATTTAATTTGCCCTCTCTCGCTCAAACACACTGTAGCCACGGACACACACAACCACCTGATGGTGATGTGAGGCAGCAGTGTGTGTACATTATGTGCGTGATGGATTAGATGACCCACTGTTAAATTACAGTGTTGCTACCTCCCCCCCAGTAGAAAGATTTGCAGAGAGGAAGAAAAGGGAATAAAGAAAAAATAGTTGAAGGGGGGTGCCAGTATCAAGATCTGTGTTTGAACACTTTAGGAAGAAAAAGGAAAGTCGGAAAATGAAAAGGATGGTGGAAAAGAAAGTGAAAGTGGAAACTGAGGAAGCAGAGGAGAGAGGCAGGGGGAAGGAAGCTCAACGGAAGTGCATGAGAAAAAAAAGGAGGGGGCGGGGGGGCAAAAGTAGTTACAGATGTTGTGATTGTGTTTGTGTCGGTGTGAAATATGATTAGTGTTCCCTCTCATTAGGAAGCTGATCATCCTCACGCCTCCCCGTCATACACATACACAGCTGTAGTGGTCAAGCAAGCCACTAAACAGCATGTCAGGGTGTTTTGTGTGTGTGTGGGTGTGTGTGTGTGTGTTTGCAAGCTGCTGTTTTGCACATTTTCAGTTGTGAAACGGGTTTGTCTGCATCCTGGCATGTGCACTGTGTGATTTCTTCTTTTCCGCACATATGCTGACAATACCTTCTCTCCCCTGTCGTGGTGACTCGTAAGTGATTCCACAGGCTGTTGGCAGAGCTCCAGCTCAGCTCCGAGACAGAGAAGTGAAGAGAAGGGAGAGGAGAGGAGAGGAAAGAAGGGACGAGCAAACAGAAGCAAAAGGGAGAAGAGGAGAGGGGGAGGCAGCAACTGTGTAATTAGTGGCAGGTTTTTGCAGCTCTCTGCTTCTGTTTAATTAAAAAGCCAGAGAGGAAACAAGAAAGGAGAAGGAGTCTGTGAGAACGAAAGTGAGTTTTGCATAGTTATTCTGTTTTTGCCGGAGGCAGGTGCGAGACTGACACTGGGACAGATGCCCAACAGCTCCGGGCTTTTCCTGCTATGGACTTAGGGAAGAATAGTTAAAGGGAAGAACTCTACCAACAGTTTGCTTCTTCAAGAAAGTGAATTAAAAACTACATTTTCCTTCTTTTGGCTGTTTTTCCTATAAAAATGTGCACGTGGTGATTTTTATTGGACATGTTTAGTGATAATGACAAGGCTGATGTGTGATGGCGAAGGTGATGGTGGTAGAGGCTTTTTCTTTAATCCTGCAGTTGTGTATCAGGGTGATGATGAGTCAGCAATATCGGCAGCAGTCGAGGTGCTGATGAAGAGTTCTCTGTCTAACCCAGGGCTATGGATCCATATTGCTGAGCACGCTTTTTCTCTTCCACAACAAACTCTTTGTCTTTTTTCTCCATCTTCAACCTTAAGCAAGTTTGCTGCTGTCATTCATCTCAGCTTGTTGAGGATCACCGTGCTGTTTTTCATTCTGTCCTTATCTTTCTCCCTCTGGTCCACCTCACATGTACCATCCACTGTTGGGATTGTTATGTCTCACGCTGTTTTCTCGCTCTCACAAAATCTCAACCTTAATGAAACTTAGTGGCACAGGCTGTTGTAATGTTAGGTTTCCAGCCACATGCGGATGAGGAAATTGATTATTTACACCTTTTTTTTTGTTGCTTTTTTCTAACACCTTTAAGACACTCAGAAGACACTTCCCCCTAATCATTTTATTTTTAGAAGGACACTCCCCAAAGGAGAAAGCTCTCCCTTGTTCTGAAATCATTTTTACCTATTCAGTTATGAAAGATGCAATGCTAATCTAGAGATAAGATTAAGAATTGAATAAATGATCATGCACGATCCACTATAAGAATAAGGGTGAAGAAATTCAGATCATAGATTGCTGTGTGCTCCACACTTTCCAGCTTTTTTTTGTTTGTTTTTGGGCTGTATGATTCTCACAGTTAGGAGCTACCCCAAACACTCATGCTTGCTCTACAGTAACTAAAAATCAGACTGTGAAAGCAGTGCTCGCTTCACATCAAGTGTTTCCCGGGTAACAAAAGAGAGATCCTGTTTTGTGCTGCAAATTTTTTTTCTCCAAATGATGGATTTCCAGATGAATGAATATTTGTCATGTCTGTAGGTATTTTGGGTTGTAGTTATGTTCATTTGGATTTGAGATTTAATGAGTTGTTTGGTTTAATTCATGTTTAATATTTGTGTCATATCTTGTATTTTGCTTTTATTTCCTTTTTTGATTCCCTTCTTCCCTGGTAGTCCTGCATTCTACTAACCCTGTACACCTGGATTCAGTTTGCTAATTACCACCTGCCCTTTGTAACTCATTAGCTTCCACTGTATAAATACTCAATGGTTTTCTTTTGCTCATTGCTAGATCATCTCTAGATAGGTAGTTGAAGTTATGTGGGTTTGGGCTGCTCTTTTTACCACCCTGTTATTGCATTTCATTTTTTAGCTGTCTGGAAATCTTGCCTTGCAGGGCTAATTTCAATTTTTTTGCAAGTTAATAAAGTTTTAGTCCTGCATCAGAGTTTGCACTTGGGTTCTGCTGCATCCACACATCACTCTTCTTGACAATTTGGCAGTGTATATATTAAAGATTTTGTCTCGGTGGGCCACCAACCAGATAGAAGAGCTGGAATCTGGAAGATATCTGGAAAAAAAAAAAAAAAAAAAACTTGAAGCATACAGTTGTCTTAAAAATTATTCATACCCTCCCATTAAAGAAGGGGGAAAACAGCTGTCACTGAAATAAGCTGAAATTGACAAAAGTAATAATAAAATTTGAATGAAAATTATTACATTAGTTTTTAATTGTGGTTCAATAGAAATATATTTAGAAAAAACAAGCAAAAAATATGATAAACCAATATATGTTACGTCAATCATAAGCTAATATTTTGTTGAACAGTTCTTTGAGGCGATCACTGCAATCAAGTGTTTTATGTAACTTTCAATCAGACTTCAGCACCTGTTGGCAGGTATTTTGGCCCACTGCTCATCAGCAAAGTGCTCTCATTTGTCCAGGGCCATTTTGTTTGTTTGTTTTTAAATATCTTTTTCAACTAAAAAAAAAAAACAATGTTATTTCACAAAATTATAGTTTAGCAAATTGTTATTCATAATTATTTTTTTAAGTCTCCAGTTCTTTGAGGGATTATTGTAAAATTTGCCTTTTCTTTAACGGAAGGGAATAATTTTGAGGATGACTGCACACAACTTAAGCAAAATGTGAAAATGAGAAGTAATTATTTTGTCACACTTATTTTTGTATATATTTTCAAATTTTACATGCAAATTGTTCTTTGAACACATGAAAACAGTTAAAAAAAAGTTTTTTTATTTTACACCACTTTTGCTAACACATTTGTTTTGCAAAGCACCCTTTAATATCTTATAAATGATAACTCAATAAACCCCCCCCCTCAAAAAAGTACAGTTTTAGAGGAAACGTTTTGGTTGTTTTGGCATGTGATAAAGGTTACTGCTACCCTGAACTACTTGTAACTAAATAAACTAAATAAGATATTAAAATGACTCTGGCCAGTTGGCAACTGCACAGAGAAATTATTCTAGGGCTCTGTTGGACATTATTTGATTAATTGTTTGCATAAAATAGAAAGCAGTGCAGCTCTGATGTACAAATATGCATGTCATGATGAATCTACCTAGAACCCCCCCCCCCTCCAAAAAGAACACATACATCAAATCTTTATTAAGTCATGAAGGTCGTTTTTCAATTTATTTGTCTGGGTTGTTGTATGGTGTATGTGGTTGCCATAGAAATTCAAACACAGGAAGCTGCAGAGTTTAACAGCGTTGAGCTGCTTGCAACGGATTATTACTGTATGTTAGCTGCATTCCATTGATACAGTCTAGACACACACAAAACATGAACAGCAACAGGCAGTGCTTTTTATCTGCTGTCTTTACCTCCTCTCCCCCTCTTCTTTTCTTTCCATCTTTTCAGTGTTTATTAAAAAAAAATTATTCCGTACAATACCTTTTTTTTTTGGCAAAATGCCTTTGTAGTCTTTCTCCTTGATGCGCTCTGCCCTTCTGTCATTCTTTCTGCTTTCACTCTTTCATCTTTTGCTAAGTCTTCCTGTTTTGGGAAGCAAATGAGAGGGGAGATGAACTGACTCTGGGTCAGGTAGGAAAATAAAGATGGAAGGAAAATGGAAAGGGGGGGGGGTTGAGGTAGAGGAAAGGGGAGGGGAATTTAGGACTGAGGAGCAGCTGCCAAAGCCAGTCAGTTGGAGGAGAGTGAGGAGTAGGGAGATAAGGAGCCAGCCAGAGAGTGGGAGCTAGCAGGCACCCAAAAGAAAGACACTGATACCCTCTCTCTCCCTCTTTCTTATCCCACCATCACCTCCTCCCCCTCATCCCTTCCTCTCCACACTCTCAGCCTCCTCTCCTCCTTTGTGCAGCGTCTCAGTGGAGCTGCATTTGAGTGGCAGGCCGTCACAGATCAGCTAGCAGCTAAAGCAGAAGGCTCTGTGTATGTGTATGTGTGTGTGTGTCAGCCAAGGCAGGGGGCTGCCAGCCCAGAGCGAACAGATCAGGGGAGAGTCTAAGTGGGTTTATCAGTGCCGCTGAGAGCCAACACACACACACACACACACACACACACACACAAACACACATCATAAACTTCAACATACAACTGTCGTGCATCAACAGAAGTAAAGAAACAAAGAAGTGGGGAGTATATGGCACACATGCTGTCAGATTAAGGCATATGCTCACGTGCACGCAAACACGCATACAAACACTCAAACACAGACACACAGAGTGAGAAAGCGGTATTAGACCCAACCAAAGCAAACCTGTGAGCGTGAAAGCGCCTTACTGCCTGCCTGCTAGCAAGAGATGTGACTGGATTCTTAAGCAGCCAGCTAGAGAGTGAGGGCTGCTAAATACACTCTCTCTCTCTCTCTCACACACACACATAGAACTGTGCTTATATATCTCACGGTTCAGACAGAGGCTGGTGCTTATTCTTCCTGTAGCTCAGTGCTGCAGAGCCCCATCATGCTTGTTGTAGTAATAATCAAGTGCAGTTGTGACAGTGATTTCCCAGAGTGTTATATCTATATATTCACATTCATTGACATCCTTTTGCTTATTTTTAAGGGAATTGTATTTTTATTAGCAATGTTTTTGTTAGAAAACTTTGAAGGAGGAAATTTGGGGCAAAGGAGGGACGGTCAACAGTTTAAATAAGTTAGTGAAAGGACATAACTGTACTTCAAATCTGCTTCGATCAATATTTCTAGATTGACAATGTGTGAAATGACCTAACGGTGTGAGTAACTTGTAGTTATTATGCCAAAAAAGAAAAGATTTATAATTATAATTTGCAGGTTTTCAGTTTGATGTAGAATTTTTGCATCTTTCATTGAACTTTAGGGTCAACAATTAAATCATTTGCCTCTTCCTTATAATGCTCTTGTCAGCATCATTGACAGATGTTCTTCAGTTGAAAAAATAGTGACAAACTAAATAAATAACTGTCTGAGGCAGAAGTGATACACAGCAAAATTCATTATGTATAGTTTTCCTTAAGCCACTGTGAAATATCCATCTATTTCCTACACCTGCTTATTCCAATACAGGGTTGTTAAGGGCCGAAGCCTATCCCAGCAGCTAGTACGCGAGAGGCAGGGTACACCCTGGACAGATTGCCAGTCCATCACAGGGGCAACACAGAGTTACAAACAACCACTCGCGCTCACACACACTCCTAGGTAGAATTTAGAAAAACCAATTAACCTAACATGCATGTCTTTAAACTGTGGGAGGAAGCCAGAGTACCTGGAAAGAACCCACATGTGCATGGAGAGAACAAGCAGTCTCCACACAGAAAGGCCTGCTTCAAACAGCTGTTAGTTTGGCCTCCCCATCACTTCCTTTCCTGATTCTCCATTCTAAGAGCACTGTCTGATTCAGGTAAGACATTGATTGCTCAGAAATACTTAAGTAATCAGCAACCATTTAACCCCAATCATAAAAGAATACAATGAAAATATCTCTCTGAATGGTAAGTTATAGAAAAATGGTCAGTAAGGTTAGCTTTCACACATCTCCCGTCTCTATATCATTTAGAGTAGATGTCATATAAATGTGTTAACTAATTTTAATGGTTGCCATTAATTAGCATTCCCATTGAACTCTCTCTGCCATCTAAACTGAAACTAATGGCAACAACAAGCCAGCTGGAGCATTTTTTTCAACAGTGTTGTTCATGTGCTAATTCAGAAAAGTTTGTATGTTAATTGAAACGTTTATCTTTTTACTAAGTGCTTTGGTTTGCTTCAGGATATTTCTTCGTGCAGCAATGCAGAAAATGGACCTAATTCAGTTTTAAGTGTGCAATTTTCACTCACAACACAGTTCTGAACTCACAAAACACAAATCTCTGACACAATGCCCAGCATGGCTTGTCTCCGCAGAAACAACAGGAGATGGACATGATGGACACTTTGATGGACATACTAACCTATTCGCAGTTTTTATTCAAATTGAATTAAATTAAAATTGCTTTTTAACTGGGGTATATTCAAACGAAATGAATAGCTGCTAATGTAGTTGATGTTGTACTTATTTGCTCTACATCTTACTCGTTTGACTACCTGGACATTGAAATGCATCCAGAAAGTTTCATCAAGCTTAGAAACTGTGCACAGCAGTTTTCACTGACGTGACAATGCTAATACTGTACTTGCTCTATCATACACAAATGATGTACACACCTCCTCACAGGCTCACAGAGGAGACGGAGGGAGGAAGAGGAGAGATTGACAGCGCAGGCCTTCATCCTCCCTCCTGTCCACAGAGGGGCTGTTTGTTTAGAGGAAATGACACGTGCTTGCCGAGGAGGAAATGATCTGCTTGGCCCCATGCAAGATCCTCCTTGGCACCAAGACCACTGCACTCAGCTCTTTTCACTCATCCAACACACCCTCACATGCACACACACACACCCACACACACACACACACACACACCCACTCCCCCTTCTGCGCCTTTCTTCCCTTCATCTTCTCAGCTCTCCATCCATCGCTCGTCTGTCACGGCAGGAGTGCAGCCAATCCATCACGGGTCGGAGCTGGGCGAGCCGTTAGGGTGAGTGCGTGTGTGCGAATGACTGAATATGTGAGTCAGAGGGGTGTCTGTGTATCAAAGCACCACTATATTGCACACACCAGTCGTGCGGCTGAGTTTTATGTTTGTATGCAAGCTTTTGTACACAGGGACTCACACACCTTTCCTCGCTCTTTCACCTTCAATAAACAGTGTGAGTGGTGTGTGTGTGTTTGTGTGTGACACTGAGGAAGTGGATTGGTCCTGCCTTCCCTGTGCTCTGCTGACAGATTGTTGGACCGTGGCGGGCTGCAAAGACCCACACCATGCTGGGATAGAGACTTATGATGAAACATCAAATTATGTGGTGCAGGAGTGTGTCTGCGTGGGGGCCTGCCTCCACACACAAACACACTTGCATATGCACGACAACACACCTAATCGAGCTGTTGCTGCATTCAACTAAAAGTCTCCCACTGAGTCATTATGATCTGGTGGTTTCAACAAGCCAGAATTACTGATGGCGTGTTGTTTTATTTACATAATACATCTCCTTTATGCCGCTGATGTGGTCCCCGTAAAACCACTTTGGATTTATGAGGCCATTTTCACGCTTGTTACCACAGGAAATATGAGTGTCTATCAGCATGTGTTAGTGAGGAAAAGAGTCAGACTCCTATAGCTTGACACAGCACTAGAGCTTCACATGCAGCACACACACACACACACACACACACACACACACACACACACACACACACACACACACACACACACACAC